>CAJHZI010000307.1:0-540000 GCA_905160935.1 Enchytraeus crypticus | reverse complement strand
ACAAGGTTCAGTGTTGGGTCCAATTTTATTTTTGGTTTACATTAATGACTTAGACAACAGAATAATATCCAAAATGAGTAAGTTTGCTGATGATACCAAATTATGTAAAAATATAGGTAATCTAGACGATATGTTATCACTTCAGAGAGATTTAGACAGTTTACATAATTGGGCAACTACTTGGCAGATGAGCTTCAATGTTGATAAATGTACATCATAGGCCTATGCATGTAGGTCACAATAATAGCTGTAATCAATATAAACTTGGTAATGCAGAACTAAAATCATCTATTAAAGAAAAAAAATCTAGGTGTCATTATTGATAATACTCTAAAATTTTCAGAGCAGTGTAAATCAGCAGTAAATTGTGCTAATCGCGCTTTAGGTTTAATTAGGAGAACTATAAAAAGTCGTAATAAGGATGTAATAGTTAAATTATATAAAGCATTAGTGAGACCTAAATTAGAATAGGGCCTATTGCGTACAGGCGTGGAGACCTTTTTTAAGGAAGGATGTAGAATGTATGGAAAGAGTTCAAAGGAGAGCAACTAGAATGATTGCTGAATGTAGAGGTCAAAGCTATGAATCTAGGTTAAATGTATTAGGTCTAATTAGTTTAGAAGATAGACATACCAGAGGGGATTTAATTCAAGTGTTTAAAGTAATTAAAGGTTTTGACAATATCGAATGTGGAGAATTTTTTAAATAATCTGATTATGCTAGAACTAGAGGGCATAGATTCAAAATAGTAAAGGCTAGATCCAGATTAGATTAGATTAGAAGACATTTTTTCAGCCAGAGAGTTGTCAATATATGGAACGTGTTACCTAAGTAGGTAGTTGAGGCAGAGTCTGTGAATGTTCTAAGAATAGGCTAGATAAGTATTGGAAAGAAATACATAAATTGATAAATAGTTTGCTTATTTTGTGTAGATAGGCTGGCTGATTAGTGGCATATCATATGAGGGTATTTTGTTTCTAGGTATTCATGAGTGTGGGTAAGGCTTATATGTGTATGTATGAGTAGGTGTGTGTATGTCAGTGCATATGTGTGTTTGTCTATGTATGTTTGTGCAGGTATGCGTGTACGGATTGTAATGTATGCCTATATTTTGCAAATGGTTGATATGCCTTGAATGTTATTATATGCATGCATGCATATTTTTTGTCTGTACGTAGGTTGATGTGTGTGTGTACAAGTGAGTGTATTCTGCATGTGTGTATGCAAGTGTATATGTAAGCATATATGTATATATATGTGTATATATGTATGTACGTGTATGTATATTTGTATACGTGTATATGTGTATGTATATGTGTGTATGTATGTGTATATGTATGCAGGTATGTCTGTATGTATGTATGAATGTATGTATATATGTGTATGTATGTAGGTACGTACATGTGTATGTATGTATGTGTATGTATGTGTGTATATATGAGCATGTATATATGTGTATATGTGTATACATATATGTATATAGAGATTGTATGCTTGTATGTGTGTATATGTATATACTTGTAAGTATTTTGAGTGTATGTATATATGTATATGTGTATGTGCATATGTGTGTGTGAGTGCATGCATGTATTGTGTGCTTGTATGTGTGCATACGTGGGTGCATGTATGTATGTGTATTTGTGCATAGTTATATACCTGTGTGTAAGTTTCTATGTGAGTTACTTATATGTGTGTGTGGTATGTTGGTGAGTGTTTAGTTTTTCTTATGTTCTTCTTTTGAAGCCTATCAGCTTGTCAAGGTTCGTATCCTTTTTTTCCTTTACGTTTTTATGTATTGAGTTAGGAAATTACATCTAAAACTGGTGTTACAGGTCTTTGTGACTGCCTTAACCAGTATAATTTTGTTAAGTTAAGTTAAAACAAAGCACATTACACGAGGTAGAACTCACAGAGCATTCTGATGACGAGACAGAGGACTATGGACCAGGCAATGAACCCATAGTTCCACTCATGGTCGTCTCTCACCAGTGATATCCCCAGAAACATGAAGATTATACTGTCACACGCCGCACTGAATCAGAGACACATAGATAGCACTGAAACATAGACACATAGATAGCACTGCAGAATAAGCACATACAGTTGACTATGCTGTCACATGAGGCATTAAGGCAATAAACGGAAAGGAATTAAAGCACGTAGAAAACCCTGTCATAAGAGGCACTGAAACATAAGCACATAAAAACACTGTCAGTGGTATAAATGGTTTCATATATAATCATAATAATTATGTATTATATAAAAAACAATATCAACATAAAATATAAACATTCAATCAATCAATAAGAGTTAAAAGTCCGGTTCCTCGCCATAAGGCAATGTCAGGGAAGTCTCTTGCGAACTCTATACAAACAGGCGCCAAAGCCCCACACGATGACTACTGAATAGGCTACACAGAGACCACAAGAGAAAGCTACATCAAAAGAGTGCAAGTATATATGTATGTATAAGTGTGAGTATACATGTATATGTATGTATATGTGTATTTATTTATGTGTATATGTATGTGTGTAAGTACGTCTGAACATGTGCAAGTGTATATGTGTGTATATATGTCCACATATATGCAAATAAGAATATCTATAAATGTATGTGAATCTATGAGTCAAATATGCAAGTGTATATATTTAATCCGTCTATATAAGTGAATACGCCATATACATGTACATGTATGTTTGAGTAAGTATGTTTTTAGGTAGATCAGAATAGGAAGATGGAGGTGATGTGTGTGTACTGGTATGTATGTTTCTCTTTAAGTTGTAATGACTCATCAATTAAGGTATGAAATTATTTTATTTTTCCCCCTTTACAAATTTATATCTTATGACGTCTAATATTACGACTTGACTGGTGATACAGGTCTTTGCGTCTGATTGTACTCAGCCTGAGCTAGAGAACGAGATGAAAGTCTGGGTATCATCAGCCAAAAGTAAAATTTCAGCATCGAATCAGTTAGCAAGTGACTTAAGGGGGTGGTATATAAGGTGAAAAGGAGGGGACCAAACACAGAACCCTGAGGGACTCCACAAGGTAGAGTGCATGATGGTGATAAAGTGTTTTCAATAATTACAGATTGGGTACGCTGTGAGAAGTATGAGGAGAGGAGGCCATTAGCCTTGTCAGAGATTTCGAAGCAAGAACTAAGTCTAAAAAAGAGTATATTGAGGTTTATGGTGTCAAAAGCAGCAGAGAGATGGAGAAGAACTAGGGCAGATGGGGCAGATAGGACATCATAACATCATCTAATTTATCATTCCGAAAATATATGAAGTACTGTAGGCTACAGCTATGCTGTTGGAGAAAGAGAACGGTAACGATCTGTTAAAGCAGATCCAATTAACGTAATAAATACTAAGAATAGGCCTACACCTCAAAGGTTTTTTAGATAATTATAATTACAGATTTGTTGAACTTTTATATGTAGGCTATGTATATATATATATACTACTATATATATATATATATATATATATATTATATATAATAGATATATATAGTATAATATATATATATATATATATATATATATATATATATATATATAGACCAACATTAAACTATATAGCCGTTTAACAACAGCATGTATAGGCCTAAAGAGGCTAGTAGATAGAATACTTTTTAATAATTCCACGGATGTAGGGCCTACATGTAATATAGGCATGGCTTTACACAGGAATTTTTAATAATATATACATGTATATATTCGAATTGCGATTTGAATGTCATAGGCCTATATACACTAGCCATAAATTTATAGTGCACAAATGACAGAGCCCTAATTAGCGTTGATGTTAAGGAATTTAAAATATGACACTGCGACTAAATTAGGATAGGCGTATATAAACCTACTCGACATAAATCTTCACTCGTCAAATGACAGAACTGTAATTAGCGCTACTATTTATAAGGATTTGCAAATACTACGTTATATGTGGTCGACCTGCGTTACTTCAAAGAGACTGAATGAGAACAAAAATTTTGTTAAACGTACGCTTAGATGTATTTATTTTAAATAAAAAGAGAATACATTAATTTAGAATGTGTTGAGTGTGAGTGCTATATCAAACTGGATTTATAGGATTTATTTACGTGAGCAAATATATGCTGATTAGCTATTAAAAAATGTGATTGAAAATCGTTCATTTAAGTTAAGAATGAGCTTAAATAGTGCTCTCTCTCTCTCTCCGTCTCTGTCTCTGTCTCTGTCTCTCTCTTTCTCTGTCTCTGTCTCTCTCTCTCTCTCTCTCTCTGTCTCTTTCTCTCTCTCTCTCTCTCTCTCTCTCTTTGTCGATATCTCTTATAGTTTCTCCTTATCTATCTCTTTCTCAATCTCTCCCTCTTCTGTCTCTCTTTCTCTTTCTGTCTCTCTCTCTCTCACTCTCTTTGTCGATATCTCTGATATAATTTCTCCATCTCTCTCTCTCTCTCTCTCTCTCTCTCTCTCTCTATCTATCTATCTATCTATTCTAGCGGTATCTTTCTCAATCTTTAGCTGCAGACGGTCACTGTGTTTATTTGCTTAGCCGACAGCGTGTGCACTATTATGTAAGCTCTGTACATGTATATTGGTCAATTCATGCTCTGCTTGCTGTCTACAAAATTTGCAGAAGTCGTCTGTGATGAATCAATGCAAATACACATATATATATACACAAACATACACACACACATATATATACCTATATATATATGCATTTTCTATATATATATATATATATATATATATATATATATATATATATATATATATATATATATA
Source organism: Enchytraeus crypticus (assembly GCA_905160935.1). Taxonomy (NCBI): domain Eukaryota; kingdom Metazoa; phylum Annelida; class Clitellata; order Enchytraeida; family Enchytraeidae; genus Enchytraeus; species Enchytraeus crypticus. The sequence continues at coordinate 535,220 of CAJHZI010000307.1, read as the reverse complement.
TATACAGAAAAGCGGAAGACAGATAACAGTGCAAGCGTTATATACCACGGATCTGCCAGAAGGCAGTGCACTAACATATACATAAAAGTCCACTAATTAAATTGTACAGAAGTAAAAATTAATTAATTAAATTGTACAGCAGTGGGAATTAATTAAATTGTACAGCAATAATAATAATAATAATAACAATAATCATAATAATATTAATAATAATCATAATAACAATAACAACGGTTTAACGTCCGTGTCCTTCTATATATATATATATATATATATATATATATATATATATATATATATTATCTATATATCTATCTATATATATATATATATAATATATAGATATATATAATGTATATATATATATATATATATATATATATATATATATATATATTTAGATTATATATATGTATATATTTACATTTATGTATATATATTATATATATATATATATATATTTAAATATATAGGCCTATATATAAATAAAAATGTATAGACATGTATAGTACATATATATATATATACATGTATAAAAAATGATATAGTTGGAAGGCAGCAAACATATACGACTGTTGCAAATAAAATTACATAACCCAAACGTTAATACAACTTAAGAAGCTATGCAAAATAATGTTCATGAGAAAGCGTATATGGCGCAAATGTTTAATTAAAAAAACTGGAAGAATATAGGCCTACGTATTGTGGCATAGATTAGTTGCACAGATGCTGTCTAATAGATCTTTTCGGTAATAGCTTTAAGTAGAACATTGGGGACACCAATGTAAACAGGGGACAAGAAAACGTAAACACTGCATAGAATATCATTGAAATGTAGTGGTTCCTCATAAAATTTCTAATACAAGCTTTATTTGGAAATGTTATTTAGGCCTACTTTACAACCTACTGTAAGGATATTAATTAAAGAATTACTTAACGCTTATAGTTTAACTCTGACACCCATTATAACGATATGCATGCATTATAACGAGATTATAATGTGGACCCATTACATTTAGATTTAAATATATGTATCAGATGTAAACATAAACAAACCGGTGTTAACATGCAACAAAACATGTCTTCAATTACCGAACTGATCATTTAAAGAAAGAAACCTTCTATAAATGCACGCTAAAGACTATAGCAGAGACTCTCAGTTAATTATAATATTAACTGATAATATTTAATTACTAATTATAATTTCAACTGGGCCGTAGAAATCATCTACACGGGGAAGGTCTATTAAAAGAGGTCATAGAAGGTAGAATGGAAGGAAGAAGAAGCAGGGGCAGGCCGAGATTAGGTATGTTAGATGATTTAAAGAACCACTCTTATGTGGAAATGAAGAGGAAGGCGGAATACAGAGAAGAGTGGAGGCGTTATATACCATGGACCTGCCAGTAGGCAGTGCACTAAGAGAGAGAGAGAGAGAGAGAGAGAGAAATCATCTGCGTCCTGCTCTAATTATTATCTTTCTGACAAAAATCATTACAGGCGTATGTGCCGCATAAAACTATACTAGTCCTGCATTAGACGTCAATTTTTATTGCTCGTTACTTAAAGTTCGCGTGGTACTACCCAACTTCAGATGTTTCTGAACTCCTTTGTGTTCGTTGACCGCTCGTAGTGTGATGCCTAATGAACTAATGTTTGTGACGTCATTGTTTAACTTTAGCAGCATCGACCGTAGCACTCTACTGTTGTTGTTGTTATTGTTTTTGGTAGCCCGGATGCTATCGAAACAATGATAATTCCAGAGTTCATTGGTATAAATCGCCATCCACGGGGCCTGAGTTTCGATGTAAATCGCATTGAGTGCGTCGACGCCAAGTACTCAAAGCGCTAAGACTCTACGAATATCTAAGGTTACGGGAAGCCTCCACATAGATATGCGTCGCTGTATATATGTAATATAATTAATTGAAACTAAATTTGTTAAACTTGATCGAGCTTCTATAGCCAATAATTTAAATGTTTATGAAAAAGGTATAAAGCTATAAGTTTAGCGTCTTTTAATTTTCGCGCATCTCAAGTTAGGATACTCTCAGAAGAGGATCCGGCCAAGATTTCGAACTGATGGCCAATTGCTTTTCAGGCTAGCCACAAGCATACTATCTATTCAATTGTAGGGTTCAAAACAATACAATTATAATATAATTGTGGGGTCAAAAACGGTGCAAACCAAAATCCGGGAATTCACTTCGAGTAAGAATATTAGTGGATCGGAGGTTTACCTGTTGGACTCTATTCCTGTGCAATATTTGGTTAGTAGAGGCCAAAGAGAAAAGCCATCAACCGAATATAAAACTGTTCATACAGAAGGAGATGATGCTCATGGGTAGATGAGGAGTGGGGCAAAGTAGAAGGAAGAGAATTCCAGATCTGAGGTGCAGTGTGCTGGAAGGAGCGCTTGGAGAGCTTACTGTAAGAATGAATGTTAGGTCTCTCTAGAGCAGGAGAGACCGCGGTTGGGTGTTACAAATTTAACTTTTTTCGGCCAACAGCCATTATTATCGCAGTTAGATAAATGAAATTATGCACAAATATGCTCACACATAGGCCTAATCCAATTTGATGTATGTCAACTTTTACAAACACGCGACTGGGGTGTAAATAGAATAGGCCTATTCATTTGCAACTGGCGAATAAATTGTAACAAGCAGCCCCACATACGAGTTCCTTGTTACACCTGTTACACTTGTTACGTGGTTGAATTGTTAGCCTACTTTTGATATATCATTATTCTTGGATGGATTTTGCTTCAGACGAGATGGGCCCCCTATATGCCTTCATCAGCTTCGACTTACATTTTCTGGGTAGGTGAGTCTTTCCCTGGGAACACTATATTCTGTTTAGCCATAGGACATCGTGGACACCAAATATAAACAGTGCACTAGAAAAAGTAAACACTGCATAGAATACTATTGAAATGTACTAGTTCCTCATAAAGTTTCTAATAAAGTTTTCTTTAGAAATGCTATTTACTTTACAACCTACTATACGTATATTAATTAATGAATAACTTAGCACTTATAGTTTAACTCTTTCACCCATTATAACGGTATGCATGCATTATAAAGCAGTTATAATATAGACCCATTACATTTACATGTAAATTTATTTATCAGATGTCAACATAAACAAACCAGTGTTACCATACAACAAATATGTTTTCAATTACCGAACTGATCTATTGCTATAACTTTAAGTAAGTATCGTACTTATTCATGTAGGCTACACATTACAATCCGCACGATTGAATTTAATATCTTATATATATATATATATATATATATATATATATATATATATATATATATATATATATATATATATATATATATATTACGGTGCCTTCTAAGTGCCACGCATCCCCCGCATGCTAAACTTCACACAACACACTCACAGCATGCTAAACTACACACAACTCACTCACAGCATGCTAAACTACACACAACTCACTCACAGCATGCTAAACTACACACAACACACTCACAGCATGCTAAAATTCGCACTACACTCACAGCATGCTAAATTCGCAACACACTCACAGCATGCTAAAACTGCGCATGCCGTTCTACACATCCTAAACTGGTGAACAAAAAAATTGAAGAAACTGTCAAAACGGCTTGTTCGTTCGTTATTCTTTGTTTTCTTACCGGGAATTCAGTGAGATTCAGTGAATTTGTAGATGTTGTCAATATAAACAAACATGGATCAGGTTATAAATATAGATCAAGATTTAAATATATTAAATGAGAGCATCGGCGATCTGGCTGAGGATAGAGCAAGATGGAGTCAATTAACCTTGAAACCTACTGCAGGGTCCAAACAAAACGAAGTGAAGTCATAGTAGTAGTAGTAGTATAGAACTTTAGTTTGCTGTGAGTGTTAGTCCGGTAGAATGTAGAACTGCACTTGCCTATACTCCTAATTTAACAGCACGGAATCCCTGAATAGATCTCTATGTTTTTCCTGACACTACCTCTAAACGTTCAATATCCTTACAATTTTCGCACTTATCTATCATTTTAAGCATGAATGGAAGTACTCGTCCCTCATATAAACTATATATATCAGGATATTATACCTGTAGACCAATGTAAATATAAGTAATAATTACCTATCAAATGTCCACAATAAACAAAACAGTGTTAACATGTAACAAAATATGTTATCAATTTCCGAACATGCAGGAGAACCAGTGCCATTACAGGCGACCAACGAGAAAAAGCCTTTCTATGGCAGCGCCTATCTGTTGCACTCCAGCATTTTAATGCTGTATGCGTTCGTGGCACATTGGCGAATGCCGGCCTCCCAGAGCGTAGAGGAACTATTCTAAATATTTTTCATCTTTCTTTCAATTAAATTATATGTATATGTGTGCGTAGGTATGTGTATGTGTGTGCATAAGTGTGTATATCTATGTGTGTTTTTGAATGTAGGAGTATATGTATTGTAAAGTAGGCCTATTTTTTTCAGATGGTTGATTTGCCTAGAATGTAGTTATATGCATGCATGCATATTTTTTGTCTGTATGTAGATTGATGTGTGTATGTACAGGTGGGTGTATTCTGTGCGTGTGTGTGGGTGTGTATGTGAATGTGATGTATGTATATGTGTATATGTGTTTGTATGAGTATATATGTGTGAGTATATGTGTGTGTATAATTTGTTTATGTGTATATATGTATGTGTGTATGTATGTATATATGTACGTACATGTGTATGTATGTATATGTGTGTATTTGTGTGCCTGTGTGTGTATGTGTGTGTATACGTATATAGGGTGTGTATTTGTGTATGTATGTATATGTGTACACTTGTAAGTGCTCTGAGTGTGTGTTTGTATATGTGTATGTACATGTGTGGGCGTGTGTGCATGTGTGTGTACATGCATGGGTGCATGTATGTGTGTGTGTTTGTGCATGGTTGTGTACTTGTGTTTGGGTTTATGTGTGAAATGCTTGTGTGTGTGGGGTGTGTTGGTGAGTGCTTGGTTTTTCTTGTGTTCTTCTTTTTGAAACCTATCAACTTGTCAAGGTTTGTATCTTTTCCTTTACGTCTCTATGTATTAAGGTATGAATTTACGTCTAAAACTGGTGTTACAAGTCTTTGTGACTTCCTTAACCAGTATAATTATTGTTAAGTTAAGTTAAGTCTTTTTATCTTATATTTTAGCACAGGGCCTTTTACAGCCCAGGCATTAAAAAATAATTACCGATTCGTTTTAATGGCAACGGTGTTACTGAGAAAATATTAAAGATGGCGACTCTCATGGGAAGATGTGTTGGTGTCACGAGAAGATCTCAGCTGATCTCCGGTACTTCTATGCCTAATTTTGAATCTAATAGCTTAATAGAATGAGTCTGCTCTCGAGTGAGCGTATTGTTGGAATTCTACATTTTAGTTATCATGCATATAAATGTTAAGTCACAATTTGAGATTAGTTTGTGAGCTTACATAACGAACTTCTGAGTTTGTTGGGGCAGCAAATTTTTACTAAATTACTAATAATTAATAACGGCTAATAAATAGGAGTTCTTCACTGAGAAGTGAAAATATTATTAAAGACAAAAACCTCGATAGTAAAGCAACACCTCTAAAGATTAGTGAAATTTATAACAAACTACCTGTTACAAATTGATCCTTAAGTGTTACTATTTTATCTCACTCTCCGTCAGACCATTTTCCTGTTATATTCACTTATAATCATGTTAAGCCACATACTATTAAAAATTCACCTACTGTTTCGTTTAGGTGTGTAAATAACGTTGTTCTTGATCTCTTTTGTTCTGATCTTGAAAATTCGACTTTGATCAAGTCTCCTGCTAATGATCTTGATGAATTAGTAAAACAGTATATCACTACTCTTTCATCTCTACTTGATAAGCATGCACCTCTAACTACCAAGAAGGTTAAGAAATCTAACCCTTGGTATACTTCTAGTCTGAGAAAGCTAAAGGCTGCATGCTGTAGAGCTGAAAGAAAGTGGAGTCATACCCATTCAGATTTTTGGAAAACTGTTTCTAATTTGCAACACAAGATTTATCGTACTGCTATTGCTAATGCTAAAAAAGAGTACTACTCCTCTTTGGCCAGTAAGGCTGTGAATGTCAAGAGTTTATGGAAAACCAGTAATGATCTTTTACATAGATCTATTTCTCCTTCTCTTCTTTCTACTCCTGTGGAGTCACTGCCTGAACAATTTTCCAAATACTTTACAGATAAGAAAAGCAATCTTAGAGAATCTATCACTCCAGCTCCTAACTCTACTCCTCGTACTCCAGTAGAGAAACATTCCAAAGGTGAGCTTTCTAATTTCACTCCAGGTACAATTGATGAGATTACTAAATTAGTTTTAGACTCTCCAGCTAAACATTGTGACTTGGATCATATCCCAACCTCTCTTTTAAAGAAGTGTATTCACATACTTGCTCCATTATTAACATTGATTGTTAACCTCTCTCTCTCTACTGACAAATTTCCTCGCGCTTTTAAGCGTGCAGTTATTACTCCATTGCTTAAAAAGCCCACACTGGATAAGGAATTATTGTCGAATTACAGGCCTATATCTAATCTGTCGTACATATCTAAGCTCACTGAAAGAATTGTTCTTCAGAGGCTTTCCACTCATCTCTCTTACAATGATCTATTTAATAAGCATCAAGCTGCTTATACTAAGCATCGTTCAACTGAAACGGTGCTTCTATCTGTGTGCAATTCTATTGTTAATGCCATGTGCACACAACGCTTAACTGGATTATGTATGCTTGATCTTTCGGCCGCTTTTGATACCATTGATCACAATATTCTTCTGGAACGTCTTTCTTCCTGGTTTGGTGTTCTTGGAATTGTTCTTGATTGGTTTTCCTCCTATCTGACGGATCATTCTTTTAGTGTGAAAGTGATGGAGTACATATCTTTGCCTTCTCACTTAAAGTATGGTGTGCCTCAAGGCTCCGTTCTTGGTCCTATCCTTTTTAACCTCTATACAACACCCCTAAGCACTCGAATCTCTTCTCATTCTCTTGATCATGAATTATATGCTGATGACACTCTAATGTACACTTGTTTCACCCCTGACTCCTATTCTAATGCTGAAACCCTCCTGCAACAAAGTTTTCAGTCTATATCCTCTTGGATGTCTGCTAATTTCTTGGCACGTAATTCATCCAAGACTGAATTCTTGTTGGTCGGGACACCTTAACAGCTTCTGAAGCTGAATGGGAAAACTCTTTCGTTATCTTCGCGTATTAAAATATCACCTGTTTCTTCTGTGAGAAATCTCGGTGTTATCCTTGATAAACACCTAACCTTCCACGAACACATAACTAAAACTTCACAAGCATATTTCTTCCATATCCGTGATCTTCGTCGAATACGTCCATATATGTCACGTGAGACAGCTGCTACAATTGGTGCTGCTCTTGTGCAATCGAAGTTGGACTACTGCAATTCCCTGTTTTTAAATCTCCCTGGCTGGGAGATTGATAGGTTACAGTTTGTTCAGAATTCTCTTGCGCGAGCAATTTTTTGTAGTTCCAAGTACTCACAAGTTACGCCTATTTTGAAGTCTTTGCACTGGCTAAAGATTAAAGAGCGTATCATTTACAAAACAGCTTCTTTAACCTGTAAGTCCATCACCATCCCGGGACAAACTTGTATGTCTCACTTGATTAAAGTGATGCAGCCTGCTATTACTCGCTCTTCTAAGTTAATTACTCTTGTGAGACCTAGCTTACCTTCACGCTCTAAGCTATCTAATCGTTTTTCCAGCATGCTGCCCCTCAGGTCTGGAATTCTCTTCATCCAATCTTCGGAAATCTTCATTTGAATCACATCAGCCTTTGCTCTCCTATGAGCAGTTCCATAAGCAGTTGAAGACCTATCTTTTCCATCTCTCTTTTCCATCCAGTGTCCATGAGCAGCGACCTGCGCCTAAACCACCTTTTCTTTAACTCCCTTTACTTTGGACTGAATTTCTGGATTTTGGAATTTGCATCGTTTTTGGACCTTCTTTTTTTGCTCGCCGGCTTTATTTTTTCTCAATAGTGCTCGATGTTGTCATTGATGACTGTAGCACTCTAATTGTTATTATTATACCTGATTTGGATCATAATTAGTGGATAAAAAATGTCTGATTTGTCTTCTTCACCTAGATACTATAATTATTGTTCATTCGTCATTGAATGAGCGAAATTAAAAATTCACAAACCAGCCCGATCATATTTTGTGACAATCACCGACCCTATATTAATTGCTATCCACTGACCTAAAAGAGAAAATTTAAATAATATATTTATTTATTGAAATTATCTCTTTACAAGGCAGAAACCTTACAAAGTTAGGCAAGCATAAAAATAAAAGCTATAAAATAGAACAATGCAATGAAGGGCCCAAAGATATAGGGAGTTTCGCTGTCTTGTTTGTTTTGCTTACAAACATGTACTTTTACTAATAGATTGATTCATTTGGAAATATGAATGGAATATTTTCTGCGAAGGCTGAAGCAAGTAGACTAAACACATGTAGTTATAAGGAATGGCAATGTTACTGATTGAATTTTGAGCTCTTGATTTATGATTGAGAATATCAATATAGAATATAAATGTTTTATTTACAGGTTTGTCAGTAATACAACCCTGCAGGCACTCCAATACCCTGCCAAATGCAACCGTTGAGAAAAGTCGCACGTCTCCACTCTCGCATACTAGAGTGAAAGAAGAAAGAAAGTATGAAGAAAAACTGACTGCACCTAGAGACTATAAGTATGCTGCAATTTTTTTTAAATTTTCTAGGCTAATATGTAAGCAATTAATAAAACAATTAATAGTAAGATTTGCATAATCCAGATAATAAGGCTACTTTAAAATTTCTGTAGATATATTAGATATATCACTAGACAATATACTAAGAGAGTCGTAATGCTAGTTTGCATAGCTCTGATTTTTATTTTTTGTTCGTATTGTTAAACACATGACAAGCGCATGTGTTTCTGTCTTCTAAGGTGGTCATCCTAAATATTAACCGGGCTTGATGTAGCTTAACTTTGTTATATTTATTATCAAGCATCTAAACCGAGTGTGCTAAATCCTGTCCCATTGTTATGAGTGCCTTAGAAATAGTGCCACTAGTTAGGCAGTGCCCTAATATAGATTAGGAGGGAGAGAAGAAATAAACGAACAATACTTAAGTGTATTTTTATGTACATGTGATTAATAGTGTACCTGTGTACTAAAAATGTATGACTGTGTACTGATTAATATTAGTCTAGTGACTGACATTAATATTAATAATTGAAGATTTGTTTTAGACTGTTTCGTTTTCCCCATGTTGTATCCGGGTCGTTTGAAGAATTTGACCAACCGCACGTGTCGTAGAAGGCGACTAACGCACTAAGATTCATACAAACGTCAGAAAGGGCATTCGGTTGGGGAGCGCCTAGGCTCCAGTAATTGCCACAAAACTTAAATGAATGGATAAACTTCAAAAGTAGGACTGGAGAAAGTCTATTCTTATCCCGACCCTGGTTAAACTGAGATTTAAGGGAAGATGATGATGATGATGTTTTAGACTCTTTTATCCTCATATGTACATTCTTTATGCTGTATAATGTATATTCTCCTATTTATACTCTCTCATGCAATCAGCTGATTAATTACTAGTCAGTGTCTCGATGACTCATTAAAGAGCAGTGTGCTGATAATGGAGTCGCTATACTGAGCTGAATGAGTCATTAAAAGAGCTTTGTGCTGATAAAGGAGTCGCTACACTGAGCTGAATGAGTCATTAAAAGTTCTTTGGACTGATTTTCTGGATTTTGGAATGTGTACTATTTTTGACCTTGTATGCTCACCGTCTTGGATTTGTCGCAGTAGTGCTTGATGTTATCATTGATGACAGTAGCACTTTAATTGCTGTTGTTATTAGTATTATTATGTTTATTATTTACTATTACAATTGTGTCGTTAAGCACATCGCTATCTACTTTTGCCCACCTGCAAATGATTTATGATTTAGTGTTTATCGTCTGATGAAATAATTCAGGTTTGTGTATCCGGAATTTCTTCCAAAGGCAGATCCAAGAATGAGAGATCGCCTAAGTGAGAGGCTAGAACGGAGGGACATGTTGAGACGAAGGTCTAATATAGATATACCTGAATTCTATGTTGGTATGTTGTATATCTTATACATATTTACCTTGAGCTCTGCACTCTATTCGTCTAGTACTTGTAGTTTATTAAAAGCCACTTAGCATCATGACATGCCTTTCATAATATAATCTGAAAATGAGTTGGTACTGCATTCTAATCTTTTATTGAGCCTAATCTGCAAGTATGCCTATATATTTATTTTGTACGTGTATTAAAACATACATTTAAAATTAATTTAATATAGTTTTTGCTCATGCAATTAACATATAATAATCTGCAATAAATTCTGTGACGTTAATGTAAGAAGTTTTTTAGGTAAAAATTTCTCAGTAGTGTTCATAATTTACTGCCTATTAATCACTAAGTTTTCTTTCATTGGTGTGTTTATTGTAGGAAGTATTATGGCTGTAACAGTATCAGACATTCACGCACCTGGTCGTAAGAGCAGGTTTGTTGGTATATGCATTCAGAGAGACGGATTAGGACTGCGTGCAAACTTTACACTCAGAAATGTCATTGACGGTCAGGGTAAGTTTCTATTTTGAATCATTGATGTTGTTGTTGTTATTTGTTTATATGATCTACTAATGTACTGGTTTCCTTGCACTCTCTCTTTGATAAAGTTAATCAGCATATTTAGCTACAAATTATGCGATCATCTTAGGTGTTGATGCGATGTATCTGTAACCTTTATAAATATTCTCACTTCTTTTAGCGGTATCATAACAATTGCTATGTAAATTACGCGATCATCTAAGGTGTTGATGTAACATATCTGTAAAATTGACAAATATTCTCACTTCTTTTAGTGGTACCTTAACAAGGTCCGACACCTAGCTTAGTATCAGTTTCCGTACCTAAAAGCAAATCAGTACCAAAATGAGCAGTGGATTTGAACCATAGACCTTTTCCGTCGAGCACCTTACAGATTTTGCTACCTGCTGAGTCAAATACTGACTACAGGTGTGTTATATGGAATAAGTGCTGTTGTTTTAGCCGTCGAGAATAAAACCTAATATGATAATTTCTAAAGATTAATTATATGTATATTGTATGTAGGTGTGGAGGTACGTTACGATCTATATAGTCCACTACTTTTGAGTATCGAAGTGCTAAAGCTTGAGAAGCGGTTGGATGAAGAATTATTTTATTTGAGAGACTGTGATCAGGCCCACAGCACATTCCCCTTTGACATGGAGCCTGTTGTACTGCCCCCGGGGTCATCAGTGCCAGTCAACGATATTAAGGTTATACAGTCTTCCTGCTGCCTCATGATTTAGCACTTGAAATTGACCATGCATGATGAGACTCATCATTGTTTAGTTGTTATACTTACATTACGATTTTAAGTGAAAACTCTCTAATATGTGTATTTCTATGGATATTTGTTAGTGATTGTTAATATTTTGTCTTATATATGATGTTTATATTCCCTAGTTGTGTCCAGGTAGTTTGAAGAATTGACCAACCGGTGACTGTACGTGTCGTAGAAGGCGACTAAAGCACTATGATCCACACCAATCTCAGAAGGGGCATTCGGTTGGTGAGCGCCTAGGCTCCAGAAATTGTTACCAAAATTTAAACGAATGGAAAAGTCTCAAATAGGGGATTGACTGATGGATATGATGTAGGACAGAGAAGATTTCAGACAGTCTGTTCGTATCCCGACCTTAGTTAAACTGGGATTCAAAGGAAGATGATGATGATGAATGATGATGTTAAGTTGAATATATGTATATATATTGTGTATATATGTATATGTATTGTGTGCTATGTTAATGTATATGAAATTGAGGATGACCTGAGATCGAAGTTAATATGTACAATGTAATGTGTCGCTTCTTGCATTATTTTATGAAGTTGTTCAAGATCTTTAATAACATTACAGGGAACTGAGAACTTGAAAGTTTGTCTCGCAAGCTATGTGGTGTGAATCATGTGATACTATGTGATGTAAATGTGTACTGTAGGTGAAGTTGAATGAATCATGTGATACCATGTGATGTATTGTATACTGTAGATGAAGTTGAATGAATCGTGTGATACCATGTGATGTATTGTGTACTGTAGGTGAAGTTGAATGAATCATGTGATACCATGTGATGTATTGTATACTGTAGATGAAGTTGAATGAATCGTGTGATACCATGTGATGTATTGTGTACTGTAGGTGAAGTTGAATGAATCATGTGATACCATGTATTGTGTACTGTAGGTGAAGTTGAATGAATCATGTGATACCATGTGATGTATTGTGTACTGTAGGTGAAGTTGAATGAATCATGTGATACCATGTGATGTATTGTATACTGTAGATGAAGTTGAATGAATCGTGTGATACCATGTGATGTATTGTGTACTGTAGGTGAAGTTGAATGAATCATGTGATACCATGTGATGTATTGTGTTTGTAGGTGAAATTGAATGAATCATGTGACACCAGTGATGTAATGTGTACTGTAGGTGAAGTTGAATGAGAAGCCGTGGGACATGAGATGGGAGTTGAAGAAACTAAAGGGTGTGTCTAACATGGATGAAGTGGTGGGGTACAGGCGTAGAGACAGAGCTAATCATCCTCACAACGTTAGGGAATACGAGCAGCATGATCTCATGAAGCAGTACAGGTTAGTCGCTGCCATTGTGCTATAGAAAGTCATTGTTTAGTTTGCTGGATAAGCTTACAAGGAATGATGAAGAAATTATTGTTATTTAATTAAATGTTTTCCTTAGTGAAATTATAAATAATTTAATAATTAACTTTAATTATTCATTACCATTTGTATCAAGTTAATTATAGGTTTTAGGGATTAAATTAACATAAGGGTGAGACGGTAGCTTGTTGACAAATTGTTCTTCAGTGGATCAGTAGGTTTGGGTTAAAGTAAAGCTAGAAGCTAACAGAATGTACCTTGAACCTGCCATTTGATGGAACACTAGAGAGAGAGAGAGGAGATAGAGAGAGAGAGCCTTGAATCCTTAGATCAAATGCTTTTTTATAAGTGTAATTTGTATCAATGGTTTGTGCTATTTGTATCAATGGTTTGTGCTAATATATCAATCGTTTGTGCTATTTGTAAAAATCTTTTGTGCTATTTGTATTAATCGTTTGTGCTATCTGTATTAATCGTTTATGCTATCTGCATTAATCGTTTGTGCTATTCGTATCAATCTTTTGTGCTATCTGTATCAATCGTTTGTGCTATTTGTGTCAATCGTTTGTGCTATTTGTATCAATCGTTTGTGCTATCGGTATTAATCGTTTGTGCTATCTGTATCATTCGTTTATGCCATTTGTATCATTTATTTATACTATCCCTATCTATCTGGTGCTATTTGTATTATTTATTTATGCTTTATCAATCGTTTGTGCTATTTGTATCAATCGTTTGTGCTGTTTGTATGAATGGTTTGTGCTATTTGTATGAGTGGTTTATGCTATCCCTACTATTCATTTGTGCTATTTGTATAAATGGTTTCTGCTGCTACTGTTTGAATGGTTGATGCTGCTGCAGAGAGAAGATCACTGAGAGCGAGGCTGACGAGATCATGGCTGAGGTGTACACGGGCATCAGTCGAATAGAGAAAGAAAAGGGCAAATCTAGGAAGTCTAAATCAACTGTATTTGCTAAGCAAACAGAAAAGAAGTGATATTAACGAACAGTTTGCATTATTTTAATTAGATTTCTGAACAAAATGGTTCTAGACTTTGGCATTGTGTTGTGTTTAATATTTAATTGGTCTGCTACGCTATTGCCACAATATAATTTGAGGTTGTAGGCCCATCATCTTCTAATTGATCTACCTTCTTGGACTATGTATTTAAGATTTCACAACCCCGACACTAGAAATGTCTAGAAATGTTTAGTTGAACGAGTCATTTAAAGAAGGTCTGGACCGTTTGCGGTTGCACATGTTAAACCTGCTGGCCCATCAAAATTCTGACAGAAAAATTTTTCTGCAAATATTACACGTGCATTTGAACAGATGCACAAGAAATTTAGACTAAAATCGCAAAAAAGTGTTATTTAATACCGCCAATTACAATACAAATACTAAAGTTTGCAGAGGTAGTTACGATTCCGTATGTCCACACCTGTAAGATATACTTGCTAATCAGTAAATTTAGTGATCTGAATTTAAATTCAGTGATTTAAGAATGCAATACTACAATATGATCTACATGTATACATTAGATATGTCATTTGGCAGTTTGAAGCCTAAGCAATAGCATGATAGCAGTATTAACTTATAGCTGCAGTTCACATTGTATCTATTCATCTTTTGGCTTTCATACATCACAAATTTCAATGAAATTGGTACGACAATAAGATCTGCAATAAAGTAACTTTAACACTTAATTTTTTATATTTTAATATCTAATATTTAAGTCTTAATATCTTAAACAGATACTAGGTGTTTAATCACAACTATAGCTATCAAAGATATTAGTAATGATATGTAACATTTAACAAAATATAAATTAATAATTTAATATTAATTAATAATAAGTTCTCTCAGAGTATGTTAGATGTTATTATCCAGAAAACGACAATTTTATGCCGTTGTTATGTGGATGGCTTCCCTGACCAGCCAATCATAAGCCTCCTTACGTCCCTGCTTCTGAAGCTCTGGACCAACCACACGCAGGCACTGGTCGTGGTAGTTGTTTACCCAGGCAATCTAAAAATACATTCCTTATTAGCATACTATTTCCAGAAAAGCTTACAATTAAACAATGCACATTTACCAGTTCTTTGCGTTAATAATGAAGGTTTAACGACCATTTCCTCATACAAGGATGATGTCAATTACAATTAATGTTATCATCTAATCAGTGTATCACGCGGTACAGAATATATCACTGATATTAGTGCATATCTGGACACAAGTACCGTAATTACTAATACATTAATACTAATACTACTGACTAGATGCAATGAGTGGAGAAATGAACAGGCCTTCGAAATATGGGAAAATTGTACAAATAAATACAAATGCTCTATAGTTAATATCTAGCAAGCAAGCTAAAGTGATAGTTAATAACATTATATTAAGCATTCATTTACAGTGACACAAGACGCCATTTAAAATCTCCTATTCTATTCTTTATTTGAAGATTTTCGTACATGCATTAAAATAGATTTATACTTTTATCCAGTTTTATTATTCACACAATGAAACAACCTGGCATAATTTATAGATGGTAATGCACTCGATGCTTCTGTCGTAAGCAATTATAGTAAAATTGTTATAGAAAGAATGGCAGCAAATAACAAGTAAATAGCTTGAGAATTAAATACCTCTTCCTTAGTGAGCAGCGAAGCATCGATAAGCTTCGTCTGAATGGGCACAAGGGTTATGGGTTCAAATGTCAGGAAACCCTTCTCTCGGTAGTTATACTGTGAACAACAAATTACATCGTTTCTAAAATCTTTCTGCACCACAAATCTTTAAATATTTGCGGCGCACTTTACATCCTGATTGTAACAACATGCTAGAACAAAAATTTTACTCATCTCGAGGAGTAATAACTGAGAATAGTGTTTAAGCTTTCATTATACTTCAATTAATTATTTCTGCAATTGTATTTCGTACCGTAAGTAAAATGCAATAATCTCTTCTCAGTCCTTACATTACACAATACGCTGCGTTAAAATTATACAGTATCGTAAAAACACGACGGAAATTCTACCAAAAATTTATTTTAAAAGTTAAATTTAACGTTTGTTTCAATACCGCAGTGAATACTTTTAGAGAAAATCCTGAAAGTCATTAAGAGCATAAAAGGATGAAATTTCCCCTGTATTAGATCACAAAATTATATGCAGCGGCAGACCAATATAAATAATTTTATATAATTTATACTTACAGGAGTCTTAGCATCCACAACAACAACGAGACTCTCAATACGAATGCCAAACTTGTTATCTTCATAGTAACCCGGCTCTGTTATTGCATAACATACATTCAAAAAGTCATTTACTAAAATCAATGAAAACTAATCATTCGTACAATCAGAATCATTAATATTAAATAAAACGAAGTAGTAGCGTGAAAATCATACATCACTACACACACACTCTCTCTCTCTCTCTCTCTCTCTGCATTGTTAGTCTATCATCTATTGATTTACTATCCAACGATATTACTAAGGCAATATACCACCAGGCTACTTGACCTTCACTGTCCATTTAGCGCTCCTGTGGCATTCAGCATAGAACGGTGCTTTATAAAATATAATAATAATTAATAATAATAATTATTATTATTATTTTCAGTACCTAAATTACAATTTTTCGTCATAATTCCAAACTTCTGCTATGCCATACATGAATAAGAACACTTATTATTAAACAAATAATTATCATTTGACCTCTATAAGACGGTTTTGTTTGACCAATCCAAACAACGGCTTTCTTTAAATTGGAATTAATTCTACGGTTTTCACTAGCCTGTCAGTCTTTCACTAGCCTGTCAGTCTTTCACTAGCCTGTCAGTCTTTCACTAGCCTGTCAGTCTTTCACTAGCCTGTCAGTCTTTCACTAGCCTGTCAGTCTTTCACTAGCCTGTCAGTCTTTCACTAGCCTGTCAGTCTTTCACTGGCCTATCAGTCTCGCCAACTTCGTAAATAACACAAATCACAAACTGTTTCTTCAGTTCGATTATTCTTTATCTAAATATTTTTTTATTTATCAGACTATTCTTCACCTAATCTGGCTGACAAAGAAAACAGCCTAAAGTGACGTCTCATAACATCATCTCATCATCATCATCATCAACATCATCTCATAACATCATCCACATCAAATTTCAAATGAATGCAGAACAGATCAGTCCTCAGCTTCAGCATTTGTAGGACTTTAACACGAGATGAGGCAGAAGTAAGCCCTGCAACATAGCCCCCGATAGGCAGAGCAACATAGCCCCAGGTAGATAGAGCAACATAGCCCCATGTAGATAGAGCTGTATAGCCCCAGGTAGATAGAGCAACATAGCCCCATGTAGATAGAGCTGTATAGCCTCAGGTAGATAGAGCAGCATAGCCCCAGGTAGATAGAGCTGTATAGCCCCAGGTAGGCAGAGCAACATAGGCCCAGGTAGATAGAGCAACATAGCCCCACGTAGATAAAGCTGTATAGCCCCAGGTAGATAGAGCTGTATAGCCCCAGGTAGATAGAGCTGTATAGCCCCAGGTAGATAGAGCAGCATAGCCCCAGGTAGATAGAGCAACATAGCCCCATGTAGATAGAGCTGTATAGCCCCAGGTAGATAGAGCAGCATAGCCCCAGGTAGATAGAGCAACATAGCCCCATGTAGATAGAGCTGTATAGCCTCAGGTAGATAGAGCAGCATAGCCCCAGGTAGATAGAGCTGTATAGCCCCAGGTAGGCAGAGCAACATAGTCCCAGGTAGATAGAGCAACATAGCCCCACGTAGATAAAGCTGTATAGCCCCAGGTAGATAGAGCTGTATAGCCCCAGGTAGATAGAGCTGTATAGCCCCAGGTAGATAGAGCTGTATAGCCCCAGGTAGATAGAGCTGTTTAGCCCCAGGTAGATAGAGCTCTCAGAAAGTTTGCTAAGTAAAATTACGCTGACGCTGACTGTTGCTTGTGAAGGGCCACGCAAAATATCATTCATTAAAAGTACTGACATAGGACTACAGCAAGCAACTGTTATTTGAATAATATTATAATATTAAGTACCTTATGTGTACTAAACTTACTTGCATTAAACGGTGAATTATACTAAGATACAAAACAGCAGTTTCTCATCTGTCAGTAGAACTTTTTCTATCTTATAATAGCAGTGCTTGGTCAGAGAGCAACTAAATACTTGTTTTAAAATCAATTTAGACTACTTACAGGTTCTGGCAGATTATTATCAATCCTCTACTAATTAATTATTATTCCTGTACTAGGACTATTATTATTCCTGTACTAGGACTATTATTATTCCTGTACTAGGACTATTATTAATCCTGTACTAGGACTATTATTATTCCTGTACTAGGACTATTATTATTCCTGTACTAGGACTATTATTATTCCTGTACTAGGACTATTATTATTCCTGTACTAGGACTATTATTAATCCTGTACTAGGACTATTATTAATCCTGTACTAGGACTATTATTAATCCTGTACTAGGACTATTATTATTCCTGTACTAGGACTATTATTAATCCTGTACTAGGACTATTATTATTCCTGTACTAGGACTATTATTAATCCTGTACTAGGACTATTATTATTCCTGTACTAGGACTATTATTAATCCTTTATCACTGGCTGAAGCCAGTGTCGATGCTATTCGACCGCGGATCAGTAAGTATCGGGTTCAATCTTGGGCTCTCCCGTTACTGATATTGCTTTCGAGTGAAGAAACTGACGTTAACATTATAGAGTTAGAAACATATAGAAAACCTACCATCACTTAGAACCATTCCTTTCTGTAGTGGCACATCCTCTGGTCTCACCTTATATCCAATACCACAGGGTCCTACAATCATTTTAAAGACACCACATTAGAGCATATCTATAGTGTGTAAATCGAATTGAATGCTTTGATATATAGCAATTTAAGCTTAATCCAGAAATGTGATAAACCGTGCCGTGACAACAGGAGCCTATATAAGGAGATCTGCATAAATGCCCTGAAAACATCATTTTTTACTGAAAGTCTCAATGCTATTATTATTATTATTATTATTTATTTATCATACGCATATCACAAACATACATGTAGACTTTACAATTATACACAAACAACATCAGCGCATGAACGGAGATAAAGGCCACAAGTGGCACTTACATATTGCGAATTTAAAAGCAGAAGGAAGTAATCACATTAAAATATACACAAAGGTACATTTAGCAAGTTCAAATATTAAAATGATTAGGATATTGCACAATATATAACATTATCTATATATAACAAAGCAAAGGCCAGGAATTAAAACGACATGCAGAGCATTGGCACCAATCAAATATAGCATACAAACATGCGCAAATCGACACCATATATGCAAAAATATAACCTCTATTCTTAAAATTTGTAATCACAGCTTGTCATTTAATATTTACTTTAAAGCCACATCAAAAGTCTTAAAAAGCAACTGTAGACCAGATACAATATAATTCTTTTGAGAACTATTTATTTCTTTGACAAAAATGTTTGTATATTAAACGTAACAGTCAAACAGTATATTGAGCATAGATATACTATGATACATTATTAGATCCCATCCTTTTATACACTTGTACAAATTACGAGTGAAATACTTTTATCAAAAGGATGCTTTATGAAGATTGCTATTAAATCTATGATTAATATTATTGTACGTGTATGCCTACTCGTATATTAACTGCTACTTACCATTTGTCTATAATCATAACTTATAAGTTATGTTGAGTTTACCTTTAATCATCATCATCTTCTTCTCTTAAATCCCAGTTTAACTAGGGTCGGGATACGAATAGATCTTCTCCAATCCTCTCTATCCCACACCATATCATCAGTCAAGCCCCTATTTTTCATGTCCTTCTTGAGTTTGCCTTTAGTATATTTTATTAATTGTACTTTTTCTAATGCCAAAAAACCAAAAATTTCTCTTACAATGTAACGTTATTTACTGAGTATAAAGGTTTATATTGATATATTTAGTTAAGCAGATTTACTTAAATAATTCATTGCAATGAATTTTGTTGTTGTTTGTATAGTTGCTACACACATGACAACTGCATGTACTACATAGTTTCCTTACTTGCTGTTTTTCTAGTTTTAATTACTTCCTCCATTCCTCTCCATGGTCATTATTAATCGTTGCCTTTTACATTAATTGTACTGTGTTGAACATCTATACGCTTTCTAACAGTGTAGGATTCCTGCGTTGTGTCAGATATCATTGAAATAAAGGAATATTACTAATATCTACCAAAAAGGAAACGAGGAAGACCTAGAAGTACTAAATACGATCAACAAGGATTTGAGAGCATTAAACATTTCATGGGAAGACGCTGTGAAGATTGCTGATGATAGAAACGAATGGAGCAATGATGGCGCCCTATTTTCTGTACAGAAAGCAAGGAATTGATGATGATGATGATGATTAATATCTACAGACCCTCGTGGACTCCAATGAATGAGCCCACACCATGCCCAGTTCCATGCAGGTAGTCCAGCCCGGCTGACCACAGAGCCTGCCGAGCAAACGAGTCCAATAAAAAACCTACACGCAAAACACATCAGAGTTATCAGAACAACAACAACAACATACGATTAGAGTGCTACAGTTGTCCATGACAACAGAGTTATCAGAACAACAACAATGCAATTAGAGTGCTACTGTTATCCATGACAACATTGAGCACTGTGGAACAAAATCAAAGCCGATGAGAACACAGCGAGAGATCCATAAACGGTGCAAGCCAAAATCCGAGTAATCAATCCAAGGAAGGGTACTATAGGAATGAAAGTTAATGTGTTGGTCTCAGTTCGTGGACATTTGGTTGATAGGAAAAAAATCAAAGAGAAAAGCTTTCAACCGCCTATGAAACTGTTCGTATGATAGGAAAGGCTGATCAGGAGTAGATGAGGGGGTGTGTAAGAAGAGTGGAAGAGAATTCCAGATCTGTGGGGCAGCATGCTGGATGCTGATCTACATGCATAAAATAGTTTAAGTTGGCAATACTGACATCAGTAAATACAATATGAAATTATTTGCTAACATATGAATAATACATAAGTAACTTTCTAGCCACTATGTGAACTCATTCTTGTTAATAAATCCATGCCACTAAACATTTGTCAATTAAATTGAATACTCCAAAATTTGTGAACGTATAAAGAATAATTATTTTGGGAATGAAGGGGATGGGATTTAGATTGAGCTATATAGGAATTATAAGGAATATAAAAAATAAATGTAAATTTGACCCTTTTTATCATTAGTTTATTTCCATTTTATAGTGTTTACAACTTTACATCACTGAAATTTATTAGCAATCTAGTTTGACAACAGTATTTACATATTTCAATCCATATATAAAACGGTATCTTCTATTACATTTTTAACTACCTGAAGATATACAACATTTGATCAATTAAAAGTTTTAAATGAAAACAGTCATACAATACTTGTCAGATCATTAATAGCAAGATATTTTAAATGTTATTACCTTTGACGCCATTAGGAAATACTACTGAGCCGAGAGTGATATGACCTTTAAGAACCCGCGTGAAGCATTCCTGTAATAATTATAAATTTTAACACAACATAAGGCAATTCTGAAATAATGATCGGGCCAGACAAAATATTTTTAATTTTGTTACATTCAACAGTGAACACTTCTCGCTAATCTCCAGCTCCGTTATTAATTGAAGAAATACGAAATAGACTCTCTAGAGAAGGAGAGTTTAATTCCATTCCACTGTCTACATCACAGTAATTTGTTTCAAAATTCTTAGATCATAGGTTTAGCAGCATGATTATTTTAAAAAGCACGAGCTCAAGGGATCATATCCCAGACAGGCCATATCTAAGACAGTGACGTCCCTGACATTGCCTTATGGCGAGGAACCGGACGTTAAATTCTTATTGATTGATTGACTAACGTTGTGATTCGAAAACAGATGTTCGCATAGTTTTCACAGTAACAAAATATGCAAAACTGTACCACACTGTAGAGTCTCTACCATACATTTAAATTATTAATAATTTGTTAACATTTTTAACATTAACCTTTTTTAACATTATTTTTTACATTCAATAAAGTACTGTAAACAGTAGTTAGTAAATCAAGGGCAGAGCCGGTGGCATGTTGGAAAGTTGTTCGACAGCGGAGTAGTAGATACAGGGTTCAAATCCAGTCAGAATAGCATGTGAGTGGCTCTCCTCGCCACTCACATGCTATTCGAGCAGGAAACTGACTTTAAACTTAGCTTTAGCTTTGGCTTTTAAATGAGATAAAGTTTTTAAAATTAGCCTACAAGGTCAATGAACTTCCTAAAAATCCCTACCACACATTCTTACACACTTCGCAAACCACTGCACTAACAATGATTTACTGATCACAGGACAACATAAGTCCTGTACACTTATATTAATATATGATTAATATATGATATTATATATATATGATACAATAATACATGTATAATAATATTAATATATGATTTGTTTTTGATACAAATCATATTGATCGATTAATTATCGAAGATCGATTATTGATCAATTAATTATGTGCGTATCGATTAATATCGCAAACCTTCTCGTAAGCAGTAGGTGTGCCCAGGTGTACGGTCCTCGTCACATCGGTCGTGCCGTCCCTGCCACCACACACGATTGTAACAACGTTTACCAAATACATCATCATCATCTTCCCTTAAATCTCAATTTAACCAGGGTCGGAATTCGAATAGACTTTCTCTTATCCATTCGTTTAAGTTTTGTGGCAATTACTGGAGCCTAGGCGCTAACCAACCAAAAGCTCTTTCTGACGTAGGTATGGATCTTAGTGCTTTAGTCGCCTTCTACTACACGTGCAGTCACCGGTTGGTCAGATTCTTCAAACGACCCGAACACAACACGGGAAAACATTTATAAAATACACACTTAAAAATTCAACAAAAATAATATTTAAACATCTTAAGGCAGCGAGAAATAGGACTGACTCCATTTATACGAGCAACCTCGTCTCCAGCTGATACCACTCCGGGTGGATTTCCAAATCCCTGTGAAGAAAGACATCCCTGTGAAGGGTCCATTCCACCCTGTATCAGTATTACGGAGGTGCTACTCCCTTTAACTGACGCTCGCTCCGAACCCTTCATTGCGGTACTCCTGCCGATTAAATCTGTCCCCCCAATGTGAGTCGTGGAAAAAGATATTATCAATTATAGGAGCATAACGCAACCAAGAAATGACTTAATGGTTTTACGGAACACTGATAATGACAGATATCATTATATAATCAATTGTAGATGGAAGACAAATGACTTAATAACATTTAGAAAGAAATGAACTTGAATGAAACTAACACGGAGTTTAGTTAGATCTACTTCTTAAAATACAGAATAACCTGAACTGAGCTCCCGAATCTAACAGATAGAGTTCTTTGTTGTTTATCATCTTATCCGTTTCTTTTGTTGGCCTGCAAATAGACATATATTTAGTATTTTATTAATTCAAATGTTGTGCTAACAAACGACTCATCGACTTAATAAATCAGTTAAGCACAACTGCTAAGCAATACATACATAGTTAGACTCACAATCATTAGCCGACTACCAAACAAATAAAACTAGCCTTGACGTTTTAGAATATAGATAAATTTGCAAGAATCAAATACCCTTTAAAAAGTAATAAAAATTTGAGAAGAATCAAACACTCAATTTATCTATTTGTTGACATTTTATAATTTTATTATAAGATGTTATAATTTTATTACAAAATATTTAAGTTTATTATCTTTATTTCATTCCAAGAAAAAATGAAAGCAACGTTAGGTCTATTTCTAAATCTATATATAGAAAGAATTTCATTCACACAGTTTCAAATAAATAAGGAAATTATATAGGTCACACTATTTATTACTATTTTTTATATCACAATCGCCATCATTATTTTATATCATCATCATCATATGCTACTAACATACTATTTCTACACTGTCATACGCACGCTATAACAATAATAACACCAGTTGATCCAATAAATATATCTGCAGAAGTAAAATAAGAATAACAAACTTGTAATGAATAATAGAACCATTAGAACCAAATCCTGAGATGGTATCAAAGCTCAGACTAACATAATCTTCCTGCGTCCTATAAACATAGAAATTTATCAGTTGACAACCTTACTATAGTATAAAATTAAAAAGATTAATTTAAACGATTAGTTGAATCAAGGACGCTTAAAATCATTAAATACTTTTACTTTCCATTTAGCCAACGCAGTAATTTTTTAACGTTTAAATAGATTATGTTATATATATTATTACTTTTATATTCTTAATAATTTTTTACTTTATTCTAGATATAATTAAACATTTACAATCCATATTAATATCATAACAACAGATTTTAAAAATTATAGGTTTTTTAGAACCATCTGCCTAAAATACCTTAAAATTTAATTTTCCTTTTTTATGAGAATAACATAACTTATAAATTTATAATTTAATTTCATAAACATCTTTCCTGACATTACTTTTGGATGAGAAAACGAAAATTAAATCATAATTATAATATGGAACTGAACGTTTTTATATAACGAAAATCGTCAAGAAAAATATTACTTTCTAAATTCTTCAGATTTGTCTGCAGCCTCGATCTCTGACACTTCTCTGCTCTTGATCTCGTTCTCTAGCCAGCAGAAAAACTCACACAGCGCTACAGCATCTTTAATCTAAAACATTCACGAGTCACGTATACAACGATAATTTAAAGTCCGTTCTCTAAAAGCAAGCAAGGAGATGTAAAGCAAGTAAGGTGAAAGAGCAAAGAGCTAAAAGTAGTAATAACACATTTTTAAAGTCATACATCATGAGAGTGTGAAATCTGTAAACAGTAAACAGAACTACTAACTTATTAGCTAAACCGTGGAATCTACAAAAATGTATGACACTTTTTCCTCAATACTGAGTAAGCAGAGTCCGATATTATGAATAAAAATTAAAAAGTCAGTTGAATTAGAATAAACTGATTAAAAACGTTTAAATTAATACAATATAGATTATCATTTCCAATCTTATCGATTACGCGCCAGTGGAGATTTAATGGAAACCGTGAATAGGTGATAAGGGAATAAATGAATCCAGAAATAAGTAATATATATACTTTTTAAATTCTAAAAAATCAGTATTTTTCATAACTACTACAAACTAGTAAACCATAGATTAATTCAAATAGAGCGGGTAATTAGCGTAAGGTTATAACCGGCTCTACAATCACGGGCCTGTTAACCCTCAGAGGCAGTATAAAAGGGTGAGTTTCAGAGCGCTTATCACACTAGTCATCAGGTCACTGAGACGATAAAAAGTGGCCACTAGGCTTTTTTACGGTAGAGAAGATAACAGTAGAGAGAGTGGTCTACTTTGGACTGATTTTCTGGATTTTGGAATTTGCACCGTTTTTGGACCTTCTTTTTGCTCGCCGGCTTGATTTTGTCTCTATAGTGCTTGATGTTGTCATTGATGACTGCAGCACTCTAATTGTTGTTATTAATATTATTATTATTATAGTAGTGAAATCGTATCGTCACCGATATCTCTTCACTAACCCCTATCCTTCTGTCCCTTAATTAGTTGATTAGCTTGTTGTTCCATTATCCTCTCTCTCTCTCTATTCCAAGTTTGAATGTTCACCTTTGTTCTATCTTGCTTCCTTGTTATTAATTATTAGTTTATTATAGCTCGTGTATCTGTTCCTTTACTTCTATGCGTATCTATTCTTGTTCTATCTCCTTATCTCTCTCTTAGTATCTCTCTCTCCTTCTTTTGTCTATTTAAGGACCTGCTTCCTTTGGTTTTCAGATCGTCGTTCCTGTTAGTCTCCAGTCAGTTGGTAGTTCACTCTCAGTTAGTCTCAGACTTAGTTCTTAGTTCTCGTCTCTACGATTTGGTCTTGGCTCTTGGTCCGACTTGTGAAGGTAACTTAAGGTATTAGTTGGATTTGTAGAATATTATGATAGAACTGATTACGGCTGATATTATACTGATTATTATTATTATTATTTGTATTTGAACTGTTTCTGTAATATACTTTTATTTGCTAATTGGTCTCGTCTTATACATATGTTAGTATAGGCATTAGTAGACTCCTCACTCAACTCCTCCTGGTTCTTAGACAGGTTCGAATTCCCAGCCTATGCCTTTGCCATTGGCACGATTCTCTATCACTGACTACGGGGAAATCCTTTCTTTCTTTCTGGTTTAGGCTAGTCCTAATCCGGTGGTGGCTCGTTAAAAACTTCTTTCTTTTCTTCCTCTTTCTTTCCCCGAAGCCGGGGATATTCCTCCTTCCTTTTCCCCAATTTTATTATTAGACAGAAAGAGTATTAGAAATAATAGACAGCTCACGTGAGACTTGCGCATGCCCTCAAGCTCTACATCATTCTTAAGAGCTTTCATAAGCTGAATAGGAATCTGCTCGTTCAGTCGGCGAGCCTTCAAATAAACAATAAAGCGTATAATACAAGTAAAGCACTCGTCATTGGTAGTCTACAAAATATTGTGATCTTAACGTTGTATAAAATAATTACAATATAGAAGATTTATATTTTTTTTCCCGAGTTGTGTCTGGTTTTATTGAAGAATAGGTCAACAGTGTAAAGATGCACGTGTCCCGTAGAAGGCGACATAGAAACCAGATTCAAACCAAAGTCAGAAACGGCATTCGGTTGGCGAGCGCCTAGGCTCCAGTAATTGCTACAAAAACTTACAACGAATTGATTATAGGAGATTGACTGATGAAAGGTGTGGGACAGAGAGGACTGGAGAAAGTCTATTGGTATCCCGAACCTGATTAAACTGGGATTTAAGGGAAGATGATGATGGACGTTGTATAAAATAATAAACTGCATAGACGCAAATAAATTCTCACACTTTACTTGTGCCGTTTTGAGGCCAGAAAAAGATCGACAGATAACTACATGTATGCTTTAGAAATGCTTACTTGATGTATAGGTCGGCAATAATGAATTACGTCGTAAGTTCTACATTTCATCATTTAAAAGCTAAGCTAAGGTTAACGTCAGTTTCCTCACTCGAAAGCGATGTCTGGGACGGGCGAGCCTAGGATTTGAACCCGCACCTGCTCATCCGCGGTCGAGTATCTTACCGACTTCGCCACTGGCTCCAGCCAAATTACAAATCGTCAACAAGTTGTCACCATTGTTATCATTGACAAAAGATGATTTAGAAACTATCCTCCTGTCCTGGTGGGCATAATTAATGAAAAATGATTTATACAGTATTCTCCTGATGGGCATCATTGATAACAAATGATTTATACAGTATCATCATGAGGGATCATCATTAATGAAAAATGATTTATACTGTATTATCATAGTGGTAATCACTGATAAAAATAATTTATAAGCTACCTTCCTGGTGTAGATGCGGTGATTGTATCATAATACTGATAACTAAATGCTTATTTGTACACAATGGTACACAATCAGCAACAATGTATTGACCTTTGATTTGTCCACTTAGCATTATAATCAGAGAGTAGGAGAGAACACATATTTATACCTGTCAAGATCTTCTTGTAAAAAACAAAATCATCATAGCCTCCAATAATAACATTTGTCATCTTCAATTTATTCTTGTTTTTAACTTCAACACATTTCACGTAAAATTACTGTTTATGAAAAACGAAGACGGAACAGAAGAAAAGTCTTCTACTACAAAAACTAAAAAAGACATAAATACATTGATACCTTAGGAACGGCATCCACAATGGCGAAATTCGTTTTATCACTGACCTGCGCAACAGTGAAAAAGATTATGAACATAAAAATGATTAAATTCAGCATTGAAATGAAACCATTTTGGTGAGAGACTACAGTTGTATATTGAAGAATTCTCTTTAGCATTGCAATATTATACTATAACATAGTACACATAATTTAAAGAGAAGATTTGTATTGTTTGGACTCGCTTAGCTTCAGCTAAGCCAAGATAAAACTGAATCAAAAAGCTTTCTTAACCAGCCAATCACGAAAGGATATTCGGATTTACTGCTCACAAACTAAACAACATAAATTATGGACTATAACGTGATGACAGCAAAAGATTTTGGCCAGAATCACAATTGAACAATAATTAGACTCAAACTAAAAAAGAGCAAGATTAGATATTGTATTTCAGTACATAATTTAAAAGCATTGCGGTTAAGGTAATACTAACCCATATCTTTCCCGTCTGATAGCGATTAATCAGAGTTTTCAACTCAGCGAGAATTGACTCATATGGTTTGATAACAACTTTAACTATGTCACTCTTGAAATGTTCAATAACATCTCCGCCAACTTTCTTATCATCGATGCACAGACTGAAACAAAATAAATACAACACTTATCTCTCAATTCAGTTCTCAGTTAAGTGGCAAAGCACTTTATAGCCTTCATTCAGTTAGCATAAATAAAGCTAAATACAGTAACATGCTCGGAAAGATATCCCAAAACAGTTCTAAACTCATACAAATATTTCAGCAACTAACTGCTACAGGTGAGAATAGAAATTACGGAGTAAACCCCAAATTGAATAAGCACAAGTTGCGTTATTTCACAATGTCACTCCTACCAACAGAGTAGCAACCCTTTTCAGATTTACTTTCGGTTGCTACAATTAGCCCACGGCACTTACGACAAGAATTTTTATTTAATAATAACTTAGGGTAAAGGCAACAAAGAATACTCAAATTCAAACTTCAATTTCCATACACTTCAGAATGAGAGAAAACATCATTTTAAACACTGCAAATATAGGTTCACAAGTTTCTAAAACAAAATTCTAAATGCCATTATAACTAATAACTTATATTGTTTATATTACAGTCTATCACAAAAAAGTGAATTTTAAACTCAGTTAAATGAAAATACTACGGATAAGACAGTTTGTCTAAAATAAACATAAAAATATGGCATGCAGTAAGGGGACAGGTAACTGAAAATGCAACTGACGAAAGAATGCCAGAAAAAAATAAAGAAAAACGACACTTGGGGTATTTAACAACTTAATAATGCATTGTACATATAGAAACTATAGCTAATGTAGATAAAACGAAAAATAGAAATATAATTACCAGGAAGGGCTCTATGCCAAGGACCTATCATTAGACTAATAATCTCACTCACTCACTCAGTCAGAGCGAGTGAGTGAGATAGTAAATTTGACTCTCCACTAGCGGACAACAATTTTAAGGAGCATTAATAACAAACATGATTTCGTCGCTAGCAGTAATGAGCAGGTAAGAGAAGAAGACAGGCGTATAACTGATGTCACTGCCACGAAGATTTAACAGCCAAGCAATATCGTCAAGAGCCGGTGTTACCATGACAACTGCCTTCTTCTCCGCCATCTTGGATCTCAATTCCTCAACTTTCTGAAACCATTCTTTGCCTGCATCGCAATAGAGGCTCAAAGTTCACTTCATCGTCAAAGATAAGTAGTGTAGTAATCCACTTTGATTCTAAATATGTTCATCTGTATAATATATCGCCAATAAGCCCAACATACCTATGCAAATGCACATTATGTAACTAATAGCACTAAAATAATATACGATGCGAAATAGCTGAAAATCTGCATCAATATCAGATGTTGAATGTGAGCGATAGTACATCACGTCCAAGTATGAACACTACACATTTATGCACGTGTCCATCAACAAAACAAGGGGATAAGTGTTTTTTGTAATTGACTTTCATAGTTTACTTGTCAAAATATTAAAAATTCTATCTCTAACATTCAAGTTGAATATTACGGTTACTGAAAGTATTGAAAGATAAATTGAAGTTTTCATTACCAGTGAATTTGAGTGGCTGAACAAAGGCCGGTCTGGTGGACCGCTCTGGTTTCCCTTCCCACACAGAATCGATG
Organism: Enchytraeus crypticus; assembly: GCA_905160935.1. Classification (NCBI taxonomy): domain Eukaryota; kingdom Metazoa; phylum Annelida; class Clitellata; order Enchytraeida; family Enchytraeidae; genus Enchytraeus; species Enchytraeus crypticus. The sequence goes on along the minus strand of CAJHZI010000307.1, from coordinate 505,447 downwards.
AGGTTCTTGGCAATGGGCACCAGACTAAGTTGATCCTCTGCCAGGCGCTTGGACATCTGGTCCCACACACCTGCGCGCCACAATAATAATAACAATAACAACAATTAGAGTGCTACGATCATCGATGACAACATCGAGCACTATTGAGACAAAATCAGGCTGGCAAGCAAAAAGAAGGCCCAAGAAAGGTGCAAATCCCAAAATCCAGAAAATCAGTCCAAAGCCACATCACACTTACGCACGTTACACTATTATATCGTTCAAACTTAAAATAGCTAAAGGCATTCCAATTAAGACCTATTAATTACATAACCTCAGCTACCTACTGGCTGGAGCCAGTGGCGAAGTCGGTACGATACTCGACCACGGAACCGTATGAGTGGGATTCAAATCCTGGGCTTGCCCATCACTGATATCACTTTTGAGTGAGGAAACTGACGTTAACCTTAGCTTTTACATTGCGAAGCATATTCTAGAGTGACAACATTATGCACCATCATACAAATGGTTCATTCATCAATCACGAGACAAAAATAACAGCTAAAATGACGTCATAAGCATGAAACAAATTAAAAATATGCTTTTCAGAATGTATATGGTCATTGGAATTTACTTTGAAGTTTTCCAAAAACTTATCATTATCGACACTAATTCAGATTTAACCTTGGCATAGGCTCTTGCAATAACAGAAGTGATGTGAATTCAAGCAGTCTTATCTACCTTATATTCACAAAATATGATACAAAATAAATAGCAGCTAAAAAAAGACCACATATATACCCTCTGCCATTAGGAATGGATCCACACCAATTTTACTATTAGCCGGAAGTTCCTGAAAATGAAAGAAATAGTTTCTTAAATTTAATATACAAAAACATATTAACTAACTACATTATTAAATCAATATTATAATTACACTGCACCCAATGTACACTTACAGAAAATTAAGATAAATTTAAGAAAAAGATAAATTGCATATTTTAAAGATCTATCTGTACAAATAGTAATCATCATCATCAACATCATCATCCTTTGAATCCCAGTCTAAATATGGTCTGAATTACAAAATAGTTGTAAAATAATTGTAGCAATTTCTGGAGCCTATGTGCTCACCAACCGAATGTCCTTTCTGACATTTGTTGGATCTTCATGTTTGTTACCTTTTACGACACTTGCAGTCCATGGTTGGTCTACTCTTCAGCAACCTGGACACAACACGGGTAAATCTATTGCTAATATTGCATTACAATTTCAGTAATAAAATAAATATATATATAAATTACATTGGCCGGTATGCTTACATATAAACTCTAAACATCACACTATATAGATAGTACCATTTTAACAATCGTTGAGCGTACAAAGCTCACTTTAAAATGAAGACAAAATTGGCAAATCAAAAGTAGAGAAAGCTTTATATTAGACAGTCACTTTACCTTGATAAGCCATTCAGTTTGACTGGGAGTATCAGGCAGCCCTAAAAAAACACATATTTACAAATTATTATCTTCATTGTCATTGGTCTGCATTATATACAATATTAAAATTAAAATTAACAACTTACCATTTCTTGTTCAATTCAATTTTTTTAAATTTAAAACTATATGCATGTATGATCAAAATTTAGAATTTAAAGGTAAATTTAAATAAATCTCAGTGTAATACCATCTTTCATGAGAGTCCAATTGCTGTCCATCTGAGCAGCAGCCTGCAGGTAATATCTACCGTCTGTCCACATGGCAGCCTTAGTCTGCGTTACCACAGCAGTTCCTGCAAAAATTTAAACGAAGGGAAAAATCTGAAAGAGGGGGATTGGCTGGTGGTGTGATGTACGACAGAGAGGATTTGAGACAGACAATTAGTATCCCGACCCTAATTAAACTGGGATTCAAGGGAAAATGATGATGATGATGATCACAGCAGTTCCTGCATATTATATAAACTACAATTAACAATTTTAAGCTTACCTATTCAGGGAAGACACCTGGGGGGGCTAAGCCGCTCTAATTTTGATGCTCAGCCCCCCAACTTTCAACCACTTGCCCATATAAGCTAAAAAGGGTTAGAATAAAGCCTCTCTTAGAGCCCCCCCGCTATTTCATGACTCGCCCCTGAAATAATGACCAGACAGAGCAAATGAGAGAAATAGGAATATAAAGTTTATATGTTAAATCAGTACATGATTTAACCTATAAATTTCAACTTAATAACGAACCACTTCTCCATTAACATTGACCTAGTTTGATTATGGTGGCTTAAACTGGTCTGTATTAAACAGGGATAGGCCTTCGCCAGTACTACTTTCATAAGATAGATTAATGTAGCACAAAAATAAATTTTAAAGGAAATATATTTAAGTTAAGACTCTTCCTAATAATATATTACTATACTAAAATATACAACCATTAGAAATGGTTGTATATTTTAGCTATAAGTATAAGTTGACATAATATAGAGAGGATTCAGTATTTTCATCACATATAAAATATTAATGGTTCATCGATGAAGAAACCAGTGATAAACTACTCCTACAGAGAATATTGAATGAACTGAACCTGCTGAAATTAATGAATTAAAATGAAAAATGTATTAATTAGTATTAATTGAACCTGCAGATCCCGTGAATCCAGATATAAAAGCTCTGCGCTGATCGCATTCTGCTACGTATTCACTCTGTCAAATCAAAAAATATAACCCTTTAGTTACTAAATTATCCTTTAAATAGTAATTAATTGACACTCGTATTTTAGTGTATTAATCTTTTATGGGACTGCTGCTCAAAATAACAGGTTTATGAAAGAAAAATTGCACAACAGAAAAAGGATAAGCTTAGTGACCAGTTACTTACTTACCTGTGACTAGAAACAAAAAGTAAAAACCTTTCGACTTAAACCCACATCACACCATCAGAAACTTTAAATAATAATAGAGGTTTAACGTCCATTTCCTCATCCAGGGATGATGTCAGGGAATCCTCACTTTTGGCAAAGATTATGGGACAAAAATAACTAACCTATCTAGGTTCAAAAACGCAAAATAGGCAACAATTGATATTGTGCTTTATACCTGAAAATAATAACGACATATACTTAGGGCATATTAACTTGTTGTCATACCAGATGGCTATCCCCTGATGGAACGATGTAGGCTTGAATGGGTTGACTGACATCTGACATGAGAACCCTGAGCTTCTGAAGCAAGGCTGTTGTGTTCTTAGTTGATCCCATTCTCATGCTATCCGATAATAACACTCAACAATATCCTCACTGGTACCGTCTAAAAATAGTTTAAATGCTAATATAAAGGGCTCCAAGATCTAACTATTACAATGCATGACTAATAAATATTCAAATGATTAAAAGAATAATGCTAGGGCTCAAACTCTGTCATTATTTTATATTTTGTTACCAGAGCATGTTACCACCTCCACTTTCTCTTAGAAAATTTGTCCTCACTATTAGGGGATATCAAGATCCAAAAAGGCACCGAAGTCTAAAGGGGCACAATGCAAAGGGGATGGTGAAGCCAGTGAAGATATTTGCAAAATAAATATAAAACAATTTTAAAAGCAGTACTATAGGTTTGCTTCATTTGTTCTATTCTGCAGCCAGCCATTTTATCAATGGCTATAACTTTTATATCAGAATTAGATTTGAAGAAATTGTTTGCCCAATTAATTTCACCCAAGGTTTAAAGAACTACTCAACTTTCATCTGCATATCTTGTTACACCAGTTTACAGTTGATGCCTTTTGCTCAAATATTTTTCCTTTTTTACATCAAAACTTCACTGTTTCAAACTACGGTAGGGACTAATAGTACTTAATGGACCTGTAAAGATAACAAAAGGTTAATTATAATGCTGTTATCATCCACTGTAACAATGCCATTATTCATAAAAAAACTAATCTTATGAGTTAAGTAGTAAATATTCCTCAAAAAGGGCTACTCTAACTAATCCTATTGTATAATTATTATTTTACTGATTCAATATGACTTTCTTTCAATCTTATTATTTGTCCTAAATGCCTAAATATTTCATTTGAAATCAATTTTAATATCTAACAATTTATAAATATTTTTTAGTAAATTTTAGAAAAATGTTTTCCTATAGGGCTCTAAAGGACACCTTATAGGCACAAAATAGAAAGATTAAATTAATTGTGCAATGACCTTATAACCTAATATTCATTGCAATATCTTATAAGTTATCATAAGAGATTGCTTGCGCAACTTCAATTGCACACTCAGGTTAGGGGCTGATAGCATATGATATCAGACAGTCAGCTGAATAAAAACACTTGAGATAACTAACTGATTAACATAACTCCAAACTAGAGTCTACTGTCATTCATGACAACATCAGGCACTATAGAGACAAATCCAAGCAATGAGCAAAAGAAAGACCAAAGTGGTGCAAATTCCAAAATCCAGAAAACCAGTCCAAAGATAAAAGGAATTAAAGAAAAGGAGGTTTGCATGCTGGTCACAAACTCATAGACACTGGGTGCAAAGGAGAGACATTTGGAAAAGGTCTTCAACTGCCTATGGCACTACTCATAGGAAAGGGAAAGCTGAAGTAATTCAAATAAAGACTTCTGAAGAATGAATGAGAATTCTAGAATGCAGTGCATAATGATGGAAAGAATGATTAGATAGCTTAAAGCATGAAGATAAGATAGGTATCACAAGAGTAATAAATTTGGAAAACCGAGTAACAGAAAGCTGCATAACTTTAATAAAGTGAGACGTACAACTTTGTCCAGGGGTGATGGTGGACTTAAAGGTTAACAAAGCTGTCTTGTAAATGATAGGGTTGACCCTTTTATATTTAGCCAGTGAAAATAATTAAAATTTGGTGCAACATGTGAGTACTAAGAACTAAAAAAATTGTTCGTGCTTGCAAGTAAATTCTGAACAAACTGCAACCAATCAGTCACAGCTAGGAAGATTTAAAAACAGAGAATAGCAGTAATCCAACCTGGATTGCACAAAAGCTACACCAATTGTAGCAGCGATCTAATGCGATAAATATGGACATATTCGACGAAGATCACGGAAAAGTAAGAAACATGCCTGCAAAACTTTTGTTAAGTGTTCATGGAAGGTTTAAGTGTTTATCAATTATAAAACTGGTCAAGATTCCTCACTGAAGAAATGGATGATATTTTAATACCTTAAGATACCAAAAGATATTTCCCATTCAGCTTAAGCAGCTGCTGAGATGTCCAAAGCAACAAGAATTCAGTCTTAGATGGATTAAATGCTTAGAAATTAGCAGACATATATAAGGATAGAGACCGAAAAGATTGCTGCAGGAGGGCTTCAGCATCAGAATAGGAGTAGGGGTGAAACAAGAATATATAGTTGAGTGTCATCAGCACGTAGTTCAAAATCAAGACAATGAGAAGAGATTAAAGAGCTTCAAGGTATGGCAAAGAGATTGAAAAGGGTAGAACCAAAAGCGGAACCTTGAAGTTGAGCTCAACATACATTAAGTCGGAAAGCGAATAGATGTACTCCTTCACATTCACACTAAAAGAACGTTGTCTAAACTAGGAGGAAAACCAATCAAGAATAATTCCACGAATGCCAAACCGGGAAGAAAAACGTAACGTTCCAGAATATCACTGTGATCAATGAGTAAGAATACAGTAGAGTGAGTTAGCTAGAACTTTACTGCCACTCAATTTAAAAGCTGCGAAACATATTAAATATCATAATAACTTTTATTCTGCAATTGTATATTTTCAAATTGATACATATTCGCGTTTAACTTTTACAAAATATACAAGTATTATGAACTAAAACATGAAACTTTACAAGTAAACAAACAAAGTAAACAAGCAAACCTTAACTTCAACCTAAGCTCCCGCTTCCATAACTCTTTGATAACTCTCATTCTGAGAGTTCAAGAGAAACTGAATGCTTCTAATAATTAGTATTATAGTTCATTTTAAAAGAAATTAGTGTGAAGATTCATAATGCCCCTTTAACTTTTAATATAACATAACATAACATTTACAGAGTCAGGAAGCAATTATATGCTTGTTTAAGACTCAACAGAATGCTCTTAAAATCTAAATGAACCTAAAATGAATCTAAATGAACTAAAATGCTCTTAACTAAAACCAATTAATATTAATCAAATCATACAGACTTCATGTCAACATGTCAAATTTATACATAGCCTATGTATAACACTGAACATGCAATTAGCATCTAATCTACATGTCCTTATGTTTATCATATTTATTTTTAAAAGCATTCACTGATTCTGCTTCCACAACTTCGCTTGTCAAACTGTTCCAAGCATTTATAACTCTCTGACTAAGAAAAATTTCCTTAAATCTAGTCTACTTCTAAATTTATTAAGTTTACAAATATGTTCCCTTGTGTTTCTGTTGTTTGATAAATTAAACCAAATACTATGGTTAACTTTGCTGAAGCCTTTGAGTATCTTAAAAACTTCTATTAAATCTCCTCTAGTTCTTCTCTCACTTAAAGAGGTTAATCCTACGAATTTTAATCTATTCTCATAACTAAGTTTTTGACAGTCAAATACCAGCCTTGTTGCTCTGGCTTGTACCCTTTCTAATTTATCGATATCTTTCTTAAGATATGGGCACCAAGCCTGAACGCAGTATTCAAGTTTGGGCCGTACAAGGGCCTTATATAGCCTCACCACAATATCTTTATTTCTACATGCAATTGTTCTTTTAAGCATTCTTAATACACAATTAGCATTATTTACAACTTATTACAATTTTCACTAAATTTAAAAGAGCTATCCACAAAGGCTCCTAAATCCCTCTCACTGTTTGTAGATTTTAGTTTAATATTGTTCAATGTATACTCAATTTCTAAATTATTATTTCCTATGTGCATAACTCTACATTTCTCAGCATTGAACTCCATTAGCCAATCCCTAGACCAGTTCTGTAATATTTTTATATCATACTTTAAAATCTCAGCATCTTCAATGTTGTTTACTACCTTTGCTACTTTAGAATCATCTGCAAATTTACTAAATTTAGATACAATATCTATGTCAATGTCATTGATGTAAACTAAAAATAATAGAGGTCCTAAAACAGAGCCCTGTGGCACACCACTCTTCACTGCTGCCCATTCCGAGAACTCGTCCTCGACACGCACCCTTTGTTTTCTATTGCTTAACCAATTACCTATCCACTTTAAAAGTTTTCCCGTTTTCCGTGTGCTTCCAACTTACTAAGTAATCTTTTATGTGAAACTTTATCAAACGCTTTAGCAAAGTCTAGATATAAGATATGAATGCTATTTTTATTATCTACTTCCTTTGTACTATATTCTAAAAAACCTAGCAAATTAGTTAAACAAGAACGCCCACTAATAAAACCATGCTGACTATTTCTAATTAAGTTATATTCTTCCAAGAAACTAATTATTTTATCCTTAATATTGCTTTCAAATGTCTTACCGATTATACTTGTTAAGCATATAGGCCTATAATTTGCTGCTTTATCCCTATTTCCCTTTTTATGTATTGGTACAACATTTGCATTCTTAAAATCTTGAGGAACCACCCCTAAATCAGTTTTTCATGAATCTTATCTGGACCTTGACTTTTATTTACATTTAGCGAATTTAATTTATTTATACCATCATCAATATCAAACTCAATATTACGTAAGGAGCATTCAAAGTTACCTTTGAAGATCCTAGCCGGTACTGGCATATTAACTAAATCTTCTTCCACAAATACAGACGAAAAATATTTATTAAAATAGTTTGCAGTATCTTTAATATCTACTATAATGTTGTTATATTCATCTCTTAAAGGACCAATCTTTTTAATAACCTTTTTATTAGCATTAGCATAAGCAAAAAACTCTTTGCATCATTCTTTATATTTTACGAGCTAGCTGTTTTTCAAATTCTAACTTGGCTTTTCTATTTTCTGCAACCGATTTATTAAGCTTTTTCTTATATTCATAGTACAGTGATTCATCATTATTACTATTTTTATACTTGTTCCAAGCATCTTTTTTGGCTTTTCCTTTTCTTCTTACCCTTTTAGTAACACACTTGCATCTATCTCTATTTTTCGCTTTCAATTTAATAAACTCATCACGAACCATCCTGAGACCTGTGTTAATATTTTTCCGTAAGCCCTCTACGTCATCGTTATTATCATTATCACTTAAAACCATAAATAAATTTCTATGCCGTACATTTCCTTTAATTTCTTCATAATTTACTTTAAAATAATCAAATTTTTGGACTTTCCTACAGATCCAACTGCACTGAATTACAAAGTTAATTGTTAGATGATCACTTGTCTCAAAAGGTTCACCTATAAGTACATCCTTAATTATTTCTTCAGAGCACAAAACAAGATCAAGGAAATGTTTGCCTCTAGTAGGCTTATTACAATACTGTTCTAAAAATTATTATTTATACATTCTATAAATAAGTGAGATTAATCTATGTTTTCTCTATTCCCCCAGTCCAATTCAGGATAGTTAAAATCACCCATTATTACAACCTTCTTATCATACAATTTATCAAGCACACTAAACATAGCCTCGTCATTAGTGTTTGAACTATCTGGGGCTCTATACCTAACACCAATAATAAGATTAATGTTCTTACACTTGATATTACACCAAACACTTTCTTTAAGTTAGAAACACATAAATCATTAACTTGACTTGGGTTCAACTCATTTTTTATATACAGCAAAACGCCCCCACCTCGTTTCTTGACTAAATCATTTCGATCACATTTAAATACACTGTATCCACTAAAACTAATTTCACTATCACTAATGTCATCAGACAGCCATGACTCACTGATTCCCAAAATATTTATATTTTCATCTTTAATCAACAACTCTAGTTGAGACATTTTACTTACAATACTTCTGGAATTAAAGTAAACACATTTTAAGCTATTTTTAACATCTAAAGGCGACGACAATAGACTCGGCTCCGCAGATCCAAGTTTTCATCTAATTCCGAGGTGCAAACACTACCTTTTAGCTTTCATTGATATTCATTACTTTAACTATTTCTAAAACTACTGCTGCCCTCATGTGTTGTTTTTCTTTCACGGGGTGAAAAGTGGCCGCTAAGTACACTTTATAAAAGTTCTAAAAAAAGTACTATTATACCCGATCTTATAAACGGAAAGATATTCTCGCCGATTTCAATCCCTACCATTTGACTTTATCGTCGAGATAACTACAAATCTGATTTTTTCATCTTACGAAACTTTTCTGTTCTCGACTTTATCTTGAGCCTGTTATGTCATATTTCCAAGAATTCAAAACGTTTGCGCGGATTTCGCGCTCTCCTATTGGCTGGAGCCACCAGCAACGGTTGAATGTCAGCCGCCTGGCGACGACTTTGTTTTAATCTAACGGTGACATTAACCGCCCGATCTCGAAAAGATATAGTTCCGTCACATGTAGCTGAAATCAGCTCAGATGCCGAGCGAAATCTCGTTCATAATATGCAAAAGCGACTTTCGGCGACAATATCGTTCTGAGTGAAAGATATCTTCGCTTTATAAGATCGGAGGTAAGTAGGCAAAGAGGTAACCTGAGAGAATAAATTTACTGGCCTATTTGTTACTCATAACAGATCAAATTTGTTAGTCATAAGAATTCTCTAGTGCGGTACTGGGAATATTTAAAATATAGATAGATCTATCTGCAAAAACCCTAGAATGGAAAAAACGAATTAGGTTAAAGGAAATTAATGTCTGCTACCTTTCTTAAGGCATGTCACTGTACGGGATGCGCAGTGTAGATTTAAACCCTTCACCTACTGATCAGTTTTTGAACTACTTAGTTATTCATATTATATTTATATTCTGTTCTTTCTAATAACTGTTCTTTGCTTTTTTCACTACAGGTAGAAGACTAAATTTAGCAGAGCAACTACAAATAAAAGTATTTACTTAACATAAATTATTTGTAATTTAATTTGTATTGTAAGGTACCTTGAACTATTGCAAAAAAGTCTTCAAACTTGAAATCTACTGTAGAGTAATACAATGCAGGCTTACGTTAAAATAATCACGTAATTTTATTATATCTGGTCACAAATTATTTTCTTACAAATTGGCACAACTTGGTATTGTTTTAAATGTGATAATTCACACATTCGGCGTGACACATGTATCTAACTGCCTTCCGAAAGTAGTCAGCAGTTGGCCTTGTAAATGCAAACGCATCACCTTGTTACCTTATTCTTATTAACTATCCTATTAATTGAGGCTTTGTTAACAGTCCTGCGTATTCATACCCGATCAGCATTCGTTCTCAATCAAAAGCACTTCAGTAACCAAAAAACTGCACGATCTTATTACAAAGCTCCCTGTCTTACACTAAACCATCAGCGGTCCGTCATTGGACGTTGAAAATATGGTTCTTGGGATTGTTTTCCATTGGTTTGGTTTCCTCAGCTACTGACTATACGAATCTTATGATACCTTCAGCATACATTCAGTACATCATACATTTTACAGTTAATCATATACTAAACCAATTTAATATGAAAAGTAATTTAGGAATAATTACAACCCATCGAATCACTCGCCATATTTGAGAGGTTTGTCAGCACGCAGAGTTTATGCTGACATATAAGGCAAACTAGAGTTCGTTAGGTCAAAATATACAAGTCAGGAAAATATGAGTCACGAAACCATTAAATAATTAGATTCGCCGAGCTTTTTAAATACGACAACCACACGGAAGTACAATTTGATAACATCTTTAATGCGCTAAACTGCAACGAATACACATTGCTCCATAATTAGTACATTCCGATAAACTACACAAAAGAGGCTAATTGAAGGTTAGCTGTGACTCATGAAGACATGGCAGTGACGGGCGAGTCTTGGATTTGAACCAAGCACCTACTGATCAGCCAGTCACTTCAGTCACGACTACACAGCATTTGTTAGAAATCACAGAAGAACACAGGTAAATACTGGCAATAGAAATATGGTAGACATATACAGGACAGAGTGGCATAAAAAATAGTACACAAAATGTGACTTAACATAACGTGGGATACTTTTAATTTATGCGCTTATCCCTGTAGATATACAGAAAACAAACAAAATATGTAGAAATGATGTAAGCATAGCAGTGATATCAAAACACTTTTTATGTTATATAACGAAGTAAAGCAGCATAAGTTGTTTAGTATATATTATTGTTGTCAACTGTGAAGCATTTATCCCACTTGCCACTACAATAACAGATAAATCAAAATTTATGAATTTTTACCTGTGGATGCTAGCAGGCACCCTTGAGTATTAAGTTTGTAATACACAGTGGTTCAAAAGATCGTCTTCAATGAACTTTAACAATAATTCATATCATATTAATTACATCATTTATAGTATACTGGTAAATTCAACCGTACTACCTTAATGCAACAACAATCAATCTACAAATTAGAACACATACCAGATGAAAAAAATGTGACAATTCTCGATATGTACAACAAACTCATTTGATCCTCGAAGCCTATATTCTACATTTTATTCAATTATTATTACATTTTATCTTTAAATACCTGCCATCTTCTTAGAATTATGAAACAGATATTTAACCTTTACCACTATTAACTTTTGCTTAAATTGGTTAAACATGTATTATTAAATGTGATAGATTTCAACATAGGTATCATTTGACTATAACGTGCGTTTAACTTTTAACTTTAACCTATACTTGCAATACCATTTAACAAAGGAATATGTGACCCAAGTAAAATTTGAGGGCAGGCTAGCATTGGCGCATTGGTAGAAGGGAACCTATCAGAATAAAAGGCTCAGGCTCAAATTCAGGTTAGCCAGCAATGACTAAACGCTAAAGTGGTGTAAGATTATTCTTAAATCCACATTGCAACGGGCACTACTAATAAACGGATTGTGAATATTAATGGAGTAAGAGTACAACAGTACCAGTACAGAACAGCAACTAAGCAAGGAAGCTCAGTAAACATAAGAGTTATATAAATTTATAAATTTACACACGATTCTTAAAAATTCTTGTTCAGCTAAACACCTTCAGGTTTCAGTTTTTAGGCAAGTTAGCCTTCGGGACCCAGGACAGAAAGACATATAAAAGGATATATTAGGCCTAAGCATCAGAGTCTGACTCGCTCTCAGATGTAAGCGTTGCGGGCTTAGGAACAGCCGAGGCTCTTAGCTTAGCGTCGATGAGCAGCTGCTCGTAGTCACTGTAGATAGGAGAACAGTCGCTGCTAGCAGCTGCTGCAGCTGAGCGACTGCTGGACACAGCTAAGCGAGCAGCTGAGTGAGGACGATGAGAAGATAGAGAGTCACATTCACCGTGAGCCTTGCCATCTGTGTCATACACACACATACACATACACATATACACACACATCTACACAAACATTCACCGTGAGCCTTGCCATCTGTGACATACACACACATACACATACACGTATACACACACATCTACACAAACATTCACCGTGAGCCTTGCCATCTGTGACATACACACAAACACATACACACACATCTACACGTACATTCACCGTGAGCCTTGCCATCTGCGTCATACACACACGTATACATATACACACGAACACACACACACATCTACACATACAATCACAGTGAGCCTTGCCATCTGCGTCATACACACACGCACACACAAACACATACATGCACAATGTATACATCTACACATAGATGCATCGTGAGTCTTTCCATCTGTGTCATAAGCACACTGATACACACACACACACACAACTTCTACACATACAAGCTGTGTGAGCCTTGCTGTCTGTGTCACAAACACACATACATACACACAGATGCACCAACACATTCACACACACACTTACACATAAAGATATATCTACATAAGAAAAATTCACGTATAGACTTTTAACAAACAGTCTAAAGAAAGACACAAAGATAAAGATAGTGAAAACCTTAGTTTGGACCACACTATTGTATGGATGTGAAACATGGACCTTAAGGAAGGAAGATATCAGGAAACTTAGACACATTGGAAATGTGGATATGGAGAAGAATGGAAAGGATTAGCTGGACTCAAAGGGTTACCAATGAGGAGGTTCTGGAGAGTTGGTACAGATAGACAGTTGATAAATGTATTAAGCAACTGGAAGAAAACTTAGATAGTACACATTCTAAGGGGGGAAAGTACTAAAAGAGGTCATAGAAGGCAGAATGGAAGGAAATAGAGGCAGAGGCAGGCCGAGATTAGGAATGTTAGATTTAAAGATTCACTCATATGTGGACATGAAGAGGAAAGCGGAAGACCAAGAACAGTGGAGGCGTATACTACGGAGCTGCCACTAAGAGAGATATGATATACTCTCTCTCTTAGTGCACTGCCTACTGGCAGGTAAATGGTACATAACACCTCCACTCTTCTCTGTCTTCCGCCTTCCTCTTCATTTCCACATATGAGTGGGTCTTTAAATCATCTAACATACCTAATCTCGGCCTGTCCTTGCCTCTTTTTCCTTCCATTCTACCTTCTATGACCTCTTTTAATAGACCTTCCCCCCTTAGAATTTGTCCTATCCATCTCTTCTTCCTATTTCTTAATACATTTATCAACTGTCTATCTGTGCCAACTCTCTCTAGGACTTCCTCATTTGTAATCTTTTGCGTCCAGCTAATCCTCTTCACTCTTCTCCAAATCCACATTTCCAATGCCTCCAGTTTCCTAATATCTTCCTTCCTTAAGGTCCATGTTTAACATCCATACAATAGCGTGATCCAAACCAAAGTTTTCACTATCTTTATCTTTGTGTCTTTAGACTTTTTGTTAACAGTTCCTTTCTAGTACCAAAGGCCGCTTTTGCTTGTGCAATCTTACTGCATATTTCCGTCTCACATTTCCCATCATCGGTTATAGTATGACCCAAATATTTGAAACTCATTACCTGTTCCAATTTCGTACCATTTATTGTGATATTAACTTCACCTTTATTATTGGACACTCTCATAACCTTGGTCTTTTTTATATTAATCTTCATGCCATATCTTAGGGCCGTATCACTCAGCCTATCCATTATCTTCTGCAATCCAATCTCGCAGCCCGCTATCATTGCTTGGTCATCTGCAAATCATACATCTTGTAACAAATTCCCTCCTACTTTTATCCCTTCTTCCAAGTCTTCCATGGCTTCCTCCATCATTGCCTCAGCGTAAATGTTAAACAGCAGCGGCGAAATGCTACAACCTTGTCTTACTCCACGTCCTATTTCACCTTCTTCTGAGTATTCTTGTTGGATTTTGATTACTGCTCTTTGATTCATGTACAAGTTCAAAATTAGTCTTCTATCTCTCCAGTCAATACCTATTCTTTTTAAGATATTCATCATCGTTATCCAATCAATCCTGTCAAAGGCCTTCTCGAAGTCTACAAAGCATACAAAAACGACATTTCCATATTCTAAGCTTCTTTCACAAAGAACCCGCATTACCCTTATTGCTTCTCTTGTGCTGCATCCTTTCCTAAAAGCAAATTGTGTCTTGCTCAGTATCATCTCTGCTTTCGACTGAATGCGATTATTTACTATCTTTAATAAGATCTTCGATGCATGAGGTATTAAGCTGATTGTTCTGTAATCCGAACACTCCACAGCATTGGCTTTTTGGGAATTGGAATCATCACTGACTTGGTAAAGTCGTCTGGCCAAATACCTGTACTGTACACTTCCATACATACCTCCATTAACTTTTTGAGTGTTTCTCCTTCCAACATTTTCAAGAATTCTGCTGGGATTTCATCTATTCCGGCTGCCTTACCCTTCTTCATACTGTTAATTGCACAATAAATTTTCTCCTTCATTAAATCGGGGCCCCTTTTATCGCCTTCTATGATATTCTCTTCTTCTATTTTAAAATCCTCTTGAACTGGTTTCTCAGCCTTATCATACAATTCCTTTACATATTCTCTCTATCTTTCTTTTACTTTCTCCAGCTCTGTCTTCAATTCCCCATCTTTACCCATTATACTAATGTTCTTTGCATCTCCTTTCTTTTTCTTATCCATTCTTGTTAATATCCTGACTTCCTGGTATAATAGATCCAATCTCCCTCTTCTATCATATTCTGCTAAATCATCACACTTTTCACTCCACCAATGATCTTTTGCTTTGTCTGTAATTTTTCTAAGTTCACTGTTTAAGCTTCTATATTTCCTTCGGTCATGACTGGTGTCAATACTTTTCCATTTCCTCCATTCATCCATTTTTGTCTAGCATCTCGCTTATGATCCAAGGTTTTTTTTAGCTGTATTTGCTTTAAGAAAGCCATAAACGTCTTTTGCACCTAATATGATATACATATGTACAAAAAACCTACAAAAACCTACCTAGTATATATGCTTGTAAGTATATATAATATCAAATTAAAATTAAAATTTCATTTCCTCATTCGATGATGATATCTGTGACGTCTCTGTATCACACACATCACTACAAATCAGTTCACACTGATAAAGGGATAATAATATTCAATCTGAAAAAAGTATTGAAGAAAAGCATTCCTAAACTGTGTCAGTCCAGTGAGCAAAAGCGTTTTCTGAAAGAGAATTTATTACACAAAATATACAAAAGTCCTAATGTTAGTCAGTTTCTTCAAGCCATTTCTTCTTATACAGTATTTTTCTAAGTATAAAATGTTCCAATAATCCATATAGCCATACATTATATTTTTGTTTTACATCTTACATAGATCTAGTTTCCTATTATTTTAATTATGTATAATATACAAACCTAAATCAGTATAATCAGTATCACAGAACTTTCTACGACCTCCGAAGCAGATATCAAAGTTTTCACATCCTGGTAACAGATTCCCATCTGCAAATAAGAGCAAATTAATACTCACTTAGCTAAAGCTACAACACATCGAGACTAGTTAAACATAATAACATGGGAGTGAAGAGCACAGGCTTTGTCTGATAAGAGATTAATAACATGGGAGTGACAAAGCACAGGCTTTGTTTGATAAGAGATTAATGACATAGGAGTGATAAGCACAGGCTTTGTTTGATAAAAGATTAATAACATGAGAGTGCTAAACATAGGCTTTGTTTGATAAAAGATTAATAACATAGGAGTGCTAAACATAGGCTTTGTTTGATAAGAGATTAATAACATAGGAGTGCTAAACATAGGCTTTGTTTGATAAGAGATTAATAACATGGGAGTGACAAAGCACAGGCTTTGTTTGATAAGAGATTAATGACATAGGAGTGCTAAACATAGGCTTTGTTTGATAAGAGATTAATAACATAGGAGTGCTAAACATAGGCTTTGATGGATAAGAGATTAATAACATGAGAGTGATAAGCACAGGCTTTTTTTTATAAGATATTAATGACATAGGAGTGACAAGCACAGGCTTTGTTTGATAAGAGATTAATGACATAGGAGTGACAAAGCACAGGCTTTGTTTGATAAGAGATTAATGACATAGGAGTGCTAAGCACAGGCCTTGTTTGATAACAGTTTAATAACGAGTACATCTCCCTCTTAGTGTACTGCCTACTGGCAGGTCCATGGTATATAATGCCTCCACTCTTCTCTGTTTTCCGCTTTCTTCACTTTCCCATATGAGTGGGTATTTAAATAATCTAACATACCTAATCTCGGCCTGCCCCTGCCTCTTTTTCCTTCCATTCTACCTACTATGACCTCAATTAATAGACCTTCTCCCCTTAGAAAATTGACCTTCCCCCCTTAGAATACTTAATTATCAATAATAAATATTAACATCTTTTTAATGTGCCTACATGTTCCATTTTATAGGGTCTACACTAAAGGGTCTACATAGGAATGGAGCTTTAAGGCCCTTCTTCGACCTGACACCACCAAGTGTACACTACAGGCTTTTTATGCGCCCATACAGAAGAAAACAAACGATGTTGTAATGCAGTTTCGGACTCGAGACCTGACCTATAATTCCAGAGACTAGCGTTCAACCAACAATAAATAATAACAGTAGATAGTTTATTACATACCATTTAAACGATTCATTCAGAAGTGATATATTTTGATTTAGAGTAGATATTAGATATAATAAAAATTTAATCAGATTGTATCAACATGCTACACTTACTGTCATTGGCTGCGATGGCTGATGACATTGACTTGTATGTCACAAATGCGTAATTATCTCTGTCAACAAAAATGTAACTCAACTTACAAACAATACTGTAGATGAGCAGCCAGTCATAGGCAACAAAGTACCTAAAGATCAAAATCTACCTAAAGGATCACTATGTAATAAAATCGTCTAAGATCCTAACTAACACGTTTAACATAATTTATTTTTAAGAACTTAATCATCAGCTAGGATGACATGATATAATGGTACACAATATCATGAGCATTTGAAACAGATTTTTGACAAACTCCTCAAAATGTGAAATCACACATGATTAGCCACTAAATCATCACACATCACCTAAACATATTCAGCAAAGCATATTCTTTACAGAGTGATGCAATACCATTAATTCTAGTTTATGCCATTCGACCTATAGCTTAAAGAAAACAATTCTTAAAAAGTAGGCATCATCTTTTTTCACTAAAATTAAATTATAAATGAACCTTACCCGGTTTCCCTAAAGTGAACAGAACTAGTTTCAATCTCTCCAAATCTTCCAAATTGTCGCCTCAGCTGATCATTGACGTAGCCTTTCGGTATTCTGCCAATGTAGAGAATATGGCGTTTCTCCTAGAATATGGCCAAAACAAAGAACAGGCTTTAACATGCTGCACTAAAATCTTCCACAGTAAACACTAGGCAGGCGTATAATAGAATTAGATTTGTGGGGCAGAAGTTCCTAAAAGTTGATGTTTATGGGCAACCATATTGGGTCAGGATATTACTTGATCCGTGGACCACTAAATTTTATCAATCTTGAGGACATCTCTTTCTAGTTTCATGAAAACAATTCTAAATAACATTTATTACAAGTAATAAAGGAAACAAATGTAATTATACAATAAAATTAAATAAACAATGCAACAGTAGATAATACTTACATATCTCTCTCGATCGTTTAGTTGATGCCTCAACTTTCTGGGTCCTCTCACTGTATAGCGTCTGAAATAAATAAATAAATAGACATAATGTAATCATTAAAAGTCAGTATTGCTACTCAGCAACATCACTGGCAGATAGAAACTAGTTATATTTACTTAATAACAGACCAAGATGTCTAAGAGTATCAGGTAATTACATGATTTATATTTCAGTAGTAGTAGCAAATTGATTAAAACAATTTCTAACAGTGAAAAACTTTATTCAAATAACATGGTGAATGCTCTAAAAGCTCATGTCAAAGTCATATTTCTAAAAGCAAATAAAAAGAGAAATAAGACACACATAATGAAACTTTAGTAAATGAAAGTCATCAATTCTTATTAAACAACCACTACACTATCTTTGTAAATCCGCCAGGACACGTCTCACATTTATTATATTATGTTGTAATTACTACAGACTACACAAGCAAACAACCCATAAACATAACTCTAACACGGTGAAACAAACCTGCGAGGAGATCTAACGTAGTCACTCTGGAACTCAATATTAGGCGTGAATGACGCTTCACCGGTCGAAGTCGCCATCAGTGACGACCTACCACGACGATGTGCACGTAGACGAGGCTTCAGCAGATCTACTGAATACTGTGGGGAGTGGGCTCTCTCTCGCCTCTGATATCCCATCTCTCCCATAGTACTCATTCCAGTACCAGATGACAAGAGTCGATCGGGGGAGACTCCAGGAATTCCATCATTTGACCTTTTACCACTATATTCACAGAGGATATGTGGAACTGCTCTTTCTGAACCGTTGCCTCTAGTAGCACTCCAAGAAGCAGCATGATGAGGATCAAATGGTTTAGCGACAGCCGAGCCTCGAGCAATTAACGGGTTTATTACTCTTTCGATCATTCCTCCGTCTTCATCGAAAACTGTACTATTAGTGAAGCAACTGTAGTATGAAGGCAGCTTGTCGTAAACTGGAGGCTGGTTATCAACAGGCTCCGTTGCTGGCAGAGGAGTAATGGTGGGTGCAACTTTAATGCCAGTGGCTGTGCGATTAGGTAACGAGAAGACAGTGTAATAGCTGGGTAGTCTGTCATAGAATCGCTCTTCTGGAACATCAAGTTCACGTTTCTTTCTTGGTTTCTGCCGATGAGGTCCGAATAAACCACGCTTGCGACTTTCTTCATGACGTTTCCCGAATATACCATCAGCAGCGGGGGTGTCAGGAAATCCAACCATATCCACAGTCGCAGAAGATGTTCCTGCAGTTCCAGTCTCGACACTCTCAGTAACAGAAGACTTCTTAGTCTTGTTCCTCTTTGGAAGTGGAAACTTAGGATTTAGAAGATCCGGTACGGGTGCACCAAACGTTGCTTCCTTAAACTCACCCCAAGGATCAAATTCCCATTCCAGTTCACAGGCTAGTCCCGAATCATGACCACTGATAGAATTATCAATTGGATCAGGATTAACAGGATGCTGTTGATCACCCATGATGCTGGCCGTATTGCCGTCATCCTGGTGATTAAATGCATTCCCTTCACTTACATCATCACAGTTCTTATTAGGATTTTCATTAGGACGAGCTTGTCTACTAGGAATGAGAGAAAACTGTTTATCAAGAATCTCACTATTGACAATAGCAGTAGTCTCCTGATCAGGTTCACTACAGTCATATGTATAATTTTCTCCCATTACAGCATTCAAGCCTCCGCCATTTGTTTTAGCCGAGAGCTTAGTATATTGCTTTATCACATTACTATTAGTATCAAAACGATCAGTTACATTATTTTCTAACATAAAGGTATCACGTATTTTGTCCAATTTAGTTGTATTAGTCTCCTCCTGACAATCTGCTACACTATCTTGAACTGCAATGTTTGTTGTAAAGTTTCTCTCATTCTTTTCATTTTCCCACTGAGCGCGATCTCGTACTCTCACATTTGACTTGCTAGATTTTGCTTTATATTTGTCGCTCGCAATCTTATTAGAATCTTTACACGTATTTCCCTCAGAATTAGCTCTCTGAAGTTTGACGCTTTCGTTGAATACCTGCTTCGATTTTTTAGTGTCAACAGTCTCAATATTAACTCTTTGATTTTTTTCTCTTTCTAAAAGTAAAGCACTTTCATCCACTAGACCTAACTCAACTAGATGCCTAAGGTTGAATAGACCCATTTCGAATGAAGAACTGTCCTGTTGAATAGTCTCCGCTTCTTTTATGTTGGCTTCATTAGCAACTACTGAGGGTAATGAAGTACTATGAGATAAATGTATGTTAGTATTCGAGTCGCTTGAGTCACGTGTACCAGTATGGCTGATGTCACGTGTAGCAGTATGGCTACCGGCCTGCAGTTCTTGCGGATTGACGGTAAATGACTGAATGTTCTCCAAGTCTCCAACCTCATACAATATGCTCGATTCAACTGAACATTGAAAATATACAGCAACAATACAGTAACAAATATATCATGAATTGATTCTTTAGACTTTATTTGCATTATAAAATATATTTACTGTTTTAAATTTTACCCAACAAGAAGAGCTGTTGTGGTCTTAATCAATTAATACCTGGCACAAATTTGAACCCAAACAAATGGACTCAACTTGTATAGACAATGAGAAGAGAACGAAGAATTATTGTTATATACTGCTTTTCAATAATGCCTAGACAAGGATTTTAGCCAAGCCACTAAAGATTTAAGTTCATAATGACATAATGCTTAGTTTGCTTTATTTTTAAATCCTTTTACATCAAGTGACTAGCAAACCTACCCTGTTCAAACTGCTCCAGCAGACTGGTCAAATCTGCAGCAGCTATGCCTGAAACACAGAACACAAATAGAAATATAATTTCCCCACAATGTGTTCCTGACAATGTCCAAGCAGCACAAGCAGCACACATTGAAGTATAACAATTGTACAAACGATTAATGATTACAATCATTAATGATTGTAATCATTAATGATTACAATCATTACAATCATTAATGATTGTAATCACTAATGATTGTAATCATTAGTGATTACAATCATTAATGATTGTAATCATTAATGATTACAATCATTAATGATTACAATCATTAATGATTGTAATCATTAATGATTGTAATCACTAATGATTGTAATCATTAGTGATTGTAATCATTAATGATTACAATCATTAGTGATTACAATCATTAGTGAGGCTACTTTGCAATTCAGTTACTGGAAGTGTTGAAGACGCAATGCATGTCATCCAGTTAATTAATCATTAATTCAGTTTAGTTAATTTTGTAATTAATTAGTTCATTAAGTGTTACCAGGTTGGTCCATTAATCTAGTGATCACATAGACAAAACTCCACTTTAAGCAGTGGATGCTCTTAATCTTCAGTCCCATTGCCGGTTTCAACTCATGCAGCCACCTTACTCTGGGTTTTCCTCGCCTTTCTTCCAATCCTCAATGCTCACTGTGATTAATCTTTATTTTAGATCATTGTCACTAATTATATGACAAAATAGTGTTACTTCCGAAATAGTAACAAATTTTTCAAACTAATAATAATAATAATAAAAATAATGATAATAATTAATAATAATCATACATACAAAAAATCTAATAATAAAAAAATAAAAAAATTATGTTAACTTTCTGATGTTAGACTCTCCTCAATTTCTTCAATCTTTGCTGAATTTGACTTTTTCTGTCTACGAAATTTGAAAAACTGACGCCAACACCACATATTAAAAATGCATTGATTAACTTCAGTTCATATTTCTTCATTGCCATCTATCTGCAGAATAAATATATAAGGAATCACATTAGGTATATCTAAGGGTTACAGAATTCCATACCATCTGAGATATTCATGTTGCTAGGCTAACAGTAGGGAAAGATCAAGAGATTCCACTGCAGTGCAAGATGTCACCCTGAGACCTGAAGACAAGTGGACAACTTCTTTGTCTCACCTCATTGCTCTCCTTTACATAACTCTCCTTTACATACAATCTGCAAAAAACTTGATTATTAGACACGACAAAATAATTTTAAGATAATTGAAATTATGCATGATACGTCATTGAAAATCTGCTTAATATTAGTGACGTACCTGCATAGTTACCCCGATCCCATTAGTCTGTGACACTCAGGCCTTATTTGGCTCAAGTGGCCACCCCCCCCCCCCCGAGCCTATAACTAGTGAACTAAGCTAAGTCAACAACATTTTTCTGTGACATTAAATTTATAGTATATAAATAAACTAGGCTTTCATCGCAGATTCATAAATACACATTGCAGCATATTTTAAAAACACTTTAAAATACCTTTTTCACCATCCACTTCTTTCTTACTACACAATCACTATTTCATTTACTGCAAGATCACTATCGCTTTGTTTCCAGTCCAGGTTAATTAATTTTCACAATTATGGGCAGATATACATTTGCAGAAAAATAAAATATAAAAAGTCAGCTAGATCTCACTATTACCTGCAATTAACATTAACTGCTATGAAAACAAACAAATCTAATAGTTTCTTATTGTTTCTGGCATTTCAGACAAGCCATTAGTCCCAATGGCTTGAGTATTCTGGAAGTGTAAAGTGACATTATTTTATGACTACTGCTTGATATTTAGGCCGGGTGTTACATAGCAGCATAAAAGTCACTATTTGTGCCACTTCATTTTAGTTACTAAAAAATTAAAAATCACGGCATTCATAGTTAAGATTTTTTCGTTATTATTTTTTATTTTAAATTGATTCACTGATTATATGCACCATTATTGATCGTGATTGAAATGATAGCACATGATGACATCTAACATATCATGCATTAATACCACATGTACTTGGTGAATAACGGTGGTTTCAACAGACATCTTGAAACCAATCAACAATTTAATGTAAACACGGCTCTCTTATATATTAGCTATTTTACTACCAAATTTAAGGAATCACTAATACTGTGCGTTTCCAATAGTCTATAGCTTGACATATCTCGATGTCATTATCGAGACAAAAGCGTTGCATCAGAAGAGATTAGTGTACACAAACGCATACTCCTCCTTGGATTGGAGTGGTGTCCTTTATACTGAAAATACAGATAAATTAATCTTTCTGTTTTCTATCAATCGGTTTGACTATGATTCCAAAGTGCTAGATATTATCATGAATGACGGTATGCCTCCTGTTATTTTGTTTGTTTGATTTTTGAGTAACATAATATAGAACAATACAAGCACCATGAAAATATAAATAAAATGTTTACGTTTTAAACCATAGATAGAAATTCCAGAATCCAGACATTTAAAATATTTCTTTGATAAACTTTCCATTAAAGATTAATAATAATAACACACATTAGAGTGAAACCATCAACTACGTTGATATCTATCACTTTTTAATACCACATGTTAAATCCGTTAGGTAATTTTATCCATTTTCCGTATAGTCTAGTGAATGTCCGAGATGTTACTCTCAGATCAGCGCGGCTGGGATTCGAACCCATGAGGGTTCAATTCATCTCAGGATCTGTCATTTAAAACTTCATGACGTTATCTACACCTATAACTATTGCGCTATTGAGACATTCAATTGTTAATTGATTGTTTCTATTGATGGACGGTTTAGGTGGTTTAGACGCTATTGAATGTCTCAATAGAGCAATGTGGTTAGAGGTGTAGATAACGTCATGAAGTTTTAAATGACAGATCCTGAGGTGAATTGAATCCTCGTGGGTTCGAACCCCAGCCGCGCTGATCTGAGAGTAAAATCTCGGGCATTCACTGGACTGGTTACACGAAAAATGGACAAAATTGCCTATCGGATTTAACATGTGGTATTATAAGTGATAGATATCAACGTAGTTGATCGTTTCACTATAATGTGTGTTATTATAATAATAATAATTATTATTATTATTATTATTATCATTATTATTATTATTATTATTATTATTATTATTATTATTATTATTATTATTATTATTATTATTATTATTATTATTATTATTATTATTATTATTATGGTGTTATTGATCATCAAGTCAAAATACATTCCATAAAGAGCGCTAAAATATGATAATTATTCAGTCATCCAAGAAGGTCCCCGATAGGCGATCGTAATAAGTAATTATATTGCGCAGTTAAAAATTTAACACTTTCTGGATTTACATCGATTCGTACGTTTTAATGCTTCCATTATAATGATAAAAGCACTCTTATTTCAACTTTTCTAATTTTATGTATGATATATCATTGTTATTTTAAATAGTTTCATTTCAAGTCAGTTCTGCAAACTCTTTTTCTTTATTCAATGATCAAATATTCAACATTAATTTTATTTTTTGAAAATTTGTCGATGTGTTTCCATATAAATTATAATATAATTATATCTCTTAATTGTAAATTGACTTAAACAGTATTTCTTATAGAAACAGAAATATAGACAATTAATTTAAATATAAACTGGAGAACATAATATGCATTTTTCAATGATATTCTAAAATAAAATCAACTGACCCTCGCATGAACTAATACATATACCGGGTACAATAATTCTCACTAATAAAATTTTACTTCAGATAGGTTCAATTTGAATTAGATTTATCAAACGTTCAGTTCACATGATCTTATGTACTGGACTGACATATTATGCTTCCCTTATCAATGCTTCATTAGCATTATTATGATCCTTGGACTGACCACCCGGATTTTGGCACGCACCGTTTATGGACCCTCACTCTGCTCATCGGCTTTGATTTGGTATCACAGTGCTCAATGTTGTCATGGACAACAGTAGCACTCTAATCGTAGTGTTGTTGTTGTTGTAGAAATTTTCAATGCTTTACTTTTTTTCTATGCATAATTTTGATATATTATTTAACTATTTTTACATACGCAGATGCAAAGTCTACAAAAATTTAAAAAATGGTATTAAATAAATAATTGATAAGAGTATTTAAAAATAGTAATTTAATTTAACACTGTACGCAACTTGATTGATTTCATTGATATTTCATTGATAACTACATGGGGGCATGTCCGAGATACCTAGCTGTGCACGCCCCCAGACGATAGGCCCTAGACCGCTAGAGTTTAATTATCAAATTTCATAAGTTGTACGTTTTAAGATGCTTCTTTAATAATGAAAGTAATCTATAGAGTAAAATGTAACTTACCACTTAATTATTAATTTTAAATGATTCAAAACATGGAGAAATAAGATATCGCATTAACTACATTTTAAAAATTATAACTATAGCCACTGTCGACTCTTTGAGTCGATAAAGGGCGGTCGAGAATTCTACTGAACAAAACAATCAGGCGTCTGTAGAGCGATCTGTTCAATATATTCATCCAATCATAGATTGCGTTACAAAAATAACAACAAGTGAAGATCATTACTTTTCTTATTTAGATAGCTTAAAGTTAACACTTTACTTCAACTTTATCTTTACTATATTCATTTCTTCGGTTTCATCTAGAAAAACCATTATTTGACAAATGCTTAATTTTTTACTAAAATTAATGAATATTTTGATCGTACTGAACGAAGACAACGCAGTTTATAGCGGCCATATTGATTGAGAGTGACAGTGTCCGTCAAGAAGGGAGTTGCGCTAACATGGTCCGTCAATCATCTGTCAATTAATACTTTATTTGCACTATTTGTAAACATTTGCACGTGAAGCTATTTACATTATTTTAAAGTATTTAGTAGGTGGCAGTGCCGATTTTGCTGTTTTAGCAACAGCCAAGATTTACAAAATGAATTTTAAATCAGTTAAAGCGGACGTCTTTGTTCTGTAAGTCCCGTACCAAGTTTGAATTCTGAAACTCCAGTTATATGGCATTGAAACACACATACAAAATTCAAAATTTTTTCAAAAGTTTTAACATTTTAACGCCAGAATCGGATGAAACTACAAATAGGACTACTCTGCAATTTTAATGGAATTTTAACGTCCGTAAAACTATGCTGTATTGTTGAAATCTTTTCAGTGCATAAGTAATGATCCATATGCTAGATATAATTTAAATAATTTTTTACATTTTAAAGTTAATCTGCCAAATTGTATGCTGATTGGTAGAATCATCTGAAAAAATCTCAAAATTAGTGTAGGTTTGTGTTTAGTACAACCTTTGTATACAAATTCAAAAATCCGGAAAACAAATCCAAATATAATGAGAAATCAGTGTCTTATTCAGTGTGAGCATTGCATGAATGTTTATTTGAGAAGTTAATGCTTGAAATGTACTGAGAATATTGATATCTAGTCATATGTATATTAATTGCTTGAGACTTGATTTGAAAGTGTTTGTCTAATAGCCTATTTATGTCTATTTGGTAAATTTGCAATTTCTAATATAATAACATGAACGTGTATGTACGTTTTTCATAAAGTAATCTTTAATTTCGAGTGTAATAGAAATAAATATTATTTCAATTTTATGTTTTGTGATCTTTAGATGCAAACATCCAGTGAAGGATTGACTCAATTATTTGCGTCAGCATGTGGCCAGTCAGTTACTTTACTATATCAACAACCTCAGCTGCAACAGCTTCAATTGCAGCAGCTTCAGCAGCTGCAACAGCAACCTCTACTGCTGTCTGCAGCTAATGGCACTGTGTGCAGTAATGGAATACCATTTCAGCATGCTATTGATCCAGCAAGTGTTATGCAGCAGCTACAGTTCCAGCTGCAGACAGTTCCTGAAGTCAGCAGCTCTCCTCAGGATGTACTAGCAGACAGGTTGTTTTTATTGTTGTTTTAGTATTTATTATTTAAATTGTAGTTTTAATATTTTATCTAATCATTGTTTTAATATTTTATCTGTTGTAGTTTTTTCGTAATATAATGTTTCTTCACTTTTCTATCTTTATATAGAGCTTCCGTTTGGAATATACTTTTAATTTAACCTAAAATATATGTTAAATTTTAATTAAAGCTTCAGTTAATCCGACCTGAAAAGAACTGAAACATTGTAACAGGACTGGGTACTCGAAAAATGGACTAAATTGCCCAACCATTTAAACATGTTGTATTAAAATTGATAGAAATCAACATAGTTGATCATTTCACTATAGTGGGTGTTTACTTTTTAAAACTTATACAAATTGATTTTGTTTGGGAATTAACAAACTAATATATAACAATAATTATTTTTATATAAAAAGTGTCTCTTGTATCATAATTAGTTTTATGCAAGTGCCGCTCTATGCAGTAGAACTAGTGCAACTAACTGTGAGCACGGTCAAATAAAACAGTAAAAGCTTTTTTCTGACAGATAAGAAACTTGAGGGAGTCCTGACTGTCTTAATCTGGCTGGTAGACTGTTCCAAACAGTTGGTCCTGAAACCTGTGATGAATGCCTTGGAATCCACCTTTGTTCTGGCCTGATGAACATAATTTACAAACTCCGCTGTCTACTAATAGATATTAATTGATACCTATGGGTACAACTGTGTTATCTGTACCTGTAGTTACTAATATATATATATATATATATATATATATATATGTTTCTTTATTCATCAACATTTGACAGGAAGGAAAGTAAAGGAAAACAAATAAAATGTGCATAAAAAGTAGGAACAAAAATAAACTACCACCAATTACGCAGTTAGAGTTACAGTTAGCCTAATTGGATCAAAATACTCACTTCATACTATCTAATAATTTTTACATGTATGTTGTTTGTCAGTGATTTGGTGTTGATGCTGAAATATATAAACGCATATCTCTCTCATACATTCTATTATTGAGCATAGGCCCACCAACAAAGATAATAGCTGTATCTGATTGAATGACAGATTGGTGGACTGATTGCTGTGTAGGACTGTGTATACTATAGCGGGAGGGGTGGGGGTGAGTGCGGAGGAGAGCTCTGCAGGTGATGGAGGAGCGGAGGAAGCTAACAACGATGATGAAGGAAGTGAGGTGGAAGAGGAGGAAGAGGGGGAACCTGCCGATCCTGCAGACGTGGAGAACTGGAAAGATTCCTTATACAAGTAATAATAATAATAATAATAAAGGTTTAACATTTGTTTCCTCATACAAGAATGATGTCAGGGACGTCCCCCCATCACATGTCACTACAAATCGTTCCACCCCAAAACGATCTGCAAAACATGTGCTGAAGAGAAAGAAAGAGATCCTAACGTAAGTATAGCATGCCCTACATGTGTGCTCTGAACTATAAATGTAAAATAATATTGTAAAGCATATGGGCAGAGCTGGAGTCTAATCTGTGAGACTGACTGACTGAGGATCAGTTGTTGTAGGGTTCAAATCCTGTGTTCGCTTTTTCACTAGCATGTTTTCGATACAGGATACTGAAGTTAATCTTATATTTGATTTTATATCTTAAACATAAGGTGAACATCGCTAGTACAAATTTGCTACGTGCACCTGTTGTATGCTAATTTACTTGAAATATTGAAGTAAGCAAGTGCCTTGATTGTATCATGAGTGCAAATCTAGTGATTCTCAGCACCATAGCATAAATTTGTCTCTAGTAGTGCTGGCCCTTAGGCAGGGAAAGCAATGTCTTACTTATTTTGTTGTAGGATATACAGAATTCAGTATGTAAACATTTACTTTTTTTTAAGTAATAACTATTTTCATTCAGCGTTTTAAATGTGGGCTTAAGGTTTCAGAATTTTGAATTAAATAACAACAGAATGATAAAGGGGTCGTAGTACGATTTTGATCTCTAAAAAGTGACAAATATCATTGTGGTTTGTATCAGCAAAGACTAATAGTTGTTTGAACTGTAAATGACTTCCTTTATTTAATTTCAGTTTCAGCTATTAAATTTATGAGCAACTGATGGTTCTTTGTTCACCAAAATGTTTTAGAAAATTCAGCTTTATCATAGATACATAATAAATACCCATTATAAATAATTTGAAGCTTGATAAATTATGAAATCATATTTCTGAATTGTGCTGTTACTCTTTAGTTAATAAATAGCTGCACACTTTTGCTAACTTTGACTATTTGACATCGTGTCTTGTAGACACCCGTTGCTGCCGTTGTTGGTGCTGTTGCTTGAGAAGTGTGAGGAAGCAACGCACACATCGCAGTGCGCCACTTCAGAAGTCTACGATGCAGAGATAACTCAGCATATGCAAGCAAAAGAGTCGGAGGGGACTGTTTTATGCACGGAAGATGAGGAAGTAGATCAACTGGTAACTATAATAGTTTCAGTTGTTGTAGTTGCTACTGTCGTCGTTGACAGCACCGAGCAATGATAATAGGAATATAATTAGAGCAATAATTATGAAATCATTTATCAAATTAGTAGGAACTCTATTTAAGTTTCTTATAATTCATTTTTGATTGTTCTATGATCTTATGGCGTATGTGCATTCGTGTGTGTAGATATGTATATGTTATGCATATTTTCCTGTCTGTTTTTGACGAATAAAGAAATGAATAATAATATGAGTGTGAAAAGCCAATCTGTTATATGAGCAAAAAATCAGAAAGTTTAAAGATGGTCACGTATCTCAAATGATTTCTTAGTAAGGTTCATTCAGATATCAGATGACCTGAGTTGGTAACAAGCTTGCCTTATAAGGAGAAGGTCATCAGTTTGAATCCCAGATAAACGCAACTTGAATTATATCTTGTGATGGAGAATGGCCATGAAGCCCGGTGTAGCTCTCTATTTTCAACAATGATTCTTAAATTTTACTTATGTTCTTGTCAAGTGTAAATTTTTCATGTCGATTTGTTTGAATTTATATATGTTATATACATTTTGTATGTTACATGTTGTATACATTTTTTTCTTCAAATTGTTGTCCCTTATAATTGCTATTTTATACTAAGGGTGTCCCGGATTCCGGTTAAAAATAATACACATTATAGTGAAAGGTCATCAACAATGATAGCTATCATTTTTAATCTTATGTTTAAATCGTTTGGCAATTTCAAGTCAGTTGTCCATGCCATTGGTCTTGCTAATATCTGAGATTTTATTCTATGCTAAACTAAATTGGAAATTGATGCCAGATGTTGCAAATAATTATTTAGTACTTCAAAGCGTTACCTGACTCTCTATACACTGAGCTATTGGGACATTCAAAGTGTTTTCTGTTTGGCAGATGATCAAGGCGATACAGGTTCTGCGTATACATCTGCTGGAGATCAAGAAGGTGAGTGACCTGTGTCAGGACTTCTGCAGTCGCTACCAGGCACGACTAAAGACTACGCTGCAGAATGAGCAGCTGCTCCACGTTAGCATCGACGAAGACTCGCTGGATGAATCACCGCTCAATGCATCTCAGCAACAACAACAGCAGCAGCTTTTCACGCCTCAGAATCTCTGCTCAAACATGCAGCTGCTTCAGCAGCAACAGCTGTTGTCTGCAGCTGGTAATATTCTTGTGTCGAATTTTATGCAGCCGGCACCAACGCCGGCGCCCTCTGTGATAACACTGGGACCGGGGCAGGTTGTGTCGGGTGGTACGGTGTATCAGATGATTCAGACACCACAGGGTCTAGTGGCTCAACCACTACAGGTTTGTACCGCTTGCTAGTAATTATAGTTGTATTGCACAAAATTTGCTTTTATTATAATAAAAGCAAATTTCGGCCAATATAGTTATAGTTTTTTAAAATTATAGTTACTTTTTAGCTTTATAGCTAATGGACACAATAGCATTATAATAATTATTATACTGTTATTGTGTACATTAGCTATAGAGCTAAAAAGCTAAGTTTAATGTTCATTACATTACATAAGGAACTCTCCTATGATCCTGCGGGGATAGTTATCTATAGCATTGCTGTTGTACAGAGATCTGTGCTAGCTATTCATCTGGTATAACAAGCCTTTGCACAAAAATTGCCATCATGACTTATGTTAACAGTTATAGAATAAAAGCATTTCTTGAGACTTAATTTAACAAGGACTTTCATTAGATGTGATTTTATAAAGCCATATACTAGAAATGTCTTGATGATTGCATTATGCTGAAAGGCAGTATTATAGTGTTTTCATTGCTGCACAAATTATGTAATCCAAAGCATATATTGAATAATCGCTCTTTACGATATTGCCTTAATTACTCCCAGAACAATTAGAGACTGCCACTTGACTAGAAACATTGGTAATTATAATAATATTGTGTTGTAACAGCTGAATAAAAAACTCTTCTTGTTCCTAAATTTGAATTAGGATTTATTGTTAATGGATCAGCGGTATATTGGATGATGTAAATTACTACTGTTACATTTTATTTGTGATTTTTTCTGCTCTTACATTTTTTTAATGAAGTATTTGTAGTTATGCCGACTAACTAGTGATCAATAGCTAAGTCTTACGTTAGTTTTAGTTTGTGTTTTGTAATATGCATTTTGTGTTTTGTAATAAGCAATAGCGATAATTCCTGCAGTTATATGTTATGTGCTTTGAATAGATTCAACCACAGCTATTAGCTCAACCTCTGGCGGCGTCTCAGTCGATGACAGGAGCTCCAGCTGGTGTTAATTTTCCCATTTTTACTGCTACTCCAGATCTCCAGCAGCAACAGCAGCTGCTGTTACAGCAGCAAGCTCTGTGTAAGTTTTCTCGTCCACTTAGTTATCCGTAGAAGTAAAATCCTTAGTTATCAGTAGACACAATAACCTTAGTTATCAGTAGACACGATAACCTTAGTTATCAGTAGAAAAAATAACATTAGTTATCAGTAAAAACAACAACCTTAGTTATCAGTAGAGACAATAACCTTAGTTGTCATTAAAAATATTAACATTAGTTATCAGTAGAAACAATAACTTAGTTATCAATAGAAATGAATGACTTAACTTATCAGTAGAAATGATTTTACATTAGTTATTAGTAGAAACAATAACCCTAGGTATCAATAGGCCCAATAATAAATACTGGACATTCCCTTGGGCCCATGGAAGGTTAATCATGTATTGAAGTTTGCTGCCAATTGGCGCTAGTAATAGCAAAGACACGATTAACCATGGAAAGGATAAATAATAACCTGCCAGGAACCTGTAGAGTAGTCTCAAAGATCAGTCACCTGCCGTGACACTGTTACTAAATTGTCGGAGTTTATTAATAATAATAATAATATTATTATTATTAGTAGTAGTAGTAGTAGTTGTAGTAGTAGTAGTAGTAATAGTAGTAGTAGTAGTAGTTGTATGTTACTATTATGCTTTCCCATTTCAAACAATTATAGAGTCAGTTGTTATTCTCCTGCAGCATCGCTGATGAATAGTCAGCAGCAGTCAGTCGCCGGTTTTTTGAGTGGTAACAGCGTTGATGGTGTTTCGACTGATGATTCGTACAGTAAAGTCAAGAGAGGAGTTCTTCCTAAGCGAGCTACACAGGTCATGAAGGCCTGGCTCTTTCAACATATCGCTGTGAGTAGCTGCTCTAGATAGTCTTCATCAATACGTTACTGGAATCTTTACTTAAACTGTCCAATCTGCCTGATGTTTAATGATAAAGAAGAATTTGCAGAAACTTTTTGTTGTGCTCGTATACTGTCAGATTTAATTATATGAATTTATAACTTGTTAAGAATATTTCATTCAAATTAATGCGTCAGTTTTTGATCCTATGTAATTGGGAGCATTTGTTAAAATAAGAATTTTTATCAATAAATAGATAAAGGATTCTCATTGGGCTGAAGCAAATAATGAGAAATAATATCGTAATAATTATCCTGAATTTTAGCAATGATTACAAAATAACACATGTCTAATTCAGATGTGAAGTCGGTTATCGAACTACTTCACATACTGCGTACAGAAATTAACACAGTCCCATATGTAACTTTTAGTAAACCTATCAGCGCTGTTGACTTGTCCCCTGACTCATTGCAAAGGGAATTGTCTCCCATAAACATTTGATTTCTGGGGAGATAACTAACATTAGTGTCCCTGAGACTAGATTCTGGGGCGCGTTAGATGAGCCCAAGGTTATAAGCACTTTATTTCTTTGTTGACCATTGATGATTATTACAGTTAGCATCATCTATAAGATTTTGAAAGTTTTTCGTGATGCAGATGGCCAGATAATGAATATATATATACATGTATATATATATATATAATATTATATGATATGTATTGTATTGTATGTATATTGGATATTGTGTTGTATTTTCAGCATCCTTATCCTACTGAAGATGAAAAGAAACAGATCTCATCTCAAACAAATCTTTCACTTCTTCAAGTCAATAATTGGTACCAAAAGTTTATTTTTAAAACTTCCTTCTAATTTTTCTATCTCTCTCTATTTCTATCTCTGTTTCTTCTTCTCTCTCTGGTTCTCTTCTTATCTCTGACTCTCTTGTGTTTATCTAACATCTAATTGGACGTGCATTTTTTAATTAAACTGACTGATAAAAATGTTTGTTTGCTTAAATCGTTTTGTTGGTATATTGCCAATGTATTATTAAAGCATATCACAGTTTACCTAGTCTTCTGCTTTACAACTATGCTTATGGAATGATTCATTAATTGTTTGATTCATTAATTGTTTGATTCGTTTGACGTCCCTGACATTGCCTTATGGCGAGGAACTGGCCGTTAAACTCTTATCAAATGATTGATTGATTCGTTGTTTTTGCGCAGGTTTATTAACGCACGACGACGAATCCTACAGCCAATGATAGACGTCTCGACTGAGGCCGGCAGGGCGCGCAAGAACAAGACGCCCAATCGCTCGGCGCGGAGGTTTTGGCCGGAGGGGATAGCCAGCTTACAGCAGCAACAACAACAACAGCAGGATTCAGAGGAGCCTGGGGAGGGTGGGTCTGAGGGTGGGGGAGATGATGGGGTGGGGGAGGGGGAAGAGGTGGGAAATATTTAAATCTTTTACTATCTACACAACTGTTTAATTCTGAGCGATGGTTTCTGTTAAGATATGTTAATTTGCGTTTTAAGAATAAGGAATGTTTCATTTTTCTTATGTAGTGTTCGCTTATTTTAGAAGATTTATTGAAAGAAAATTTAGTATAAATCTTCTTATTTATTTGCACTAAATAATTTTATATTTATAATGGCTTTTTGGTTTCATTTTATAAAATTGCAATGTTCGTAAACATAAGTACTTAAATCTACAACAGAAGCGGAGTGTGCCGTCAGTTTCCTATCGTGAATTAATGCTGTGACGTTGCGACACGGAGGTGACACGGAATTGGAGTACAGGCCTATGAACTTATTTACCACATCGCGTTAGTCAGCAGCTCATTAAGCCCGCCCACTGCTGTCATGAACTTATTTACAATATCGTGCTCATTAACCCGAGTGGCTGCTGGCAGGAATGGCTCTAATTGCCAAACACGACCTCGTTTCCTTGCTGTGTTGTATATCCTCACTTCTTCTCTTCTTAGGAAACTACATTGGTTACTTATGTGTTTCCATAGCTTTCAAAGTAAACTTTGGTAAATCTTCCTATATGTCTCGAATCAAACTATCAACCTTCACTTAGATTTTATACTAAAGATCTCCATACTGAATCAGACATTACATCTGTCATTGACAGACACTTGTTCATGTTACTGCTCAAACATTATGGAATTCTGTGCCACACGATCTTCGATCTCATAAATATATCAGTACTTTCCTAGTCAAGCTATAAATTTCCCTCGATTACGGATTTGCACTTCGATATTGCTTTCTCTTCTTCTTCTCTTTCTGCTTCTTTTTTCTGCCTTCTCTTTTTCTTTCTTCTTCTTCCTCTTTTCGGTCTTCGCATACTGGGTCGAAAGTGATGCTTTAGACGTCTGTTTATGCAGAGTCTGCTTGAGACGTCCCTGTTAAGCTAAGCAATCAAGCAAAGAAGAGGATATGAAACTCTATAAAGCCCATAACTCAACTAATATTAATTTTAAGCAATATTTGCCATCATCTTGTCAAAATTCATTATTTCTTAAACCTGCCACCACCAATGAAGTCTTCAACACCATCCTGGCGCTGAAAAAAACTAATTCGACAGGTCCTGATGGCTTATCTAATAAAATTCTACAACTATCCTCAGACTTTATTGCTGAACCATTAACGCACATAATTAATCGAACTTTTACTACTGGTGTGTTCCCTACTAGATTTAAGACAGCCAAAGTTATCCCAGTTTTTAAATCAGGAAAAAGTGATGATGTACAAAATTTTAGACCTATTTCTTTGCTAGACAACCTCAGTAAAATTTTTGAAAGACTAGTATATAACAGAATTATTGAATTTTTTGAACGACATAATACACTTTCTGAAAATCAATTTGGTTTCAGAAAAGGGCACTCTACAGTAGACGCAATTTTCAGTAGTTTAAATATGATACATTCTCAAAAAGGCAATAAAAATCAAACACTGGGACTCTTTCTAGACCTCAGCAAAGCATTTGACAAGGTCGATCATGACATCCTCCTAAATAAATTAGAAAATTATGGAATAGGAGGTTTACCACTCAGTTGGCTAACCTCGTATCTTACAAATAGGCAGCAATATTCAGTTATAGGCGACTCAGTTTCTTCCATTAAATCAATCTCAGTTGGAGTTCTATAAGGCTCTATATTAGGGCCTTTGCTTTTCCTAATATATGTCAATGATATCCATCATACGTGCCCGGACCTTTCATTCAAACTTTTTGCTGATGATTCAAATGCCTTTATTAAAGGAAATAACTTGATAGATTTGTTTGCATGTGCCAATTCGGCAAGTAAAAAAATTTGTAACTGGTTCCAAAGTAATCGTTTAACTATTAATACAGCTAAATCAGCATATATTGTTTTCTTTCCGTCTACCAATGACGAAGCGTATATACGTGATAACAATCTTACATTATTTATGGACCATAATAAAATTGCAAGAGTTAATTGTATTAAATTCCTTGGTGTAGAAATTGACGAACATTTAAGTTTTAAAAATCATATCGAAAAAATTACAAAAACTGTTAAAAGTGCTAACTCTTTAGTCGAAGAGAATTTATACCAATGTCCTGTCGCAGGAACTTGTATCTCTCTATGATATATTCTCGTGTAAGATATTGCATTGAAATTTATGGTTATGCCACTTGGAATGTTTTACAACCACTACATATTGCTTGTAACAGAGTTCTGCGAACCTTCTAGGGAAGACATCGTTACTGTAATGTTAAAGATCTTTATGTTTCTTATGATATTTTGCCAGTTCATCTGTTGCATAAATACTGTATGGCCAAGTTGATTCATAAATGTATTAGCAGTAATCTACCTAAGTCTACAGTATTGGCTAATATGTTTGATCTCAACCACTCTAACCATAATTATTCAACTAGACTGCTTGACTCCAACTATCTGTTTAAAAAATCCAATGTAAGATTCTATAAATCTTATGTAAATGAGGCGTGTAGGGACTGGAATAAAATTCCACCAATATTACGCAACATCAAATTGCTACCAACCTTTTCTAGAGAATTTAAACAGTATTTATTAGAAAATTTGTCACAATAAGAAAAATTGTTTATTTTTCTCATCAAACTTTTGCTTTGTTGTAATTTAAAATCTTCTATGATTGACACTTTCACTCTTTTATTTTGATTAAAAGTTTGATTTAGACATGTGGGACGCTTGTTAGCGGGGTGATT
Organism: Enchytraeus crypticus; assembly: GCA_905160935.1. Taxonomy (NCBI): domain Eukaryota; kingdom Metazoa; phylum Annelida; class Clitellata; order Enchytraeida; family Enchytraeidae; genus Enchytraeus; species Enchytraeus crypticus. Next base: position 468,786 of record CAJHZI010000307.1, on the reverse strand, counting down.
GATATCCGGGTGGTCAACTCGATAGGGTGTTATGCTGCCTCATTGATGGCCTGGTTTGTGCATGTACTAGTGTGCCTGTCTTTGCGTTTTACTTTGTACCTTTATGTTATTCAAAATATGTTGACTGTCGTGCTGTGTGATATGTGAACAAATTAAACATATGTTTCTGTTACTGCCCTTTGGCGATGAACCGGAAGTGAAACCCTTATTGATATTGATTGATTAGCCAAAAAGTTGTGTGATATGCGTTTAGGGCGACCATGATGATTCAGTATTGGGGGAGGAGAGTGAGGATGAATTGGACGAGGGGGCAGGGACAGACAAGGAACCAGAGGGGGGCGATGTTCATAATTATGTTTATATAACGCAGACAGGACCCGCTTCTACCGTCCAATCAGTATCTGGTAGGAAGGACTTCTTCTCTAACATAAGCATTATAGTGAAATGATCAACTAAGTTGATATCTATCTACTCTTAGATCGACGCACCTGGGATTCGATCCCGCGAGGGTTCAATTCACCTCAGGATCTGTCATTTAAAACTTATGACGTTACTCCTACGCTATCAAGACGTTCTCTAACATCTACTTTCTACTCGTGTCGTGTTCACTGTAGAATAGATTAACCTTTTACTGCTTGTATCGTAAGACGCGGCTGAGATTTAATGGAGGAAGGAATTGCAAAACCGTCTCAGAAACTGTTTACCTATTTAAGGGCTGCAGTAATAGAATGATAATGCATAGCCTCTATTATGAAATCAACTGGTTGATCGATATAGTGCTCTTGAAGAATGTGAAAGACGACGTGGTGTAAGAATATGTACCTTGAGGCTTCTCCTCGGCATAGCACTAGTAATAGATGCATAGACACCTAATTAAACATTCATAAAGTTTAACAGTAAAGTATACCAAAGTTGTGTAAATAAATTATTGTCTATAATTATTGCTAAAAGCAAGTAATGCCTGGTTATTACTGCACTGTAGAATTATAGAGTACAAGTATAATGAAGCTAATTACTTTCATTTAGAATTTAATGGAATGTAGTGTGGTATTTTGCTGGTGATTTAGTTTTCTGAATTTACTGTGTTTGTATCATTAAGTAAAAAGTTATTTTTAGTTACTATCGTAAATCTGTATTTGGTCACACATTTCTAGACATGTATTGCAGACCCTAGTTAAATTGGGATTCAAATGAAGATAATGATTTCTAGACATCAATAGTTATTCAAATTTGTTCAAGATAGACAAAGTTATCATCAATTGTCTAACGAATTTAGTATATTGGCTAACAGACTATCAGTATTTATTCATATATGCAAACATGATCTAAATAGTCAACAATAATTATCAATAATTAATTAGTATATATAATAATAATAATAATAATAATAATAAGTAATTATCTTAGAAGTTTAGTAAATATAAAACTCATAAATAATTATTGGAAAATACTCTTTAGATACGTATCCCGGCCCTAGCTAAACTGGTATTTAAGAAGAGATGATGATGACGATGAGAATGTTTTTGAGATGAAATCAACTTTAGTGAACATTTGAAACTTAGTTGATAGTTTTTGATTGATGTAGTTACGTAATAGTATTGATATATACATGATTAAGTAGCATATATTATTGTTAAAGTTAATGTTGGTGTTCGTGTGTTGCAGCTAACCCGTTCACAACGATCAACACGAGCGACTGCTAGCACTGCGCTACTTCTAGTATTGTGCTACTTCTACCATTGTTATACAGCTTGCGTTGTGCTACGGTTGTAGAAATCATCATTACCAGTGCTTAGATTTGAACAACATAACTCAACATTTAGCGGCTACCTTGAAGAAATTAGGATTAATTAAAATAATAACTGTTATACCGGTAGTGGATTTAGTTGTAATGAAGCTCGAGAGGGAGGCTTTGGGTCTCGAGCAAATTACCACCAAATTACTTTATCGTTTTGTTTAACTAATACGGCAATACCAATTAAATTGATGAATTGCTAATATTAAAGTCTTGTTAGTTAATTATACAATTACCATTGTCACTTTTGTAGGCATTTGAGTTCTTAAAGTAATATACGCGAGCTGCAGGATGCTTTTAAAACACTCGAAAGTGTCGAGCATATTATAGAGTTTCTTCCTCTCAATTCATTCTAAGCTTTACTGAATCCACTGCTGATAGACTGTTTTATGTAGAGGCCAGTGTTCATTATTGACTGTGGCGATTTGATATCAGCGTGAAGACAGTGTACTATAATATTTGTGACAATGTTTTATTGGGTATTGAAGATTTCAATCTTCATATGAAACCCTGCTGTTATAACATAAAAATAACATTTTTCTTAATTCTTTCGCGACATTTTACTAAATATTTAGAATTCAATCTTCTATTGAACGAGTAGAAATGTTTCTTATAAAGCCTGCTATTTAAGGAGAATGGTATTATTATAAAGTAGACTGATTTTAAATGACTGGGATTCTAGTGTACACTGATATTTTATGTGAATCTCTTACGTGAAGTTCAGCTTAACATGTCATGGAAATGATTTTTTGAAAATGACTCATGAATTTAAGTGAAGTTCTGCTAAATTTGCAATTCATGTGAAGTTTTAAAACTATTTTTGTTATTTTTGTCGATTACATTGATTTAGCATAAATAATTATTTAATAAAGTAAAGAATCTCATAAATTTTAAAGTGTTACTTTATTGATTGAAGACATGAGCAGCCGCATTTTCCACTGTGGATCAACAGTTGCTGGATTGAGATCTTATGTCACCCGTTGCTGATGTGCATTTGAGATAGGAATATCGAAATAGCGCAATGGTTAGAGGGGTAGATAACGTCATGAAGTTTTAAGTGACAGACCCTGAGTGAATCGAACCCTACTGGGTTCGAATCCCAGCCGCGCTGATCTGAGAGTAAAATCTCGGACATTCACTGGACTGGTTCCCGCGGAAAATGGACTAAATTGCCTAACGGTTTAAAGATGTGGTATTGAAAGTGATAGATATCAACACAGTTGATCATTTCACTAAAATAAGTGTTTACTTTTATGAACATCTTTCATTTAGCTGACTTCGCTTTTGTCGTTGAGTCTTTAGGCCGGTTGACTTCAAGAGATTAAATCTTCCAAACATTTTCCTTTTCTAATTTGCGAAGTCTTCAAATGGGTTTACATTCCAATATTTTACTAGAAATGTCTTTGGTTTGCTTACATTCTACTAAAGCATTAGCAAAGTTATCATGAACCAGTGAGGTGGCGCAGTTGCTGTTTTTAATCACCGCTGACGTGACGATGTTTGCACTGTTGTTACATTTAATCGATTGAGATCGAGCACTTTTTCTCCTCGTTCCCACGCTCAGCTCAAAAGCTTCCGTCGTCGTGGCGTCTGTCTGTCTCGTCAGCAGCGGTCCTCTCGTTCTACTCTGACAGAAAAATATACTGCTAAACGTCTCTCGAAACTGTGTGCTCATGGCGCAGTATATGAAGAAATTAATCGGATAGCTGAGAAGAACAAAAAAGTTCAGCAGCAGCGTTGCCAATCGGTTTTTGGTTGGGTCGGTTAGCTGCTGTCTGAGAGTGTTTTCTAGTACGGTGATGATCAACATGACGGCCAGTGGTAACTCGACGACGATGAAGATTCCGACGACGACGATGAGCATGCGGGTGCGCTGGGTGCTCTCGGCGGCACGCCGGCTCTCCTGGCGACGGTTGTGGAGGAGAAGAAGTCGCCGCCTCGCCTGGGTCTGTCTGATCGTCTCCACCAGAAGAGCGTTCATGATGATGAGAAACAAACATGGCGCCAGGTGAATGAAGACAATGCGAAACCAGTAGTAGATGCTGAAGTAGATGTCAGTGTATTGAGCTACCAGGTCGCTCTTCTCTACCCTACATAACAGAATGGCATCATCTTCTAGGTTCTGTATTGTGTTATATGGTAGAATAGCTGTTGTGGTCTGATTGTTTTCTATTTCTCTGTTATATCTCTTTGCTTCAACGGGAATCGTTTTCAGTTCAAAGAACCTGCTGAACTGTGAGATGATTGCTGTGCAGTAAATACTCGCTATGATGATCCTGACGCCCCTTGGGCCGCAGGTCTTCCCTGCTCCCCACGGCATGCAGACACAGACGTACCTCTGGACAGCCAAAGCCACGGTCAGCCACACAGACGCTGTGTGAAATATTGTGGGCAGATAATCAACGAGAGAGAAGTAAAGAGCGCACCAGGAGTACGGCATGTACTGAAGGTTAGTGGATGGACTGCCGAATGAGTAGAAGTAGAGAAAGCACGGTAGTGGAGAGAGGCCTGTGAGAGTGTCTGACACTGCCATGGCTAGCAGCAAGTCATTGGTGGGATTCCTCATGTTCTCTCTACATAGTACCGCACACACGAGGCAGTTCGTCAGGACGGTTAGTAGAATGATGATGGGAGATACAATACCGTACATTGAAAGAGAAAATGAAGAATATTCCAGCTGATACAGATTGTCACAACCATCTGGAGTTGATCGCGTCGCATTTTGTTGAATGCTAATCTCGTACGCGCTCAGATTGCACGACAAGTAATTCGACGTCATTGCGCTGTTCTTCTTTTATCTGAAACATTATGCAGCTAGTTATAATCTTAGTGATTCTGAGTAACATCATATTCATTATACAACATACTCTTAGTGATTACATTGATTAATGATTACATTGATTAATGATTACATTGATTAATGATTGCATTGATTAATGATTACATTGATTAATGATTACATTGATTAATGATTGCATTGATTAATGATTACATTGATTAATGATTACATTGATTAATGATTACATTGATTAATGATTGCATTGATTAATGATTACATTGATTAATGATTACATTGATTAATGATTACAATGATTTCATTTAGATACCGTAGCTTTTAGGTGAAGCTGTTACAGAATAAATTTATAAAGTGATTAAAGGAGGAATAACACTTTCTTTGCAAAAAACAGCTAACAATATATCAAGAAATAGATAGCAAAATATTATAAGAAATTGCTAGCTTGATATTAGCAAGAAATAGCTAGCTTGATATTAGCAAGAAATAGCTAGAAAGATATTAGCAAGAAATAGCTAGAAAGATATTAGCAAGAAATAGCTAGAAAGATAGTAGCAAGAAATAGCTAGAAAGATATTAGCAAGAAATGGCTAGAAAGATATTAGCAAGAAATAGCTAGAAAGATATTAACAAGAAATAGCTAGAAAGATATTAGCGATTGATAATTAATCTCACCGATCGCCTCACGATTCTTACCTGACCTATAGCTATAAATTTACAAAAGCTGCTATATATGCTACCTATATTGGTTGTTTCTATGGTCATTTGATGCCGCTATTTGCTCATAAAAATAATCTAGACCTTTGAACTAGATCTTAGACTTTTGAACTTTGTATACCTCGCTCCTCCAAGATTTAGACATGAATATTATCCGTTTATTATTTTATATTTAATTCATTTGATATTCTGTTTTGGCATGTTATTATTAAAAGTTAGTATTGAATTCATCATGATTGAAAATTACGAAAATTATGCAATTTTGCAGATTGCATGTAGTCTATACAATTGAAGTAGCTTTTAACTAATAAAATTAATTATTATAATATCTCATTGGCCTAAGCTTTCTTATAATAGCAAAGCTAATTATTCAATACTGTACGCTCTGTGACAAGCTTTGTACGTAATAAAACACGCATTATAGTGAAACGATCAACAACTTTTATGTCTCTGTCGTGGATAGACAGAGACAGAGAGGGTATATATTTTAACGTCGATCTCGGAAGACGACGATGATGTCGCTGGGAAAAACTAGCAGTAGATGTTAGGTACGGGATCTGCTGTCATTGTAGCCAAATAGGCCGCTGAAAATGTGAGAGACTGTGAAGAAAACACTTGACGCGAGAGATACTATATTATTATTATTATTATTTTATTACATTAGAATTAATCTATATTAAGTTAAAACTTTACATTTGTAATTACACGAAAGTAGCTTTCATATCTGCCCGGCCCTGTTCACACTGAACGTTCGCTGTATCTCTGCATGAAACGCGTCTTTTTCCGAAGGCACCATCGCTACCTGAGCCGAAAGGCTTCGCCTTCTAAACGCAACAAAACTGCAACGGACAATTACATCGCTTTGTCTGTACGCACGTCACAGTACAGCGCGCAGAGTAAGTCTGCACTATGACTATATAGAAGATTCTCAATATCTTGCGACCTTCAGCAACATACTAGCTGTAACTAATAATAGAAATCGTGCGATAGGTACAGCCAATAGACACAGTGTTCAAACATCACCTCATGTATTACGCAAGTTCGCAGTTCCCGGAGAGAATGGCTTATAAGATCAGCAGCTTCCCGGAAAATATGCAATGTTCTAGAAAACAGCCAAACTTGATTAACTTGCACAATAATAATAAACTTACAACAATAATTAATATGCTAACCCAGTACTACTACATCTATAAATTTTAATACCACATGTTAAATCCGATAGGCAGTTTATTCTATTTTCCGTGTAACCAGTCCATTGAATGTATGAGATCTCAGATCAGCGCGGCTGGGATTCGAACCCGCGCTAGAGTTCAATTTGCCTCGGGATCTGTCATTTAAAACTTCTTAACGTTATCTACACCGCTACGCTATTGAGACATCCAATAGGCCTACTTACATTGCTAGTGGCCTACACTGTTCTTTATAACATTTTCAGTTTTCGAGAATCAAAGTGTTCGTCGTGTGTACAGATTGATTCCTGGGTCCGGCTGACCTTGACTTTTTGTAGTTTGACTTTTTAATAGGTGCGTGTCACTTAATTAAGACTACTTTATCTTACGGCTGCCTGGTGTTAATATAGAGTACTGTTAAATGTTATTTATATAGTAGCAATTTTCTACCAGAGATCTAATTATTTTATGTCTATTGTCTTCCCGCTAATTTTGAAAAAATATGCTTTATTTTTTATCCAAGAAACAACTAAATAATTTGAATTATCTAAATACAACTAATTGTTTTAGATAAGTATTTCTACATGTTATCCAGATGCACCCAAATACTTTTTTGTTTGAACTTGGTAGGCCAATGCTTATATGTTTATATCTAGGCGTATGGCCTAAGTGTTTTATTCAAGGATCGCCGAATGTTTTTATCTAGGTGCACTGAAGTGTTACTTCAAATAAATTTTTATCTAGGTAGCCGTAAACTTTTTCGTCATTAGGCCTAAGTTTTTATCATCACTGTTCGTGTCGATCATTGAATACAACCAGTGCAGATAACAACAATGCAACAGAGCAACGTCATCGCCAACAACAGAGATAATAGTGACCAGCGGCTCTACCATGCACGCAAGTTCACCCAAAATAAAGCAAAATTAGGCCAAAACAACCTCAGACCTAACTTTGTAAGAGCGCAAAATTAGTGGAAAAAAGAACAAAAGAGAATAAAGAAAGAAATAAATATACCTGTACTTTTCTACCAGAGATCTAATTAGGGTGTTCTGTATTCCTGTTAATACAGAACACCCAAGTTAACTTTCATTGTGCTGGCCTAATTTCAGGTTTGTTGATGGTAAGCCTGCTTACTTTGTAACGCCGCAAGCTGTGTTTAAACTTTCTTGAAAGTAGAAATTTCCTGCAACGAATGAGGAAGCAAATTATTTTTTCTGAACTTCGTAAACCACAACTCCCTCCAGCTCTCTCATACTGTACGTGAAATCATCTTATGTCAACAACTTGACATTTCACGTTGAAATTAATCGATGCCCGTATAATATTTCTGAACTTTTGCTAAATACGTAATAGTAACTAAAATTTGAAATTGCTGTCAATTAATTAGTTAGACTAAAGTTTAGCAAAATTGTCGGCAGAAGTTAACTAATTGAAATACTAATTTTAAATAAATATGAAAATGAAATTTTCTGTAGCTTTAAGGCTAAAATTAAATGTTACAATATGCAATGTTTTAGAGTGGATATTTTTATCGTGGTCTCGCATTGAGGTATTAAGCTTAATACAATGGGAAAATACATTAATTTACAAATAATGAAATACTTAATTACAGAATTATAAAGTTGACGAGTCTCTCAATTAGTTTGAGAGACGTGAGTCTCTCAAACTAAATGAGAGACTCGGCTGGAGCCAGTGGCGATGTTGGTAAGTTAGTCGACCGCGGATCAGTAGGTCCATGTGCGAGGTTCAAATCCTGGGCTCTCCCGTCTCTGACGTCGCTTTCGAGTGAGAAACTGACGTTAAGATTAGCTCTAGCTCTAACGTTGTAGCAAAGTTCCATTGTAAGAACGTTAATATCTATAGGGCCTACGGTTACAGTACGTTAAAAATCACATTCTTCAAATAATGCCAAAATTAGAGACTGGGGCAATAGAACAATTGTGAGCCTTGAAATCTCATTATTTTGTATTATGTCTCATTATCACGCAAATCACAGCCAATTAATGGTCTGAACACTTTAATGGACAAGTGCTTGGCTTGAGCACTATTTCTAGAAATAGTTATCGTGGGCAATTATTAACACATTAAGATGGAACAGAATGACTAAAATAGTATTTTACTTATAAATCGATCTTACATTCATAGTTCTCCTACAATGCAGCATGTTCTTATTACTGTAGGCTATAGCAGATAACTCTTTCAACTGGTTTAACAGGCACTAAAACTCCTGCAACTGGTTCAACAGGCGCTATAGTGAAATGAGCATCATAACTGATATCTGTCGCTATGAATATAATGTATATATAAATCGTTAGGCACTTGGTAATCATTTAGGCGTATTCATTTACCGGTCCTGAGAGTGTTGGACATTTTACTGTCAATAATTAAAATTTTGACATAGCCATGTCAATGTGTCTGTCCATTTTTGCTATTATAATATATTTTCTCGTATCAGCACCCATTTGTTTAGACTCCTAATGAACGTTATCTGCTGCCGACCCTTTCTTCGATTGTCAAGGATCGGCAGCGGATGACGTTCATTAAGGATCTAAGCAAATGGATGCAGATAATGGAAACAGAAATGATCAGAGCAACAACGGATAGAGATATATGGAGGAACATATGACATATCGCCGTCCAGGTTTGGATCAGGCATGACACTTGAAATAGGCCTATAGTTATAAATATATAAAAGCTACTGTATATGCAGAGGCCAACACTCAGAAAAATTAGGACAAGAGCCTTATTCAATCTCCATTACAAGCAACGAGCAGCTGTGAACAAACTTTGCGTATCACTTTAATTTTAATAAAGTTCATAGACTAGCCATTACAATCTAGAAGAGAAAAAGCACAAAACTCATCCGGTTATGTGCAAGACATATTCATAAAATTGATTATAAGCCTAGGATCTGTCAGCTTTACTCTAGGTTATTATGACTACAGAGTCTTTAAAATCAGGAATGAAAGATGAGACCGCAGATGAAATATTATTGCATCATAGCTCACGTGAGATAATAATTAAAGGTGATAGTTGAAGATTAGAAAGCCATTTAGCTTCAGGAGTCAAATGTCCACTTTATAAAAATATGGTTTTGATCTAATCTGCTATGACAGAAAGTGTCTACTATAATCTACTTGCAAATTGATCACAACTAATTTTGGACTTGTTGCATCTTAAGGACATTGAAGTATGGACTGTATGTACTCTGTGCGTATATTAAGAAATGCGTATTACGCAGGAAGAAGTTGAGAAATTAAAAATTAATGAAAACTAAAAGTCTTAACTGTAAGAATGCTTTAAACTATAATTAATTTGATATGGTAACGACAACCCTAAGCCTATTGTAGGATCAACTTTTAAGCCGACTGATTAATTTTTAGTGAATTGAAATTAAATTGAACAGTAAATGTGCATGAGAGACCGATAAACATTACACACTGATAAATAGTACACACTGATAAACATTATTCACTGATAAACATTACAAACTGATAAACATTACACACTGATAAACATTACACGCTTACAAACATTACACGCTTACAAACAATACACTCTGATAAACATTACACAGTGATAAATATTACACACTGATAAACATTATTCACTGATAAACATTACAAACTGATAAACATTACACACTGATAAACATTACACGCTTACAAACATTACACTCTGATAAACATTACACAGTGATAAATATTACACACTGATAAACATTATTCACTGATAAACATTACAAACTGATAAACATTACACTCTGATAAACATTACACAGTGATAAATATTACACACTGATAAACATTATTCACTGATAAACATTACAAACTGATAAACATTACACTCTGATAAACATTACACAGTGATAAATATTACCCAGTGATTCACACACAAAGTCTACACGACTTGAATGTAGATGACAACATCTACATCTAAACATTTTGACTAGAATATTTATAGCTATCAGCCTCGATACACTAGTTAGCAATTTGATTATTATTGCAATACGATCAGTAGTATACTATGCAGTGTTGCAATTTAAATTGAGATATTTATTTTTTGAAGCACCAATAAGGTTTGGCAATCTGGTACAGTTCAGATAAGAACACAAATTCTGCTTCACACAAACGACAATAGAAACAGCTAACCATGATCAAGAAGCACAAAAGTACGTGCAAGAAAAAATAGTGAAAAAATCTAAGAAATATACTCATGATCGTATGTTGTGGTCATACACCGGATATTATCGATAAAAGTTAACTGTGGTACTTTATAAATGACAACTTAAACAAATAATAATAATAATAATAATAATAATAAAGGTTTAACGTTCGTTTCCCCATACAAGGATGATGTCAGGGACTGACGTCTCTGACATCATCCTTGTATTGGGTAACGGACGTTAAACATATATATAAATAATATATATCTATATATATATATCATGTATATAATCATATATATATATATATATATATATATATATATATATATATATATAATAAACTGAACGCAAAGCAGATATAATTTCTCAATATATTACGGTTATCATAGTTGTCTATAAAATTTTTACTTTTGTCCAACTTAACTGTACATGTACATGTATGTTAATTTAAGACAAGCAAACTTCGGCTAAGCCGACTGAAGCTGTTTAACGTCGGTGCCTCTTTAAATTCAATCCGAGTGAAGGAGGGTCGAATCAGCAACCTACAGAGTAAGGGATTCCTGTCCTCTCACAGTCCACTAAATGAGTTCAATATAGCGATTCTTAGCACCACTGAGTTTAGAAAATTTCTATTATTTCTGGTAAATTGTGTATATAGCCAATCTGAGAAGACAGTCCAAATCACATTGGCTAATTAGTATTAATTCGAAGAAAAATCTTCCGGCTTAATAATATAACATTTCAAACTGCTTTCAGCGATGTAAAGAGAACCTGATTTTCCATTAGGTATATATATATATATATCTCTCTCTCTTTCTCTCTGTCTTGTGTTCTGCTAAGCGGCAGATCCAAGGTGCATATTCCTATTCACAGTCTGCAGTCACGCTTATAAGGTGCACTCCCTCGATCAACATGATAATCCCTTACAAAGCCTTATCCAAACTGTAATATTCTATTTCCTCTAGCTTTAGAATAATGGCATGTGAGGTGGTTTACCTTTACCTTCCTCAGTTCTTGCTTGGTTACTTACAATACCTGCAGTTTAAACGGTGGATCTATTCTTCAGTAACTCTGATACAACACGGAAACCAATTGAAGCATATCAAGATTTATACTTATTATATTATTCAGTTGTTATTTGTTTATTTACAATTAAATTTTTTTAAACTTAATGCTTTAATAATGATAATACTTGTCTAGAATTAAAGTGCTACGCTTCAACTATTACAAAAATCTTTACAATCAATATTTCCATTATGATGTAAAACAGTAAAATAGAAAGTATAAAACAGAAAAATCTTGAGACAAATGGCCAACGCGTCTGTCTATGATCGAACCAATGAAGCCGCTGTCGGGTTTAAAGCGTAGGTACATGTAGCTCTCTCTGTCTTTAGGCAATCTTCGCATAATTCAATCTTCGGTTATGTAACTTAAAACGACAGTGTTAAAAATAATTTTAAAACTTTTCTGGAAAACTCAAGCCTATCTATTGAAACTCACGGATAGCTTTTGAAAGCCTGCAATATAGTATCTAGCGAGTAGACAATATGGACCATGCAGCTTTTTGACAGTATTTTTCTTTCAAATTGTATGAAAGCTGAGGTCAATCAACTTCGGATTGAAATAACTTTTTCAAAAATTATTAATTATTTGCCTGGTGATTTTGTGATACAATCTTTCAAGTTCTACAAGAACAGTAGCACATGAAAAGGAAGCACTCTCTTGCACAATGAGGTTTTCATAATATATTCATTTTACTCAAGTTCTAAAGGAATAGTAGTACATAAATCACGTGTGCTATTTACGCACTCTCTTGCGCAATGAGGTCAAAAATAGATATTGCACTTGTAGTCCTGCTGCTTTAAAGTAGATATTACACTTATAGTCCTGCTGCTGAACAACACATGTAGATTTTACATTACAGGCGTACTGCACAGCTGCTCGATATAAGTGTCGCCGCATTAGCTTTGATTACTTGAAGCCTTGTCAGTGCATAAGAACTGCATACATTCTCGTATCACAATTGCCATCTGTTCCATTAGCTAACTTTAATGTGACTGACCGCTAGTGGCTTTTATGTTAGTGGCGTTATGAATCGACGATTACTAGTCTTCATTTTATGCTTCATCAAGATGGTGATAAACTAATCAGGAGTTATTCATGCAAAATTTCTCTCCTTACTAATCACAGAACGGGTGCTGAAATAGCTACAGGAGTATAAATGCATACTCAATACATTTCCTTCATGGTATCAAGCTGTATTTCTCCCTGATATCACGTGATATTTCTCCATGGTATCACGTGGTATTTCTCCCTGGTATCATGTGGTACTTCTCCCTGATATCACGTGGTATTTCTCCCTGGTATCACGTGGTACTTTTCGCTGATATCACGTTGTATTTCTCCCTGATCTATATCTCTCTCTTAGTGCACTGCCTACTGGCAGGTCCATGGTATGTAACGCCTCCACTCTTCCTTATCTGTTCTCCCTGATCTCACGTGGTATTTCTCCCTGATATCACGTGGTATTTCTCTCTGATATAACGTAGTATTTCTTCCTGGTATTACGTGGTATTTCTCTCTGATATCACGAGGTATTTCTTCCTGTAGAATTCATAACCATGTGGTTTATGCGCGACTGTCCGGACCTCTACAGAATAGATCTACCATAAACTGCGCGTATCGTAAGAAGTGACTAAGCATAAAACTGAGAAGGCAATGATATTCGAACCACCCAATAAGCCATATTTTCCAATCTACAGCCTCCAGCATTACTGCTTGGTAAAAGCTTAGCCTTTTTGATGGAATCAACTTTTCGGCCGATGCAGTGCTCGTCATAAGAATGAAATTAGGCTGTGAGTATGAATAAGTACCATGGACCTACTTCTCGCGGAGGACTAAAGAGATATAGTTTAAGTTTTGGCTAGAGCATCGCATAGGTTGACGGAACATTTAAACGTCATAAAGTTTTAAATGATAGAACCTGAGATGAAATGAACTCTTATGGGTTCGAATCATGGCCGCGCTGATCTGAGTGTAAAATCTTGGACATTCACAGGACTGGTTACACAGAAAATGGAATAAATTACCTATCGGATTTAACATGTGGTACTAAAAGTGATAGATACATGTATCAACGTTGATCGTTTCACTATATTAATGTGTGAATATAATTATTAAAAGAAGGTTTAGACGTTAAATTGCAGATAATTAATATTCTCTCGTATTTATAATTGACTGCTGGGGGTTAGAGTGCAGACATTTACGTAATGCTTTTGGATTATGTTTAAGAAAGTATTGATAAGAAATTGATTGATTCGTCGATTTTAGTCTTATGAGTGATAGTTAGTATTATTATAGGCCTATATATATATATATATATATATATATATATATATATATATATATATATATATATATATAGAGAGAGAGAGAGAGAGAGAGAGAGAGAGAGAGAGGGAGAGAGAGACTGGGGCAAAAAAGTAATCCCCATGCGAAATCTCAATATATTCAAGAAAACTGAAGATATCTTTACGAAATTGTTTGAGCTTCTAGGGGAGGAATTTCTGTGAATAACTTGCAAGTTTGGTGAAAATATTTTCAGTAGTTACGAAATTACTGAATTTCTGCGAGAAAAGTGCAAAAATAAATTTTAACAAGGCAGTTTGAAATGTCAGGCGTTCCTTTTTAAGCAAATAACGACCCTGAAAAGGGCCGTTTACTTAGACCCTCTAAGTGGTGGAGTATAAGCCTGCACTACCTTGTTAGCTGCTCCAATAAAATATGCTTAAAATTCGTTATTCTGTAGAAATAATTGCAATTATTTTTGAAGAAAATTTCTAGTACTTTTGTTGAAATAAGCCTTCTTAAAAATGATTTTAACACTTTTACCGGAGAATCGCTGTAATTTTGTTACTTCTGAATATATTTTCACTAAATTTGCGGAATATATGCAGAAATTCATCCGCTAGAAGCTACAAAATTTTTGAAAAACTATGTTGAGTTTTATCGAAGTTATTAAGACTTTTGGTAAAATAAGCCTTGCAAAATTTATTTTACACTTTTTCGTAGAAACTCTGTGATTTTGTTACTGCTCAAAAGATTTTAATCTAATTTGCAGATTATATGCAGAAATTGCTCCTCTAGAAGCTCCAAAAATGTTGTACAAATATTTTGAATTTTGTTTAAGTTATTGAGATTTCGCTAGGGGATTTTTTGCCCTAGTCCTAGTATATACATAGTGTAATATTAAACCATATTTTAAACAGTACTTAAAATAAGGTTAGATATTATACTGTCATAGTTAATCCAGCTTTAATGCGAATTGCCTGCTACACCATTTCCCTCATGGTTGGCAGGCAAGGTTAGCTACCCACTAGGCCATCTCATCTATGCTGAAGTCATTATGAGTTGTAATGGCAGCTAAAGGAGAGAGAGAGATAGAGACAGACAGATAGACAGCCAAACAGACAGAGACACACAGAGAGAGAGAGAGAGAGAGAGAGCGAGAGAGAGACAGAGATACAGAGGGAGAGAGGATTTAAGTCGTAATTTTCTAAGGATGTGAGCTTGATCGTTCAGTGCAACGATCAAATAGTCGAACGAACATGGCAGGCCTGAACATCGTATAAAACGCTAACCATTATTGCCTAAAATGAATGCTCTGTAACCACGCTGTCAATTAACGTCCTATCTACTCCGCAATTTTAAATTTTAGCTCTACTTGTTTTACTGTTGTCTGTGAATTAAGTATGAAACAGCAATTAGAGTGAAAAACTTCAACGAGAGGGGGGCTGGGGGGAGGGAACGGCAAGGGTTAAATGAGTCCGATCCAAGCACCGTGAAAAAGTCAAAGCTTTCAAGGTATAGGCTGCTTAAAATGTCTCAAAGACTCATTCACAATTTTCATGAGTGGAACGATGCTGTACGTAAATACGGACACAATACGGACTAACTTATTAAAACAGTGCTATACATTTAGAGAGTTTGACAATAAGTTGATTCAACCGTCATCGTTATCCCCTCCTCCGTATATACCTTTAGTATTTCCATTTCATCGTCTATTTAGTACTATCATAGGATATTCTTGATGCAGATACACTAAGTCTCTCTTGTGTTCTGTAAGTAATGCTGCGGCAGCATCAATTATTCAGGCGACAATGCTTTCCTTTCTTCTACATTAAACCACTATTTAAACTTTTCCTGAAATACTAAAATGTCTTAATTCATTTCATTTTGTTTCAACAACGGTATTCACTTCTGCAGAATAAGCGCATTTATTGGCTGTATAAATCTTAACTTAATGAAGTTTATTAGCATCTTTAGCTTTAAAAATCTACGCGTATAGATACTGTTGAATGCAAAATTAAGTGAAGAAGTGAACTATGAAAGAGGTTTAATAGATCCACATTCAGTGAAACACAGAGATTAGGCTATATGGTTGGTCAGTTAGAGAAAATGCTAACTTTTATAGGTTACAGCTTTATAATTTATTTTAAACAGATATTTTAAATGGATATTTTTAAAATCGATATTCTAAATGGATTTTAATTAAATGCACTATAAATATTAAAAATAGGGCCTATATATATATATATATATATATATATCTATCTATATATATATATCAATATATATACATTATATATATCTACATTATATATATATATATATACAGTATATAGGCCTACATTATATATATACATATATATATATATATATATATATATATATATATGCATTATATATATATGCCATTGTTGACCGTATTTTAAGTATTACTTCAAATATGTGTAAATATTTTGTATATTTTTAGTTTCTTCAGTTTCTTCACTAATCTTCCACTTTGAGCGACATTTCCATTTATCGCATGGACATGCGCCATTGCTATTGTTATACAATCCTTTTCGTAGTGCCTCACTGGAATTATTACTTTTCAATTTCCTAAAACTGCCAATCTGATTATTGACTCCAGGCATTTTAATCTTAAGCCTTTAAAACAAATCTATTTATATGGACGAAACATATCCTGGAGAAATACGCCAACAGTTCATAGACGACACTGCATACATTGGATGTTTATTAAAGGTCTTGTTATAAACTCTTGTTCCACAGCAGACATTACTTGTTTTATGTATCGTAGGATCGTAGCCAGTAGATTAGCGAGGCAGTAAGCCATTAACACATATTAAGCAAAATTTATTTGAAATTCAAGACTACACATTAAATTTTAAAGATGTTGATATCTGATTTCAATTTAATTCGCTGACAGTGTTCCCCACACGAATTTATTTATTCTTTATTTTCTTGTGTGTAATTTATTTATTCTTTATTTTCTTGTGTGTTACGGGGGCAATTAAGCTCCTGTAGGGTATGTCAGTATTGGAGGAAAAGCAGAGTAGAATAGAAGAGGATCAAAGAGAGACGAAGAAGCAGTTAGAGCAGGTAGTGCAAAGTGTAAAGAATTTGGAATCATGTGTAGGAGAAGTGAAAACGTTAGTGGAGAACAGCGGAAAGCTAGCAGAATGTAGTAGTGACATGGCAAATAAGGAATCAATGAGAAGTGAGGACATACTTTAAAGGGTAGAGATTGAAAGGCGTAAGAAGAATTTAATGATAATGGGAGTAGAGGAGGGAGATAATGACAAAGAGGTCATAGAGGACATTCTAGTCAAACTGGTTGGACCAAAAGGAAGAACGGCAGTAGTATGCCGAGATAGAATGGGGAAAAAATCAGATAAAGTCCGACCTATCAGAATTAGCCTGAGCAATGTCGAAACAAAGTATGAAATTTTGGGGAAGTCCAAAAACCTGAAGGAGTATGAGGAATACAGGTGAGTATATTGTGTGCCTGATCTAACTAGGAAGCAACAAGCTGAGGATAAGGTACTAAGAAATAAATTGAAGGAATTGAGAGACGGGGGTGATAAGGATGTGAGAATTAAGAGAGGTAAGTTAATAAAAAACGTAAATGGAGCCGAGGTGGTAGTGTTTGCACCTCGGAATTAGATGAAAACTTAAAATCTGCGGAGCCGAATCTATTGTCGTCGCCTTTAGATGTTAAAAATAGCTTAAAATGTGTTTACTTTAATTCCAGAAGTATTGTCAATAAAATGTCTCAACTAGAGTTGTTGATTAAAGATGAAAATATAGATATTTTGGGAATCAGTGAGTCATGGCTGTCTGATGACATTAGTGATAGTGAAATTAGTTTTAGTGGATACAGTGTATTTAAATGTGATCGAAATGATTTAGTCAAGAAACGAGGTGGGGGCGTTTTGCTGTATAAAAAAAATGAATTGAACCCAAGTCAAGTTAATGATTTATGTGTTTCTAACTTAAAGAAAGTGTTTGGTGTAATATCAAGTGTCAGAACATTAATCTTGTTATTCGTGTTATGTATAGAGCCCCAGATAGTTCAAAAACTAATGACGAGGCTATGTTTAGTGTGTTTGATAAATTGTATGATAAGAAGGTTGTAATAATGGGTGATTTTAACTATCCTGAATTGGACTGGGGAAATAGAGAAAACATAGATGAATCTCACTTATTTATAGAATGTATAAATAATAATTTTTTTAGAACAGTATTGTAATAAGCCTACTAGAGGCAAAAATTTCCTTGATCTTGTTTTGTGCTCTGAAGAAATAATAAGGATGTACTTATAGGTGAACCTTTTGAGACAAGTGATCATCTAACCATTAACTTTTTAATTCAGTGCAGTTGGATCTGTAGGAAAGTTCAAAAATTTGATTATTTTAAAGTAAATTATGAAGAAATTAAAAGAAATATACAGCATAGAAATTTATTTATGGTTTTAAGTGATAATGATAATAACGATGACGTAGAGGGCTTATGGAAAAATATTAACACATGTCTCAGGATGGTTCGTGATGAGTTTATTAAATTGAAAGCCAAAAATAGAGATAGATGCAAGTGGGTTACTAAAAAGGTAAGAAGAAAAAGAAAAGCCAAAAAAGATGCTTGGAACAAGTATAAAATTAGTAATAATGAAGAATCATTGTACTGTGAATATAAGAAAGAGCTCAATAAATCGGATGCAGAAAATAGAAAAGCCAAGTTAGAATTTGAAAAACAGCTAGCTCGTAATATAAAAAATGATGCAGGGAGTTCTTTGCCTATGCTAATGCTAACAAAAAGGTTATTAAAAAGATTGGTCCTTTAAGAGATGAATATAACAACATTATAGAAGATAATAAAGATACTGCAAACTATTTTCATAAATATTTTTCTTCTGTATTTGTGGAAGAAGATTTAGTTAATATGCCAGTACCGGCTAGGATCTTCAAAGGTAACTTTGATAGCTCCTTACATAATATTGAGTTTGATATTGGTGATGTTATAAATTAATTAAATTCGCTAAATGTCAATAAAAGTCAAGGTCCAGATGAGATTCATGGAAAACTGATTTCGGAACTAAGAGATGAATTAGCACCAGCTCTATTAAACCTACTAAAAGCCTCAATTAATACAGGGGTGGTTCCTCAAGATTTCAAGAATGCCAATGTTGTACCAATACATAAAAAGGGAAATAGGGATAAAGCAGAAAGTTATAGGCCAATAAGCTTAACAAGTATAATCGGTAAGACATTTGAAAGCAATATTAAGGATAAAATAATTAGTTTCTTGGAAGAATATAACTTAATTAGAAATAGTCAGCATTGTCTTATTAGTGGGCGTTCTTTGTTTAACTAATTTGCTAGATTTTTTAGAATATATTACAAAGGAAGTAAATAATAAAATAGCATTGATATCTTATATCTAGACTTTGCTAAAGCGTTTGATAAAGTTCCACATAAAAGATTACTTAGTAAGTTGGAAGCACACGGAATAACGGGCAAACTTTTAAAGTGGATAGGTAATTGGTTAAGCAATAGAAAACAAAGGGTGCGTGTTGAGGACGAGTTCTCGGAATGGGCAGCAGTGAAGAGTAGTGTGCCACAGGGCTCTGTTTTAGGACCTCTATTATTTTTAGTTTACATCAATGACATTGACATAGATATTGTATCTAAATTTAGTAAATTCGCAGATGATTCTAAAGTAGCAAAGATAGTAAACAACATTGAAGATACCGAGATTTTAAAGTATGATATAAAAATGTTACAGAGCTGGTCTAGGGATTGGCGAATGGAGTTCAATGCTGAGAAATGTAGAGTTATGCATATTGGGAATAATAATTTAGAAATTGAGTATACATTGAACAATATTAAACTAAAATCCACTAACAGTGAGAGGGATTTAGGAATCTTTGTGGATAGCTCTTTTAAATTTAGTGAAAATTGTAATAAGTTGTAAATAGTGCTAATTATGTATTAAGAATGATTAAAAGAACAATTGCATGTAGAAATAAAGATATTGTGATAAGGCTATATGAGGCTCTTGTACGGCCCAAACTTGAATACTGCGTTCAGGCTTGGTGCCCATATCTTAAGAAAGATATCGATAAATTAGAAAGGGTACAAGCCAGAGCAACAAGGCCGGTATTTGATTGTCAAAAACTTAGTTATGAGAATAGATTAAAATCCGTAGGATTAACCTCTTTAAGTGAGAGAATAACTAGAGGAAATTTAATAGAAGGTTTTAAGATACTCAAAGGCTTCAGAAAAGTTAACCATAGTATTTGGTTTAATTTATTAAACAACAGAAACACAAGGGGACATATTTATAAACTTAATAAATTTAGAAGTAGACTAGATTTAAGGAAATTTTTCTTCAGTCAGAGAGTTATAAATGCTTGGAACAGTTTGCCAAGCAAAGTTGTGGAAGCAGAATCAGTGAATGCTTTTAAAAATAAATATGATAAACATAAGAACATGTAAATTAGAAGCTAATTGCATGTTCAGTGTTATACATAGGCTATGTATAAATTTGACATGTTGACATGAAGTTTGTATGATTTGATTTATATTAATTGATTTTAGTTAAGAGCCTTTTGAGTCTTAAACAAGCATATAGGCCCTAATTGCTTCCAGACTCTGTAATGTTATGTTATGTTTAATATAGACTATATTAGTTTGTCACTGTTGTATTAATTTTCTGCCTTTGTGTGAAATTAAGATCGATATACAATTTAAAAAATATGTAATTTAAAAGTTCTTACTTTAAGAATATGCGTACTGTTAATTTAATTTTAAAATTGATTTTATTTGTATACATGTAGTTTTGAATTGAAATTAATATTACCTTATTTTATCTTATTAAGATTAACTAAATATTTATTTCATGTAATTAATCTCTTTAAAATTTATTATTTTATGACTTTCTATAACATAATGTAAAATAGCTATTGATTCTATTCAAGCTATGATTTTGTTTTAAAGTAAAATGTACATTAATTTCCTTTTTTATAGCTGATTATTGACTTTTAGAATTAAATATAGCCTATAGGACAGATTCCGACAAGAAGAAACAGAACTAATGAGCTCGAGGCATCTGTAAAAAGGAAAAATTTCTTAAAGGAATATTTTCATAAAAGAATATTTTTTATAAAAGAATAGTTTCATCAGGATAAATTCAGTCGAAATTTAAGTATGTCCTACAATTTTCTCGCACTTCCTGACGTAATAAAATGTTCCGAGCCAAGCATGTTTCGAGCGGCAGTCTATAGAGTCACTGTGAAAAATTCAATTATCTACATCTAAGTGCGTGGGCACTCGCATGTGTTTACTAATAGCAACTGAACTGGTTATTAATTCTGTCAGTGATTTTAGCAAATCGGAGATTATCGGTCGTTTTAAATGTTACATGCAAATCTTGTGGTGCATCCATGTTCCACGACGTTACTTTGGACTGATTTTCTGAATTTTGGATTTGCACCGTTTTTGAACCTTCTTTTTGCTCGCCGGCTTGATTTTGCCTCAATATTGCTCGATGTTGTCATTGATGACTGCAGCACTCTAATTGTTGTTATTGTTATTGACGATCCGCTCTGAAATGATAAAATATCCTGCATAAAACTATTAAATTATTAACTGACATAATTGACTAATGATTTCGGTTAATAAAATCAAGTGTAATAGATAACATTTTAAATACTGATTTCGCTGCGCAATTTACCTTTCTAACTGGAATACAACATCTCTCTCGCCATTGTTTCGTCAAGAGGTAGGTCCAAGGCACATGTTTCAACTCAAACTCTACCATAATGTTATAACGATCCACATAGAGCACTCAAAGGACCAGCAAGTTAGCACGGGTAGGGACACAACATAACAAGAATTTGTATATAATTGATGGATGAGTATAAGACTCTTATATTGGACGTGTACTTTTCTCAGCGAATGGTCGAGACTGAATCTACAACGCTACACGGTCATCAATCGTGTCTCGGCTGTTAAAAAACTCGACATGATAGAGTACATTCTGTGTAAAATAATTCGTGACCGACAAGACTTATCCGAAAATGTTTTCTTCCCGGATTATCTGTCGGTCAAACATCCATTAATGATTTAACCAGACGAGATTTCACTGTTTTCTTTCAATCATCTGCCAGAGGGTAGGGGGGGGGGGGGGGTTCTCATTCAGAGAAACAATATACCCCTCTTAAAAATCATCTGTCAATATTTTCATTTGGTCTAATTGAATGCACGTTCATGTGTTTTGCTAAGAATTAATGTTTTCCAAAACAATAGGCTAGTCCTGCTCGATGGCTTTAGGACTCCTTAGGAAGCCACAAACCATTGTTCACTGTTGCAGTTTATTTTTGTGTAAAGTGTAGTGGTTTTAAATAAAGATAAATAAACAATAAAATACTTGAAGTTACCAACCCACCGTATGTTTTGATTCCCCTTTAAAAATCTTTAAAATGTTGGGCTCACACACCTCAACCTGCGGAGTATAAAATAAGAAGAGTCACGTGCAGTCGATAAGCTCGAGCCTGTTGTGTTGAAATAAGCTAATAAATACGAAATACGTTAACATTTGATGCGACACCGGAGGCTGGGTTATGTTATGATACCTTACCAGTACAGTACAGATACTCTAAGTACTACTCTACACTTGTACTACTCTACACTTGTACTACTCTACACTTGTACTACTCTACACTTGTACTACTCTACACTTGTACTACTCTACACTTGTACTACTCTACACTTGTACTACTCTACACTTGTACTACTCTACACTTGTACTACTCTACACTTGTACTACTCTACCCTTGTACTACTCTACACTTGTACTACTCTACAATTCTACTACGTTACAGTTGTATTACTCTACGGTTGTACTGCTTTAAAGCTGTACTACCCTACAATTGTACTACTCTACAGTTGTACTACTCTAGAGTTGTCCTACTCTAGAGTTGTATGATAAGATATTTCAACTAGACTAAGTTAACCAGAAAACATGATTGCGTTCCTTTGTTTCTTCTTTTTTTGTACATCCAAGCTTTGACAAGTGACCGGATTTAGAGACTGTTTACAGGTTCCTGGAAAATCTTTTAAATAATTTACGTGAATAGTCAAATCTTCACTGTCTATAACGCCAAATGCAACGTCGTTCTTATATATGAATAGTCTATCCATCCTGTGAACTAACAGATATACAGGTATATGCGTCGTTAACTAAACTAGACTTTGAGTCCAGGCCACTTGCTTCTTAGGCGAATACTCTTGTCTCTAACCATTACGCCATATCCACTGTTCAATTCCATCTTTATCAGCGTTTAGTCTGAATAACGTGACTGGCTGTTCGTAAGTAGGCTTAATTAATCTATAATAGATAAATTATTGAGATAGGATACGATTTATTTCTTTTCTTCTTTTCTTCATCTGTTTCTCCTCCGTCTCTTCCATAATTTTTTCTTCTCCTATTTACGTCCCACTTTTCATTTCTCTTTTATATTCTACTGCAAATGGCACTAATATTTAAGTAGTATAAGACTGCAGGAAGAATTCATAACAAAAGGGAAACTTTTCCTGGAAAAACAACGACAAATATTTACCTTTGCTGCACAACATAGTAAGAAGCAGCCTATTCGACGGCTGTTCGATAGGTGCCTATTCGATAATTGTTTGTTGTTGTTGTAAAATTTATATCAAACTAGACAGGCACCTAAATGATAAACTAATCCATAGTGCCAGTTGAATCGATATCTAATATAGTAATAATATTATTAATAATTTACAAGCTATTTTAATATCTACTAGAATTTTGATAACTGATCTATAAACTGGGTTTGTTGTTTGTAGCGTTGAATAAGCTAGCAATAGTTAACATCGCGAACATCTAGAAGTATGACTACATCGATCACATCGATGACTACATCGATGACTACATCGATATCAGAAAACTAGCTGTATGCATAATTAAGTAATTTTAGTAGCAACACGTAAGCTGTTTTGTAGTTTTAGAAAAATCAATCTGTCAAGTAACAGAAAACAAATGAGATAATGAGAGGTTAATGATATTATGTTGCTTGGCTAAAGAAGATCAGGTTAACCATGAAGAATGATTAAGAAACATGATACCAGTAACGAAAGCAACTGCATTAAATTTTATTCTAGTGCACTAAGAAAAACATTGAGATAATAATAATAATAATAATAATAATAATATAATTATTATTATTATTATTATTATTATTATTATTATTAATAATAATACTAACAATAATAAAGGTTTAACGTCCATTTCCTCATACAAGGATGATGTCAGGGACGTCATGATATGCTGATGTCGAGAAGTCATGGAGATGCTGTAAACAGTTACGTCTACAGATTATTTTTACGCTTGTCTGATAATGTATCCTGAAGCAATTGGCGTTAATAACGAAACTCCACAAATGCCTAAGTACAAGCACACATGTGTGCCGATGGAAATTAAATAGAGCATTTTAAAGCTTTCCATATGCACATTACCAGTGGCGGATCCAGGGGGAGCCCCCCCTTAGGTCCGCCGATAAAAAATTTTAAACTATATTTTCATTGTATCTATGGCAATTTCGATGTGAAAATATGTTAATAATGAAGGTGGTTAGGGGGGCCCGGGGGGGGGGGGTAAGACAGGGTATATTTTAATTGTTTCTATGGCAATTTCGATGTGAAAATATGTTAATAATGGAGGTGGTTGGGGGGGGGGGCGGGGGAGGGTAAGACAGGGTATATTTTCATTCTTTCTATGGCAATTTCGATGTGCAAATATGTTAGTAATATGACAGAGAACTCATTTCCAATAGCTCGATTTTTTTCTAGGATATGCTAGGAGCACTCTATAATAGAAGGGGGTCCAAAACAATGTTGACCATTTCACTAGCTCTCAATATTCACTTGAACCAATGCATAACCACTGCATTAGAGGAAAAAAGAGTGTAAGTAAAAAATATGAACTCTGTCCCGTAGCAGTGGTGCAAACAGCCTTGGCTTGAAGGTGGTTAAGCCCCCCACCGCCAAAATTAGGTCACTTTTGCAATTCGTCGAGATCCGAAGAGTTTCTTCAGAGGTGAAAAAAATTAACCTACTTTTCCAAACAAATGTAGGATTTTAGGTTTTCCCCTGACGGGTATGATGAGCGGGGGGGGGGTACGGGGATACACTCACTCTATGAGCCGAACGCAGTAGTGTACACATTTTGAGCCTCCTCACAGAAATTTGTCTAGTTGAGTCACATCTCCCGAAGAAAGCAAAAAATGTACACTCTCAAAAAAAAATCGGGCCCCCCCTTTAAAAAATTTCTGGATCCGCCCCTGCACATTACTTAAAGCTATAGCGTCTATAGCTCAAGGTCAATACATGTTACCGCACTACAAGGGCTAGTATCACAGACGGTCCGCTAGAGATTCGAATCGACGTCCTCCTAGCTATCAGTCAAGTGAATCGTCAATTCAGCTACTCAATCGATACGATTCACGCATTATTTTATCTATAGAGATTCAATTAATACATAGACTTAGCAAAATGAATGCTGCCTTCAATCATAAGAATATACAGTTCTTATAATCTAAAGTTAAAAAGAGAGTATTATAACATGTAATCAATCAATCAATTTACAAATTAATACGAATTTAAAGTCTAGTTTCGCGTCAAAAAACAATATCAGGTCCGCATCTTTATAAAAGGGCAGAATGTCGTATAAATTTAAAAAATAACGATCCATTGAAAGACAATTAATTAAGAATATGTAAGTATTTAATACCCTTTTCCTTAGCTTTGTCATTGTATGAGGAAACGGAAGTGTAACCTTTATTATATATTATATAATAAAATTGTGAACTGCAGCTGCCTACATGTATATTCGATGTGTTCGTATGTTTCGATGAATTCGATGAATTCGTATATGTTCGGCATATTTCTATGTTTTCGATGTCCATTTGATCGACTTGCACTTATATGCTCTACATGTGCGTATGAGATGCGAATTGGAATAAAGCTGGTAAAAGCTGAGGTTAGCCTCAGTTTCCTCACTCGAAAGCGATGTCAGTGACGAGCGAGCCCAGGATTTGGATTTGAACCCCGCACATACTGATCCGCGGTCGAGTATCTTACCGACTCCGCCACTGGCTCCAATCAATATGAGATTATTGTCAGTAGGCCCGTAAGAGAGATTATTATCAGTAAAAAGAGTGCGACTACCGTTGCATTCACTTTGGCACATCTATAATATACAGAAAAGTTTTCTTTAATGCTTTTTGCTTTGCAGAGCTGCTGAAAGATTCAGGTTCTGGAGCTGACAGTTTTATTATACTAATTCCTCTTTTTACCTACAAGTATAATGCCAGTGAAAAATCACAAATTGCTGGAAGGAGAGCATTTTACATGTAAATATGAATACAGTAATTCAATGATTAATGAATAGTAATTCAGCTAATACTCTTAGGTGTTCATCCTATATTACGGAGTAGCCTAACTTTTATGATTTCACTGATATCACTTGTATAAAATTCCTTCTCTTTCACACTATCCATATTATTTAGCAATTTCTATTAAAAAGATGAATAAAACCGAAATGTTTTTCAATATAGATGATTTTACAACTGCTAAAACAGGAATAACTCTAGAAGAGCTTCAAAATTATTTGTTGCTTAGAAAATGAGTGAATTAGTGAAATCGCGGCTCATCTTGATCAACACGAAATTTTCCGAAAACTAAACGTAATAAACAGACCATAGAACTGCAAATAATTTGATTAGTCTCTATTGTCACCTAGTACATTTTTTACTGAACGAATGTTTTGAAAGTCACGTGAATGCAGACGCTTGTCTCTCTTGTTATGAATAATAGAAAATACTGGTAGACTTTGAAATCTGGAGGAAAATTTGATACCGTAAAAGAGCTATTTAGAATCTCCATCGACAACTTCATCAAAGCTCGTGGATACTACACCCCAACTATGTTCTTCGTCAGTTTAAAGTATTATATGTGGATATAACTGAAATGTGTGAAAACTTGAAGAAAGGAAGACCTTTAGAAGTTTAGATTCAATCTCCAAACGTACGTGTTCACTTTAGCGATGGAGATTTAATTGTATCGTCTGTAGAAGAAGTCGTGAATTTGACAGGAAACCGTCTTTGAACTGCCACATCTAAAGCCCTTTTGACTCTATATTTAAGATAACTTATTTTCTGTTCTTTTTTAAAACTGGTTGATAAAAATATCGTTTGAATATTTTCAGAGTCCGAAATCCGCTGTGTATTTCAACATAAAAATATGTCCACATTATTAATAAGTATACATATACGTTTAAATTTTAATTAGAGATATGAATCGAACCGAACCCTAAAATCTGGAATTTTGACCGACGAACTGAACCCGAACCCAGACTCTGGCCGAACCCGAACCCAGACTCTAGCCGAACCCGAACCGAACCCGAACCCTAGCCTCGTCCAAACCGGACCGAGCCAATCTCTTGAAGTTCCTATCTCCTTCGCCAGCTCCAGGAGAAAATAGCACTATTCTTTTACCTTATATAAAGATATTAAGAACAATGCACATATATATTAGTTTTTGTATTCACATGTCTTAGTATCTAACAGCATATATTCAGGTAACACTGGTTCCGACACAGATTATAAAATTAATAACAGATAGCGATATAAAGGAATGGTAGCGTTAGAAAGGAATTGTGAAGGGAAGCGAGACTGGTCTACAGAAGATAATGGATAGTCTGAATGATACGGCATTGAAATAAGGAATTAAGATTAATCTCAAGGAGACAAAAGTGATGAGAGTATCCCAGAATAGAGGTAAAGCCAGTATTATAATAAATGTTACGAAATTGAAACAGGTAAGGAATTTCAAATATTTAGGTAATACTATAACAGACGATGGGAAATGTGAGACTGAAGTATATAGTAAGATTGGCCAAGCAAAAGAAGTCTTCGATAATAGGAAAGTACTTTTAATAAAAAGCCTAAAGAAAGACACTAAAATAAAGATAGCGAAAACCTTGGTATGGACCACGCTATTATATGGATGTGAAACATGGACATCAAGGAAAGAAAACATCAGGAAACTAGAGGCATTGGAAATGTGGATATGGAAAGTAATAATGGAAAGGTTTAGCTGGACTCAAATAAACTATTAGTTTCAAATTTGAAACCCTAAGGTAAATTATGAAGTTTACTACTGATTCAGTTGATAGCAAACGGTATAGGCCTATATTGTGATAATTTTTCTGTGGAAGTACACATGTTTACCAAATCGTCCTTATTTGACATTTTTTATGTGAATAAATTGCACTTTGTCTGTGGAAATATTAGATCAAATTTTAGCCAAGACATTTCCACTTAATTATAAACGTTTCTAATATATAGGCCTAGTGACAAAAAAATTATTTTTAAATTGATGAAGCATTCTATTTGCTGGTTATAATCAAGGTGAATTGCTAATATACAGTAATGCAACTAAATATCTATTTTATGAACATTTGTTGGTCAACTTACAGTATTTTAAGACATATTGAAATGTACAGGAATAAATACCACTTCTCTCCTTTTTTCATTGTCATATTTTTATTCAGTGGAAAAATGTGGCAGTTAATATGGATTCCTGTATTTTTCAAGCACATTTACCATAAACCATTTTAAACATGTTTATCATAACCATGATTATTATAAGTAATGTTAAATAATTGCAACATTATCCAAACCAAATCATTTTGGACTCTTGTGAGGTGGAAGCAAGCCGAACCCGAACCGAACCCGAACGCTAAAATTGTCAACTGCTAACCGAACCCAAACCGAACCGAGCTTCCATTTTCTACAAATCGAACCGAATCGAACTCTCAAATTGTCAACTGCTAACCGAACCCGAACCTAACCGAACTTTCATTTTCAACGAACCGAACCGAACTCTAAAAATTCATAAAATTCCCAACTCTAATTTTAATCCCCTCTCCGCAACCTTACTCACTTGAGGAAAGTAAAAGATATATTTCGAATAGTCGCTTTATTTCTTGTTAAGTTTTAAGCATTCCCTCCATCAACCATTATATCTATGCTATTGACCGAGTCACAATATTAGCCATTAGTTTTCCTGAGTCATATCCATTGCCATAATTATCATCCAAATGCATGTACATTTTGTTGAAGCAACTCTTGTAAAAGTTATTACAATCATTCATAAAAGGCATATTATCTGCAAATGGCATATAACGCACATAAATTGCACATTGCATATACATGCACACCAAAGGCGTATATGTTTTTTTATCGTAAACTAATATAAGCTTAAACGTACAATAGTATCAACGGACATGCAAAGAGGCAGTGCACTAAGAGAGAGAGAGAGAGAGAGAGAGAGAGAGAGAAAGAGAGAGAGAATGCGTGAGAGAGAATAGTTGCGTTACTAATAGGCCTATCGTTATTCATTTAATTAATTATTTAAATTCTTGAAACTACTTTACAAGTTCCTAATTAAGCTTTATATTCCTGACATTGACATCTTTTTTAATGAAACTTGCTAATATAAATGTCCATACCTGGACTGTGTACATACTATACTGTATGTGCAGTATATAGTATTATGCTTCCGGCGTTTTTAACTGCCTTACAAGTTTAACAAACTTCATTTAACATTTTAATCACAAAAGACTTCCTAGCTAATATTGTGTGTCCAATGTTGGGTTTAATTTTGAAACAGCGACTAAACTAATGCCGAAATGTCTCTTTTCATTCTCCTAGATCTTGGTAACTTTTGATTTAATTTACCAATTTTCCACAGTTTCAATATCTGATGCATATAGAAACTCGACGTGTCTGAGAAGGAATCGTGACTCATTAAATCAGTAATGCTGGAATTTAGTTAATCTCTGAGTCTGACGTTTGACGCACAATTACAAAAGTCTGTATTTACAATTTTCAATGATTCAGGCTGAACGAGTGCACCATGTATACCTAAACGACTACATGTATAGGCATATACATTTTAAGGTAATTTTACTTAATTCCTGAACTACAGTATAAACAAATTCTGATAAATAGGAAACACTTCATAATGTTATATCATGTAGGTCTAATAGTATTATACAGGAGGTTTTAAAATTCCTGTCATTTTGCTTGTATGTTTAAATCTAAGAATTTTAATCAAACATGGGTCGTAATTGCTAAGTAACTTTTTAAAGAAGTACCATACTCATATGCATGTATGTTGCTGTTTATTGTTACGCACTGCAGTCAGACCTGCAAGTGTGAATAGAATTGACAGATTTACTTCATTCAGGTACAATGGAGTTGCAATCAGAATTGGATTTAGTTCAAGTGATTAGTGCAGAGAATTAGACAATTGTGAACAATTGGGATTAGAGTTCTCTATCGATCAGCTCTTTACGAAGTATTAATGAAGCTCTTTAACTTCAAGAATTAATTTAATTACAACTTTCAAAGAATGAAATATAGGCCCCAATAAACTACAATATCTTGAATATCTCTTCAATTTACTAAAATTAGCCTACATGTAGACTTTAAGCAAGAGCATTAACTTTAAGTAACTTTAAATTAACTTTTAAGAGCATTACTTTAAGTAAGAGCATTAAATAAAGTATTTCGATGGTTTTTTGAGTTAAACATTAACATCTTAAATATTTCTATTATCAAGAAAGCAACACGGATTTAAAAATGCATTTTATATGTAGAGCATGCTCATAATCGTTATTAGAATTGTATCGGTTAGTCATAATAGTGGTAATAATTGAAGTGGTAGCAGTGATGATCGTTATAATAATTGTAGTGGTCATAGTTAAAGTTGTTAAAATACAAAAAAAATAATTACAGTAGTCATAGTCATATTCATAATAATAATTGCAATAGTCAAAGGAAAAATCATAACAGTAATTTTAATTGCCATAGTCATACTCATGATAATAATTGCAATAGTTATAGTCATAATCGTGGAAATAGCTGTAGTGGCCTTAGTCATAATCGTAGTAATAATTGTAATAATCATCGTCATAACCATACTACTTACTCTTTACAGATAGCTTCATTTGTCATATCGGTATCTGTTGTTTCATAATTTTGGTTTTTAATTATATATACAAAATATATCTACACATTTACGCAGTATATATGCACATAATATATGTCTATAATATATGTGTATACATTATATACAGGTATATTGTATATATATATATATATATATTTATTTATTTATATACATATATATATATACATGTATATATAAAATATACAAATATATATATATATATATATATATATATATATATATATATATATACAAAAGCTTGATCACTGTACATTGTTTATTTCGCTAACTCTCAACTAACGCTCAATTTTAAAACTTCTTCAGCGACTGTAGATAATTGCAGTTTCTGAAGGCGTGTGTTCTAATTTCGAGTCTTTGTCACGTTCTACACAATATTCACAGACTTCAAATGCGAGCTAGAAGTCCTACAGCTTTCACCAAAGCTTCTCATAAATTGAGTCACACTGTATAGGGCTTTCACTTATGCACTGCAGCCTCACTAATGCTTGATTACAAATTATCCATTCCCGTTATCAATCAATGGCATGTTTAATTGAGAATTTTACTCTTAGTCTGCATTCCACGCTCAATATTGAACTCTTTATACAACAACTAGACGAGGCCTTTCTTTAGCAATGGTTATCTATTTTTTAAAACCTTTTGCATAAAGTTTTGAAAATACTGTGTAATTTTGATTTCTGTTTTATGTTTGTGTTCTTGCTTTAGTCGAGTTTCACGTACTTCCGTTGATTTCTTGTGAAGTTTTTAGATCTAAGAGCGGAAAGTATGCTACAGTATATTTAATAAAGTATCTCTCTCTCTCTCTCTCTCTCTCTCTCTCTCTCTCTCTCTCTCTCTATATATATATATATATATATATATATATATATATATATATATATATTAATCTACCAAGTTAACAGGTTCAAGGCACATTCTTACAAAATCTGCTTTAATATTCCGTATAGTGCCTTCCATAGATCAACAATTTAATCCCTCCAAGGGGTTAATTATTCGTTATCCATACATTATGTATCATATATCTTTGGAAAATATGGCTTCAAAGGTGGTTTCCAGCTACCTTCCTCAGTTTCTGCTTGTCACTTCCTACGACACGTGCAGTTAAAATTTGGCCTACTCTTTAGCGTCTCTGACACAACACGAAAGTTTATAAAATATAAAATCACAATTGTAGGCCTATATGATCCGATGAATAAATACATAAATAAAATTATACTGTTTAAATACATCATGATGGAATAGGTGTGCTCATACAGTCATTACTTAGGCCTAATAGTAAATTTAAAGTTTTGCAGAGCAAAAAACACTAGACTGGTAACATAAACACTGGACAATTGTCTATTGTGTAACGGTTTAATAATACGGTATGGTTAGGTCTGTTTTTAAAGTTTGACAGAGTAATAATTGTAGCAGTGTTTACTTGAGCAACAGTACGTCAATCCTTCAAAAACCTTCAGTAATCAGTTTCTATCTTTCCTTAGAAATATATAAATAATTTAAAAGTTAGATTTCTTACAATTTTTGCTTTAAAGTTCCTGGGTTCACTTTCGGAAGATGTGTAGGATATCTCAATAGTAATCTTCGACTAATAATGTTAAACTCCGAAGAAGCTTTTGAATAAGCTATATAATTAACAGTGCAAGCCTTTAAGATACATTTTTTAATCCGAATGCTCGATCAGCCAAAACGAATCCTTAGTAAATCCTCCTTTTAGTGAATCCTTCGTAGGATTATGCTCTATTCAGAGAGCTATAGGCCTACGTGTTAACCTGAGATTAAAATACTGTATTGAAACTTCAGGCGCCAATCCTACAATTAGGCTAATTAAAATCGTCATATAATTATTTGCTCCCACTCGAAATATAAATATCTATATCATTAGTAACTTGCAATAACACATTTATTTTGAATTAGAAAAAAAACAGTCAAACTTTTGAACTCACTCGTGATGAATTTTATATCTTCAATATTACTGTCTCTAAATCCCTAAAGGCCATCCCTTCTTAGAAATATATTTTTATGGAATAAAATTTTACAGAATCCGTCGAACGTTGCATTGTTTTTTGAAACAGAATTAGGCCTACTAGGTTATAGAATTTTGAGAACAGTGCACATCAGTAATGGTTTGGATAAAACCATTTCAGTGAAATCAGATTCTAAGCTTTCATACTTTCTTGACATAATATATATATATATATATATATATATATATATATATATATATATATATATATATATATATATATACAGACTGGGGCAAAAAAAATCCCCTAGCGAGATCTCAATAACTTTAAGAAAACTCAAAATTTCTTATATATATATATATATATATATATATATATATATATATATATATATATATAGCCTATGTACAGTATTTCTATAGAATATTTAATAGTAGGCTAATTAGTAGCACATGTTTTTATGCAATATTTTGGTATACACAGATGCCTATCAAGCAGATTACAAAATCTCTTAATTTTTGACTACTGTATGTCTAGATTTAACATAATTTTTTCGGCAGTTCTTTTTGAAAATATAAAATTTTTTTCGGCATAATATATATATACATATATATATATATATATATATATATAATATTAATATATATATATACAATACATAATATATATATATATATATATATATATATATATATATATATATATATATATATAGAGAGAGAGAGAGAGAGAGAGAGAGAGAGAGGTAGAGAGAGAGAGGCCTATATATATATATACATACCAGGTTGCAACTACACGATGGACACTTGCTAATTTAAAATATTCTTATTTAAAGCAGAAGCTTACGATATTTTAGTGAGTCTATGCATGTAGACCATTGTACATTTTCAGTCATAGACAGTATCTATCCGGCTGAATTGAAGCCAGGCAATGTTCTTCTGTAAGAGGTAATGAGGCAATTAGTATTTATGTGGATTGCGTTTATGCATGCTTCCTGTTACCATCTTTTAGTTGCCGCTTCAAAACAAGCTATATATATAGGCTAGTTAGAATATTTTTGTTGGGAAAAACAACTTTAACACAATAGTTGAGCCAATGTGAAGAGTCTAACTTTAAAATAAAAAGCAACATAAGGGTTCGCGAATTATATGTAACAACAATTTTAAGAAAAACATCAATTTAAAAAAAATATCATAACTAATATAAAATGTTTTCTTTAAATAGACCAAGTCGCCCACAGGAGCATAAAGAGTTCCCTGGAGATACTGCTGGAGCCAGTGGCGAAGTCGGTAAAAAACTCGACCGCGGATCAGTATGTGCGGGTTCAAATCCTGGGCTCGCCCGTCACTGACATCGCTTTCGAGTGAAAAGCTTACGCAAACATTATCTTTTTTGGTCCTGATAAATATAATTGCAAGCAAACCTGGGATGGGATTACTTAAACTATAAAAAAAATCTGTTAGCACTTTGACTAAATGATGTGATGACGCATTTCTTTCAGAGGGCTGACATATGTAATAGTGCTTACTACATTCTGAGTCTTTTGAATAATCAATAAATACTGGAATGGCTCTGCATCGTACTGCTAGAATAGCAATACGATCATAGTGCTCGATGTTGTCATTGACGACATTAGCACTGCAAGTGTATTATTTTAGATAACGAAAATAATATTTTAGAATTATACCTTAATTATACCCTATTAAAGTTTTAGCTGGCATATCATGCGATAACATCATTCGATATGAAAGCCGACGAGCGAGCGGCGAAACGCTTTGGCTGTTATATCAAATGGTTATACCATCAGTATCAGCCATCCCTTGTGTTACGAAAACAGACATCAAAAACGCTTTACAGCTTTTTTACAGTCTTTTCTCAAATTTAAACTCAGTTTTCTCACTGTGTACATTTCACTGGCGTAATTTCTGGCTCCTGTTTGACGATTGCGAGTTTCTTTCTGTCTGAGGGCTAATTGTAGTCGATGTGTTCTTAGTAATTTTCTAGACACTTCGACAGTGAAAATCAAACGATCAACAATGAAAAATAAAAAGAACCAAAAGCGACAAAAACACCTTAAAATTTCAATTCTATTTAATTTTGCCATTTCCTCACGGTCTTTTGAGCATTGATGGATGTCAATTCAATTAGAATGTTGCATTTACAACACACTTAATCAAAAGTTTAAAAGTTTTCGTTGTTCGTGACAATTGCATCGTTGCATCTTCCTCTAAGAATTCGTTCTAAGAATTCGGTTTATGGTTTTGGAAGACTGCTTTGTCGCATCCACCATTATTAAAATTGTTAGTTGCAAAATGAACTTGAAGCTTACGAATTTCGATAAATAAAACTTTGATTCAGTAACAGAGGAAACAATTATTCATGGCATTTAGGAATTTATTCAAACGATTGCTCACTATATAAAGTTATGACAAATATTTCATTTATATAAGCAATCAAACAAATTTACTTTCGCTTTGCTAATGATTGAGCAGGAAATCCTACCTAAATGAGTTCTGAATTGAAGAAGAGTTCCGAACAGTAGTCGGTAATGATCGCGTCCTTCCCTTGATTGCCGAACATTCGGTGCAGCTATTTTCCGCATTAATTCAGTGTCACGTTGTCTTGATAACTAGGCCCTATCACTTTTTCAATCTCTTGCTATTTTCAACCAAACAGCTCTTCTATTTTAAATCTATAGATTTCTATAGTAGATTTATACTTTTATTATTGAGTATCTAATTTTAGCTGCCCACTGAAAATAAAGTTTTGACATTTAAAGACAATAACTGTTAAAATAATTGCAGAAAACAGAAGTTAATCGAATATGTCTCATGAAAAATCCTAACAGAAATTTCTTTTCCTTGTCATGTAAATTCAAATGCAAACTTAGGGTAAAATGAACAAAGGGATCGCATTAAAAGCTAGACTAATGAAGAATACGGCCTGTACACATGCATGTAGATGACTAGTCTACTATACTTTACACTTAACCATCCTGCAAGGTTAGTTAAAAGCTGTAATGCTGATGTTAACGTCAATTTCATCACTCGAGAGCGAGATCAGTTAACTGTCGTATGGTGGTCCAAAGTACAAAAATGAAATCTAATCACTTTGTCAGTCAAATGGCTCTTGAGAGGCTGCCATATTCGTCACGTGAGCGTCAGATGGTCGAGGTTGTGCTCTGAAATTAAGTGCATCATAGGTGTCAACCAGGTCTCATCGTTGTAGTCACCTCTATCACATGCAGATGTCGGTCCATTAAATTCTAATTTGTCTAATTTTCTTTAGCCTGGTAGGACTTCCGACATAATTAGACACGGCGGATACAGACAGATAAATCGTCACGATATTATGCCCAAGATTAAATATATGTATGAAAGTTAAGAATTACGTACCCCGATAATCTTTGCTGTGTAGATCGATTCATATATTTCTTGGTCTGTTTCTTTCAGTTGGAACATGAATAAAGACTTTATGAAAATTTGCCACGATGTGACATATGTTTTATCATTTCCTGCCATAATAGGTAGTCATATTCACAGGCCGTATGAGCTACAAATTGTCATAAACAGAGTTCTAATATGTTTTCTAAATCTTTATTTTATTGTCATTTCCTAACACTCTATTACCTTTCATATTCGGCTATAACTACTAAATCACTACTAAATGTAGTAAGCACTATTACACTCAAATACATTTCTTAATATAGTAACAGAAATATATAAACATGCGTGTATTTTAATTCATCTGCTAATAACCTAACGTATTACTAAGGTATTAAGTTAAGCATAGCGTACTGTAGCTAAATGAGTAGATGACGACGTCATATATCTGAGCATCAGGAGTGATATATCACGACCGTTCCACGTAATCGCTGGAAGCAAATGCTCTCTTTAACCTAGTGAAGGATTAACACTGACGTGGATTAGATACAGCCGTTGGGTTGGAGCCACTGATTCTATATTATGCCAGACGCATATTATGTTTAATTACATGTATATATTGCCTGATGCACAATACCATTACTAACATACTAAGTTGATCTAAATGCCTACTATTCTCTCTTTCTCTCTCTCTCTCTCTTTCTCTCTTTCTCTCTTTCTCTCTTTCTTTCTCTCTCTCTCTCTCTCTCTCCGAACTGGTTACGGCGGCGCCGATCTAAGTTGTATATTGGTTAAACACGGAAATGGTAATTGTAGAACTGCAGAAAACTGGATGATATCAGATTTATCATTCATAGTTAACTGAGATAGGCCTACTGATTATTTCTGCTGCAGCAATGCAAAAAAGAGGATTGAAAAATATTACATTACGAGCAAAAAATATTCAATATTTCTTTCTGTTTTTACAGAAGCAGTTTCTAGCGCCCTGATTACACATATACATGTATAATCGGCCTAGTTTCATTGAATAGACCTACTGGACTCAATACTGATCACTACTGATGCTCGTATAAATTTAATAGCCTACTAAATTTGTAATTCATCACATCATGCATGCTTGGTGCAAACTTCGAATCATTCGAAATTTATTTCAAATTTGATTTTCGTTACGTGCTTAAGTTTAACCAAAGATCTGTAAAATAAGGTTTTCCTTTACTCTATGAGTTCAACATAGTCGCCAGTTTATTTTGGTGCAACAATTATAGCAATAGTTTTACGAATGCCTTGCGCAATCATTTTAATATCCATGGCTGGATGTCTTTGATGGCGGCCTTCTGATCGTGAACGGATTGGGCTGCTCGCTCTAGCGAATGTTCACGTCAAGCATTCAACGTTCAACTGAAAATAAATCTTATCGGCGAAGATACGTAAATTAAATCAGGGTGTAGTCGTTTACTCAGGCCTATAGACGTTTTGTAAAACTCATTTAATTTATAAAAATCACCCTGAACACTTCTCTATACTGTGAAAAATCACCCTAAATACTTCTCTTTAATAGGAGGAGCCATCTGTGGAATCTGTTTTCACGGCTTCAATTTAAAATATAAATATTCCTTAAACGTTAGATATCCTGTTTAAATATTCTATCCAGACATTTACAGTACTAAATGTAAATTGGAATATTATTTTGTCGTCATTTTAAAGTAGCCTAATTGAAATATAATTTTATAAAAATTTATTTAATGTCATTCTGATAATAAATTAAGAAATACATAATTTAATATATGAGTAGGCTCAACTCTGCCTGCCGTGAATGTAAACACAACCCCCTCCCCACTTCCGCCAATTAAGGAGGTTATATGGCCATATAACCTCCTTGACTCCCACACTCGGCTTTGTTTACTATTTGTTCAGTGAAGCCACTACCTGTTATAAAAGGTCTATATTCGAAATTTTGCAGGCCTAGTACCGTAGTGACAATCAGACACGATTTTAAATTAGAAATAAATTAAGAAGAATCTAAATCAGTCTGACCTACCAGCTATTCATGAGAGAATTTGTAATTTTAGAGCAGTCTGCTATACGAGAGTGATTTAAAATATTGAGAACTTGAAATTTCACTTATACAGGGTGAGTAAAAAAATGATAGCACCTGCAAAAAGTTTGAATATCTCAGGCTATTGTTAATATTTTCCAATAAAACTTTTACCAATTACTGAAGGACTAATTTCTGATGGGGTGGCCAATTTTCATCCATTTTGGTACATAGATAGGCCAGTTATGCAAGTTTCAGTTTCAATCATCAAACAGCTCCGGAAGCAAAGTACTGACGCAATACTGAGAGTTCACCCTTACCTTCTCGTCAATGAAGGGCAATCTGCCCTTACCGTTGTAGAACCGCCATTTTAAGGTAAAAATGAGGGGTTGCTCTGCTGAAACTTGCATAACTGGACAATCTATGCACTAAAATGGATGAAAATTGGCCACCCCATCAGAAATTAGTCCCTTATTAATTGATAAAAGTTTAATGTACAAATATTAACAATAGCCTGAGATATTAAAAATTTTTGCAGGTGTTATCATTTTTTTTACTCACCCTGTATAATTGGACTATTAGTAATAATTATAGATATATTTTATGTTTCACACGGGGTAGGTCTAGGGCCGAAACCGGAGACTAAGTTGGAGAGTTGATATTCTAGTGATTTGTGTTTAGATCTTATAAGCTTACTCAGTTTTAAGTCATATATAGTGTTAGTACATTTTGAGTTATAGCGTTGCTATTAGTGACTATTATAAATTTTGAGACGCTACATAGAAATCTGTCTTCGCTATTTAAATCAGTTAAGGATTTATTACTGAGATCGATCCTCATAAATTACTGCAGATCTAAATCCTACGCATCTCTGAGAAATACCATCTCAGGTGTATTAGAGCAGGCAAGGGCAGTCACAGACCGAACAAACGTCCTATGCTGTACTACAATGGCAAGTTGCGAAACTGAAGTCAACATCAGCAACGCGAGATGCTGCCATATTCATATATAGGCAAAGATGTATCATGTATATATATATATATATATATATATATATATATATATATATATATATATATATATATATATATATATATATAATTATCTTGGTTTCTCCAGTCATATATGTTGTGTTAATTATTTATGTAAATTCTCGATTCTTATAGTTCTCGAATCACATTTTCAAGCAAAATTAGGCCTACTGAGTTTAAAATTTAAATTTAAATTTAATTTTAAATTTAATTTTAAAATTTAATTTTAAATTTGCGTTTAAGTTTTAAATGACAGGCCATGAGGTGAATCAAACTCTCGTGGGTTCGAGTCCCAGCCGCGCTGATCTGAGAGTAAAATCTCGGGCATTCACTGGACTGGCTACACGGAAAATGGACTAAATTGCCTAACGGATATAACATGTGGTATTAAAAGTGATAGATATCAACATAGTTGATCATTTCACTATAATGTGTGTTATTATTAATATTATTATTATATTTTTTTTTTTTTTTACCCCGGTGTAAAGAACCTGGGGTTTGATAAAAACGATTCAAGCAATACGTGCTGAATCGCCGCCCGGCTACTCGAGGTCATCAATCGGCTTAAAAGAATTGTTGAAGCAGACTGCATTAAATCTTTGCAAAGTCATGGAAAGCCTTTGCCAAAGAAAAGATGTCTCTCGCTTATCGCCGGTTTGCTCTGCAATAAGTCTGCCTATGCCATATTATTATTATTATTATTATTATTATTATTACTAATTATCAAATTATAGTGACATTAATTTTTTAACACTTAAGGAAGCGTCGACGAAGTAGAAACGGCATCACTGCTAAGAACCAGTTTCTAGACAGTACACACTAGACTTAAAATAGCCATTTATTGTACTTATCTTGATAATTGAGGATTGTCACAGTTGTTAGCCGCGCCAACTTTTATACACCTACCGGCATTGGCATCCATATTGGATTACGTCTGTTGATTTTTAGCATTACGTATATATATAGATTACGTATATATGCATTTAAAAAATAAAATTTCTATATTATGTACGTATATTGCAATTTGTAAAAATGCACACGATTTATTAGTTATATACACAGACAGTGTAGGCCTACCTATGCGCTTCATAAAGTTGTATGAACTTACGTATGGAATATATGAGCTCCGATCTTATCGGTAAGCGGTACGCTGTAGATTCGATATGTAGATGGATTTTATAGTTCAAGACTTAACTTAAATTAATTATACTAGTTCAGTAGGTCTTGATAGAGGACTTTTAACACTAGTCTAGTCGTAATTTAATGCCTCAATACACAAAGACCGTAAAGTATTCAAATACAAACCGTATGTCTTAAACTATAGGCTAGTGCAAAAGGTCAAA
The DNA here is from genome assembly GCA_905160935.1 of Enchytraeus crypticus. NCBI lineage: Eukaryota > Metazoa > Annelida > Clitellata > Enchytraeida > Enchytraeidae > Enchytraeus > Enchytraeus crypticus. The sequence continues at coordinate 427,925 of CAJHZI010000307.1, read as the reverse complement.
ATTATCAATAATATTTTGGTTACAGATCTATGTATATTCCAATAGCTTTTCCCTGTTTTTGAGAAATTTGATCTTAATTTGCCTTACATAAATGGCAGAAATGGCAGAAGTTTTGCAATGACTAATTTCGTCAAACCATTAAAGCTTGCCAGTTGCCACCAATAGGCCTATCTTATATTTCGACAACTAATTAAATACATGGACTAAGTACACAACAAAACAGAAACACATCGTGCGGACAGATTTTTGTCCCATTTTCCTGAATTCCACTCATGTAGTCCAAATTTCTGCCATTTCTGCCAATTAGCCTGTCCCTCATTGCTTATGAAGCACTATTTGGCAGAAATGCTGAAATTATGTGTAACAAAGCTTTCAAGAATCATCATATCCATTACCAGTTCATTAACCTGTAAGAAAGAACCAATGTTCACATGCCAGACACAATTTTATACTAAATTAAGATGAAAAACTACTTAAAGTTACATATATAGCCGTGTATCATATAGAGTGTCGTATATCAAAATGGCGGCTTTGTAATGTAAACAAAAAATGAAGTGTTCATGAAACATCTCTATAAAAAGGAGAATGTTTATTTATTCTAAATGTTTAAATTTGATCAACTTTCGTGGTCTATCAGCTGTGTGTTTGTTTACATTTCTATTAAATCTCATGACTACTGAAGTCGTCCAAAAACGCAGCATGTAAGGCAATCGATTGTTAGACAGCGTGACAATACGACAAATCCTACGCATTGTAAAACTCAAGGCAACATATTTTTAGAATACAAAGCATTGCATTTAAACCGATACCTAATTTTCTAGCGCGTTAGAAGTACTTATATTAACAGAATAGTGTTGTAGCCTTTGTTAAGTAAAAAATGAAACGCCTATCTCTTTATTCGTTAGGTTTTGATTTTAATATCGGTTTAAGAGATGATTTTGTAGACCATTTCTTGTTTATTACGCAACAATCGTGTAGAGTTTAGAAGTTTAACTAGGTTGTATTTGATTGCATCAGCATCGTGACGTTTTTTAAATTGGTATTGACGTAATCACCTTACGATTTAACTGATGTCACAATACGCCGGGCGATTGTGCAATCGTTGTGACGATTTGTTTATCGTTATGGATACAGTCATCGTGACGAAGCAGATTTTGAATGATACGTAACAAAGGGCTGGCATATATAAACTCGCAGTAATTGGAAGGAATGTAGGTGTATAGTACTGAGCACTGACGTCAGTCGATCAATGTGACTAGTTTCATATATTGAAGTTGTAGAATTTAACCTGTGTAGTTTATGATTTTGTTTGTAGGGCTTTCAATAGATTCTGCTTTAATTGTAAGTTTTGTATTCTATTCTAATTTGAATAATACCTTATTCATATTTCATTTTGCTTCAAATGAAATAATTGCTCTCTTGTTGATCAACTTATGTAACCTCAATTAGTGGCAGTTGTTTTAACTGCTGCAAGACCTATAGTCCTGATGAAAGCAAAGTGATTCAAGTGTCTCAGATCTGAATTAACTACTTTCAGATATATTTCAGATATCAGTCCTTTGAAAGTGTAAATTTAACTTAAAATTTCTATTAATTTTTTTAGTTTAATTTGACAGACAAAGGAATTTTGTTCCAATTTTGAGAGTTGGACTAGTGACTCTATATTGTTGAATATGATTAGGCCCTTTTAATCTATATTTATTTAGTTCGCTCATAAAAATGATAAATGAAAAATTGGAGGGTAGATTCAATCAGTTTTAAAAAAGAGATAAGTTTATCATTTTAGAAGTCTATTAATTGTACTTAACGTTTAAGTTTAACATCTGTTTCATCAGTGCAGATGATGGCAGAGTCTTTATGATAGTGGATCCATAAATGTCTAGTTGTGGAATCAGAGTTGAAACTATCCCTTAAATTAGCTATGTAAACGATACAACTTGCAATAAATTAAAATATAATTGAAAATGACAGAGCTGTTTAAACTAACTATACAGCTCTAGTTTCTATTTTGTATTTAACTGAGGCAATAAAATACTGTAATTTCTGTAAGGTATTGTCTGGGTTTTAAGATATTTAACTAGGTTAAACTGAAAAATGTATAAATTTTGTAAATTAATTTAATTGGCATTGATGCTGCTAACATTTTCCTTATGTTGTGTTCAGGTTGTTTGAAGAATTGACCAACCGGTGACAGTGCATGTCGTAGAAGTCGACTAAAGCACAAAAATCCACACCAACATCAGCTAGGGCATTAGTTGGTGAGTGCCTAGGCTCACGAAATTGCTACAAAATTTTCAAAAACGAGTGGAAGAGATTATAGGGAATTGACTGATTAATATGGTATGGGACACAGAGGAGTGGAGAAGGTGTATTAGTATCCCTACCCTAGTTTAACTGGTAATAACGGGAAGATGCTGATGATGATGATGATGATGCTGTTAACTTTATGTAGTATGTTTATATATATCTGCTTATATAGATCTCATATAAACGTAATGAAAATCTATTTATCTTCTGTGCAGTGGATAACTCTGGAAATAGACTAACTAAATTCAACTGATGCTGATGAGAAAAAGTTAATTAGTGTGCTAAAGATTCAACGAACACTTTTCTGTATTAAACCGGTGGATAAAAAGACTAGTCATGTATTATCCTGAGAGAAAACGACGATATAATCCCAGTTCTGCATCTGCAACAAAGGTAAGTCCATGAAGAAAGGCTACAGCCAAGTTTAACTTCAGTTTCCTGCTCGAATAGCTTGTTGGTGATAGGAAGATCACTGTATTTGAACCCTGCTCCTACTGATCTGCTGTCAACAACTTGCAAACTAGCCACCAGCTCAGCCCCACAAAATGCTTAAAATACTCATTCTCTGTCATTATTTAGAGACTATGTCTTGTGTAGTATATGGGTAATTGCGGTGACATGCAATAGTTAAACAGTTACTCGCAACTAGTTTCCTTTCACTACTTTTTAGTTAGAGCAAAATTCTAACTAAAAATGTTTCATAAACTGTATACAAACATGCTTAACTTGGCATATTATTATTTTGTGCTCTTCTAGTGTTTGGACGAATGGCATGTCCAGTATCTTTTGCTACATAGTCTTACTGACATCCTTATTTTGTGCTCGATAGTGAATAGCTCCTAATGGACTAACGAGTTGATGAGGCCATCACGGAAGTCGTTTCTTTACAATACCGTTACTTAGCCGAAGCTGCCTTTGGAACTTATATTGATTCTGTTGTGGTTTTTGATTGCCTTTCTCAACTTGTCACTATAGAAACTTACATTTGCAAACATTAAGCGTTTATCCATTGTTCATCTATATGCACATATCAACTTATTCTAACAGAAGTTGATGCCAGATGACAAGAACAAGTCAGCGTGGTCAGATTTCACAAAGAAATGTCGCAGGATGTGGCCATTCATATGGCCGGCTCACAATGGCTGGCTACAGCTGAGAGTCCTAGGCTGTGTGCTGATTCTGGCTTTTGCTAGAGCCATCAACGTTCTTATTCCTCTTCTGCAGAAACAGATTGGTAAGTTACTATATTTGTAGTCTAGATCTGTGGTACTTCCGTGATGATGGTTAACTACCATTGATCACAGATGATCCTTCTGCATTGGTATGTCCTGCATTTATTGTAGATAGATCAACTGTAATGGTGTTACTGCTGTAATATAGATGTATATGTTAGTATATTTTCTGATGGTTGCTTAAATTATACAATCTTTACTTTTATTTTAAGTCTAAATCAGCTTTCATGTAAGCTTTAGAAATATGAAACTCTCTTAACTTAAGGTTTAACATCTAGAATTTCCTTTTTCTTGTCAGTGTGGCTGTGAAATGCATATTGTGTATAAATTACTCTTCAGTTGCTACAAAAACAATTTCTGCAAAGCTGTAGAGATGTAGTTCATTCTAATATTTCAGTATATTCTAGATCATGCTAGGAGGCTTCTGATATGATGCTTTTATTTTAGTGGATCTGAAGACTGGTATAGATCATTTTGAAATTTAGGTAAATAAAAATAACTTAGCTTGATGTTAGTTTGTTTCCTTTTATCTGCTAATATTATTATATCTTTTTTGTCTGAATTATATGTAGTATTAATGTATGGTGGTCAAGGGTATTGGCCATTGGCCGAGTTGGTAGCATGCTTGCATATTAAGCAAAGCAAGAGACTAAGGTTTTTAAATGTAGGCAGATCATCTCTGACGTGACACTAGTGTAAAGAAACAGTTGTTGAGCATATCTTTATAGCTTTATATTACCTTATTGTTCTTCTGTTATTTAAAGTTAACAGTTTGAGTGAAAGAGTTGGACTTCAGTCTAAAAACATCACTACCCCTGCTACTACTGTACAAGAAACTACTCAAGCTCTTATGGACGGTAGTGTTACCCCACACGCAGATGATTCTCTCAGCATTGGTAGCACTGCAGGCGCTGTAGTCATGTCGACAGAAAGCAGTTCATTCTGCTGGCACTACATCGTCATATTCATGGTGCTTAAGACTCTGCAAGGTATGTCAATTGTAGATTTGTTACTACATATACTTTTGCAAGCTTATTTTTTATAGAGTCTTTTATTTCATGTGTGGTGTGAAGATTTTCGGCACTATATCCAGAATTTGACTATTTTTCATTACCGGTATTTTCCTAGATGACATATAAATACACTTTCTCATAAAGTAATATAATCTTGCTTATAGATTCAGTAATGCCATGTATATATATATATATATATATATATATATATATGCTATAAGTTATACATAACACAAGTATGATGTTATGCTATAGACTAGAGCTATTGTTTATGATATTCATTTGCTATTGCGTTAGATGTCTTGTATATGTTCGTGCTAAAGTGTGACTCTTTAAATGATACTCTTAAATCTGCGAATGCAATGGCTTTTCGTATCTTAACTTGCCTTGTCTTCCTAGGACATTGCTATAATTTAACATTATATGACTGAGCCAATGGTTTGAACACTATATTCATATCTCTATGTTCTCAGGAGAGTCTGGATATCTGGGTATTGTAAGGAGTTTTCTCTGGATTAGAGTATCACAGGATACTCGCAAGAGAATGAGAGTTCGGCTCTTTGCTCATCTTCACAAGTATTACACATAAATTATACAGTTTCTTTTATTTGTTAGTATTGATAACATTTTGACAATGGTTTCATAATGACATTTTATCAATGTTTCTCTTGGGAAATTATAATGTTCTTTAAATAATAAGTACCGATTATTATTTTGCGATATCATGCCTCTAGTAGCATTTTAAGGATATCTGTACATAGCATTTTCTGAATTTGGACGTTGAAAAAACGCAGTGGGAAAGTGAAAGCTAATAATCATTTAGTTAATTAGTCATTATGAATATCTTTCGATTAGCATAAGTCAAGTTATTTAGGCTGCTATTTATGGAAAAAAGGCATGTCATTGATCCAATTTGTATTTTTAATTTGCGTTTTAAATTCTGGTATTGAGCACTTCGTTACGTTGTAAATAACATTTCGCAGTTTCTTTAATGCAATACATTGTGATTGTCTGCTGCAGTATAAAGTTAGTTGTGATAGTGACATCTATCCTTGCAGATATAAGCGCCTCTCATCTAGTTAAGAATTATATTTAATTTATTATTATATCATTATTTAATTAATTATTTAATTGTCATCTCATTAAGAATTATTCCTGAATATCTGCCTTATTTCGTAAGTAATTAATATGTTTGGCTTATTATTAATAATGTTCCGTTATTTTCTGAAACTCGTTAATTAGAGTGCTACACTTATTCTAAAGCTAATTTAATAGTAAATTATTGTTCTATTAATTACTAAGGGCATCTATAATATAGGCAGATTTCAATTTAGATATATCGACTGATGTAATGGTTCCAACTGTCCTTATGCTGATACACATCTTTTCTGTCTTTCAAAATTATAGTAATTATTTTTGTTTGGCATAGTTTATCGCTGAGATGGCACTTGCAGCGTCGCACAGGAGAAGTTCTGAGAGTTATGGATAGAGGAGTCAACAGTATCAACTCTGTGCTTAGGTAGAGCAAAACATGTGTAGTGTTTCCATATAGCTCTCATTTTTATGACATTTATTGTAATTGTGGTAAGACTTTAAGCTAGACCTAAGTAATTGAATAAATAAATAAAATAAGTAATTTAGATCTGTTCGAAAGCCTTGGAGTTGAGACATGATAATTGAAATTTGATGACATTTTTACAATTTCAAAAATGATATAGTATGGTCGCCATAAATGATATAAATGGTCGCCAACTCTGATTATGTCCTCATTTTTGATCAGCTAATCAGCTGATCATCAATGATCATATGCTGGTAAAATTTATTTAATAATAATAATAATAACAACAATTAGAATGCTACAGTCATCAATGACAACATCGAGCACTATTGAGACAAAATCAAGCCGGCGAGCAAAAAGAAGGCCCGTAAACGGTGTAAATTCCAAAATCCAGAAAAAATAATTTTAGAAAAAATTTAAAAAATGTACTACTTATTTATTTAAAAAATTTAGAGTTTGGTGATAAACTATGCCAGTTACTTTAATCTTAATAAATTTGTATTTTTGTGTGGGCATTAATTATCATGCTGGTCTTGAGATAATTTGGCTATTTATCAGTCAATCAATCACAATTATTTGTTGTCTACTTCATTTAAATGAACAGCGAACAAATATGCAGTATAGATGTATTATCTATTAAATTGTATTTGATTTCTGTTGCAGTCAAGTTATATTTAATCTGGTACCGGTGATAGCTGATATTATCATTGCCATAGTTGTGTTTGTGACGATATTTGACGTGTGGACTGGTGTCATCATCCTTGTTACGATGGCTGGATACGGAGGTATGCAATGTTTTTACCTGTCTGAATGTAGATAATATAGATATCTATACATTGATCATGTTGACGTAAATCAGTTACATGCATCAAGCAGAAATGTATTGCGTAATATTCTTAGAATCAAGAACTGTGCATTAAATACTTTTATCGGTAACTAACGCAATTTTTAAAGTTCCTGTTTCAAGTTCTCTATTAATACGAATTTCGCTATTAGTAATGTGAGACATAGTAGATTAGGTCCATAACAAGGAGGACTACGTTAGAGTTGCAAACTTGACTTGTGGCCGTTATCGGTAGAGAATTTGTGAAAATACTTGATGTTAGGGGTTACTAATTAGTGTAGGTTCTGAGAAGGGCATAAGATCATCGTAATACTTAAATTATTTTCTTGTAAGAGATCAAGTCTCTGATAACATTACAAACTTTCTAATTATTTTATGTAAAATATTGACTCTACATGTATATAATTTCTTGAAATATAGCTAAGTTTGGTTTATGTTATATATTATATATGTCCTATTATTTAAATATTGATTACAATAATTGTTCATAAGTTTGATTTATAGTTTTAGTATGTTTTTAATTAGAAACAATAAGTAATTAAAACTGAGTGAAGCACAAATATTTTTTGCTTTCATTATCTCTTTTAACCCTTGGCCCTATATTGGTCAGGATACTTAAAATAATTAAGTTAGTAATATAAATTATAGTTTAGAGAGCATTAAGTTAAAACTTAAATTCAGCATATTGCATTAATGAGAAGGGTAAAGTTAAATAATTATAATCAGTTGTTAAATCTTAAGTTGTAATTTATAGGTTAATCAGTTGTTAAATCTTAAGTTGTAATTTATAGGTTAATCAGTTGTTAAATCTTAAGTTGTAATTTATAGGTTAATCAGTTGTTAAATCTTAAGTTGTAATTTATAGGTTAATCAGTTGTTAAATCTTAAGTTGTAATTTATAGGTTAATCAGTTGTTAAATCTTAAGTTGTAATTTATAGGTTAATCAGTTGTTAAATCTTAAGTTGTAATTTATAGGTTAATCAGTTGTTAAATCTTAAGTTGTAATTTATAGGTTAATCAGTTGTTAAAGTCTTAAGTTGTAATTTATAGGTTAATCAGTTGTTAAATCTTAAGTTGTAATTTATAGGTTAATCAGTTGTTAAATAAAATTAAGTTGTTAAATATTATAATCGCTGATTGAACATGGATTGATCGCAGCGTTCACTATTGGTCTCAGTGAATGGAGGACACAGTATCGGCGGAGAATGAACGACGCGAGCAATGAACAGGATCAAGCCAGCGTCGATTCTATTCTCAACTTTGAGACTGTCAAATATCATGCTGCAGAAGATTTTGAAGTCCAGAGATTTGCCGATGCTGTAGAAAAACATCTGGTGGGTAACTCTGTTTTTATCCTATATACATATATATATATATATATATATATATATATATATATATATATATATATATATATATATATATATTTATGTATATATATAGATATATATATATATAATATCCGATGTATATCAAGTAACAATAACGTAACCTAATAATATTAACGTTTTACGGATTAATCTTTCAAGACAAATGAATAATTATTTAAATATTTCTTCATTCTTTATTCGAAAACTGAAAGAATATTATAGACTTTGTATCGATAAAATTAGCTATGAATTTTAAAATTAGTTTTAAAGTATGATTATAGTTATATTGGACTTCTGTAAAAGAGTATATTTGCCTTTCTTTTAAAAAGAATGAAATATTTCTGTGTGAAATAAAATCAGAATAATTAGATATAGAATTATAATTGACAATAAGTAGTACACTGTATGATACCTTCCATACATTAAACTAGAGCTTCAGAAGCGGATTCCATCTCAACATGTAACATTCTATTGATTAAATTACAAACAGGCTTCGGTCTGCGCATTATTTATTCATTATTCCGTATTTCTTAATGTCCGCTGCATTTCAGTTTATTGCGTAGAGTGTTTAGAATTATATGCTGAGATCTATTGCTAGTTCAGTAATAGGATTACAGCAGTACATGCGTGACATATTGCTAAACAGTACATTGATAATATTCCCTGTAACTGCTATAATCGCTGAGTTGTGTCTGAGTGATTATTGCATGTGAATAAGTTGTGGAGCCTGCATTGGGCAAAGCAATACAGTTAGCTAAATTGATACTGTAAAAATTAGGCCTATGTGTGCATTTTTCTTTGGATTCTATATCTGCTGAGCTTATTTTATGATTAATGATTGATTATTCTTTTATAACGAGCTCTTTATATGGTTATGATTATTATATTAACTCCTTTGATTATATTGTGATTGATTATTGCTGTATTATGAGCCTTTTCTATGATTATGATTATTATGTTAGCTGCTGAAATTATATTATAATTGATTATATAATTATTATCATATTATTAATGCATTTTATTACTTTGACTATTATCTTTATTGTTATGACTATACTATGATATTGATATTGATTATTATCATATTAAGAATTCGTTGTATGATTATGATTACTATTTCTATTGTTATAATTATATTATGATTTGTTATTATCATATTATGAATTCACTGTATGACTGATAATTATGATTATTATCTTTATTGCTATGATTATATTTGTATGATTATGACTATTATCTTTGCCGCTATGACTATGGTTTCTGTTGTTGCGCATGACTACCAGGTAGAGGAGTGGAACGTGACGGCCTCGCTGAACCTGCTGAACTTCATGCAGAAGACGATGATGAGCCTGGGGCTGCTGGGGGGCTCGCTCATCTGTGCCTGGACGGTCTACACGGGTCGTCTGACCATCGGAGACTACGTCCTCTTCGTGTCCTATGTCGAGCAGCTCTACAGTCCTCTCAACATGCTGGGAATGTACTATAGGTCTGTACAGTCCTTTCAACATGCTAAGAATGTACTATAGGTCTGTACAATTGTACTTTATCCATCAATCAATCGATCAATAAGAATTTAACGACTGGTTCCTCGCCATAAGGCAATGTCAAGGACGTCTCTTACAGACTCTACACAAACAGGCGCCACAGCACCACACGTTGACGACCGAGTACACAGAGACCACAAGAGAAAGCGAGATCACAGCTGTGCTAGTCCAAGATCCAAGGCAAGCGGGCCAAAATTTAGACCTATGGCGGAAAGAGAACAACTATACTGTAGGGGATTAGATATTGTTTGTATCATTTGTTTCGCAATCCTTACATTTGCACTGGATGTACTATAGGGTAGTTTAAGTGTGTCTTTTTAGGAGATGGCATTTGGTGTTTAATAGTTGTACAACCCTCGAAACATGCAATAAATTAACTATATAAAAGTACCATTGTAATATTTTACTGTAAGTGATGATGCAGTTCTTTTATGTCTCTCCATAGCTACATTCTACCATGTCCCCAATGTCATTCATGAGGCATGAGGAAGCCAACGTTAAATCTTTATCAGTATAAACATTATTTTCTGTTAAATATCCTATTTTTAATACTCTGCAAAATATCTTTTTATTGTAATGTAATTACCTCTGAACATTCTGTCAGCGTCTACTTCTGTAATGTTTATCCTTGCCTTTCCCTATATTATTTCATATTAAGCAAGAACTTACTGATTTTTTGAGTCTTAAAGTTTCATTCTCTAGTGAACAAATTAGTTAAAATGCTAATGTTAACGGACGTTAACATTAGCTGTTTTTAGCTTTTACCAGTGTGAATATGACCAAGAAAGTAAGTCTCTCTTTTGCTCTGAGCTTATTCGACTATATATAGTCTTTTTGAATATCATTTATAACCGATCTCGATTATCCCGCTATACATATTTTACTCTGCAACTGAATAACAGAAATTAAAACAATATTTTTTGTATTGGCAAATGTAATTGTACATATTGTACTGCATACTTTTATATTGAGTTTATTTTGTGCTTCACTTATAAGTAAATTGAGTGTATTTTAAGCTTAATTTTTTAATTAAACAAAAAATTATTTATGAAGGGTATTATACTTTACTACAGAATGATGCAGCAAGCTTTCATTGACATGGAGAATATGTTTGACATGCTGGAGGAGCAACAAGAGGTTCATAAAACTTTACATTCTAATTCTTCATTTAATTATTTAATTTGATACCATTATTTTAATTGTTTTTATTTAATTCTGTTACTATTTATTAAGATGTTATTTTTTAAATTTTAATTTTACGTGTTAACTTTTGCAGGTTAATCTGTAACTACTAGAATAGTTGTTTTGATCTGTCATCCTAGTGCAGTCTCCAATGGCAGATTTTATCCTCAAATTTCTACAAAATCTTGATCGTTAGAGAGCACTCGATATAGCAACAAATCGATCCCACCAGTAAGACCATGTGCTTTCATTAGACGTAAAATACTGTCTTAATGGACTTGAAAACATGTTGCTGTTTAGTGGTTTCTAATTGTCTTCAGCATTTTATGCACTACACTCTTGCTATATAGGTAAATTTTAAAATTTGTGTATAAAATAGTTTTCCCACCCAATTTGAGAAATTTGCTTTAAGAAGCTACCAATATGTCAGAAATTCAGTGTACTTGAGTCTTAAATTTTCTGCTAGAGGGGTAGGACTTTGGATGACAGTGTTCTGATGCTGCTGTTACTTGCAATTGTCGTATTTTAAACCAAGGTTGTGTATACTGTAAATATATTCGAAGATTTATTGATTTTTTAATGAACAACTAATCTCAAACCTGACAATTTGTTGTTCTTTTGTTTCTTATAATAGCTGGATAGGATATACGATAAGGGGGGATGGTTTGCTAAAGGATGTAATAGAAGGGAGAATGCAAGGGAGAAGAGTTAGAGGAAGACCAAGACACGGGATGTTGGATGATTTAATACCAAGTTCATATATAGAAATGAAAAGGAAGGCTGATGATAGAATTGGCTGAAAGAGTTATATGCCATGGATCTACCCTTAGACGGTGCACTAGAAGATGTTTATTATATTTTAGGTTATAGATGAACCTGATGCCAAACCTTTGGAGGTAAAATCTGGAGAAATAAGATTTGAAAACGTCTTCTTCGACTATGGACCCGAGTAAGTTCAATATGCTGTGTGACAAGTAGCACTTATATTTAATTAGATGTATGAGATTATGTATTTGACTTGATCCTTATTGTTTCTGGGATGACATGGCATATAGGAAGAATTGTTGTTCATACCAAAAGTGTACATGTAGAATAAATAGGAACCGATAATGGATGATGTCATTACAAAACTGTTGGCCATATTATTACGTAACTGAACGCTTCAATAAGTTTTAGTAGACCCACAGCTTCTTATAGTTGGATCAACTAATTCAACTGATTGCTCTTTGGCGAGCAAGTGTTATGGTTAGCTGTTGCAATATAAACCTTGAAATTGCTGTTTGGCAGAGTTTTAAAGCGATTGCGAGATAAATATACAGCTCAATTTGTTATCGTCTCTCTTGTGTTTTAGTATGATGGATCTGTTAATAGTGTGTCTATGATGTATCATTTTATATATGAATATATTTTTTGACATGTTATTTCAGTTTTTGTTTTAAATATTTCGATTACAGAAAGCCGTTGATACGTAACATGAATTTGACGGTGCCTCCGGGTAAAACGTATGCTCTGGTGGGTCCATCTGGTGGAGGAAAGAGTAGCATACTGAAGTTAATTCTCAGGTTCTATGATGTCAAGTCTGGCTGCATTAAAATAGATGGCATTGATATCTCGAAGGTATTCAATTTGTTTTTGTATTAAAAAATAGAAATATAAAGTCAGGGTGTTACTATGGTAGGATAGTGTACTATGGTAATGTAGTAGTGTACTATGGTAAGATAGTGTACTATGGTGGTGTACTATGGTAAGATATTGTACTATGATAATCTACTATGGTAAGACTTTTTCAGTAATATGGTTGTGTGGATGTGCGTAGTCAGTATATTTTTAGGCCGACTTCAGTTTCTTGTCATTGTCATTGTCACATCTTGTCATTGTTTAAAATCCAGTGCTCATCACGTCACTGACGTGTTTTCGAAACAGAAAACCGACGTTAAATGAGGTTTAGTGTGTTTTATATCAAATAATTTTTATTAAGACATAAACTGGTTCATATAACTATAATCCAACATAAATAATTAAATTAAAATAAATTAGTATCAGTTGAATAATATAATAGATAGATGGGTTTGTGAATAATATAAATAAATCATATAAAGTTATATAAATTGAATGAAATAATAGATACAATGTAGATGGGTTTATGAATAATGTAGATGAATCCATTATTTCAGGTAACGCAGAAGTCGTTGCGGCATCAGATAGGCGTTGTGCCTCAGGACACGGTACTGTTCAATCAGAACATTGGTTACAACATTCGCTACGGTAAACCGGAAGCCACGGATGAAGAGATTCAGACTGCTGCCCAGTCGGCAGACATTGCTAAGTTCATAGCATCACTCGAGCTGGGTATTAAATCTCTTCCTTCGTTAAGTTTCTTTATATTACTTCTGTACGAAATGTATTTTTAAACGAGAAAAAGAATTTGTCTCGCACGTCTTGGTGTCTTCCACAGCTTCGTCCGTGACAGAGTCAAACCAGTGCTGTACATTTTAGTCAGTCGTGAATTATTCAAACATAATGGTAGCTTCGTGTTCAATCAATCAATAATAATTTAACGTCCGGTTCCACGCCATAAGGCATTGTCAGGGACGTCTCTAGCAGACTCTACAGAACAGGCGCCAAAGCACCTGTTTTGTATAGTGGTAGCTTCTTGTTCTTGTACTTCTCTAAGCATAGTGGTAGCTTCTTGTTCTTGTACTTCTTTAAGCACAGTGATAGCTTCTTGTTCTTGTACTTCTTTAAGCACAGTGGTAGCTTCTTGTTCTTATACTTCTTTAAGCATAGTGGTAGCTTCTTGTTCTTGTACTTCTTTAAGCACAGTGGTAGCTTCTTGTTCTTGTACTTCTTTAAGCGCAGTGATAGCTTCTTGTTCACGTGCTTAATTGTTTTTTAATTCTGGAGGATACGCCTTACTCATGTTTATACTATTCTTACTAAAACTATTTCCATTGTAAAATCTTTCATTTGAAACTACTTGCGTTGTAAAAATATGAAAACTGTTCTGTTGAAACTTTGTACCCTGCTAATATTGAAGAGAATTTTTGTGTGTGAAAGAAAGACTTCTTAGCTTAAAAATACCGCTCTTTCGATCTGTTTTTCGTTATTTCTTGTAGTGGGACGGTTTCTATGTATTATTTGCTTGAGTTTGTAGATATCACAGTGATATTTGTTATGGTTTGTTCATGTGCAGGCTATGAGACAATGGTTGGAGAGAGAGGACTGAAGTTGAGTGGGGGTGAAAAGCAGCGCATCGCTATTGCTCGTACCATTCTGAAAGCGCCTAGAATTGTTCTACTCGACGAGGTATGACTTTATATATGATTTCCTGTTTTTTTCTTTTTTTAATTTGTTGAAATTTGTTTTATTTATTTATTTAAATTTTTAAATTTAATTTTTTTTGTAGTATCTTGTTTCATTAATGCAATTATGGATCTACTAGCGCAGAATAATTATAGTTATGTTAAGTATGATAATTATTAATTTGTAATTATGTTAAGTACGATAACTAGTAATTTATAATTATGTTAAGTATGATAACTAGTAATTTATAATTATGTTAAGTATGATAACTAGTAATTTATAATTATGTTAAGTACGATAACTAGTAATTTATAATTATGTTAAGTACGATAACTAGTAATTTATAATTATGTTAAGTATGATAGTTATCAAATTCTAATTATGTTAAGAAAAGATTACTTTAAATATTGTATTTAGAGAAATCGCGATATTGAGAGAAAATAAACGGTTTTTTTAATCGAGTGTGATTTATAGCTATTGAACTTCTGCCATAATTATGGGTAAAAGATAGAGAGTCCGAGAGAGGAAGAGATAGAGAGTTAAAGCTGTTTGAGTGTATTCTGTAGTTTGATATTGGCAGCTTTCTTCACCAAGAACTTCCAACATCACAGCCAGTCTCATTAGTCTATGTAGCTAGACATAGACATACACTCACTGTAGTTACTATAGTTGTCTCAATGTAGTCTATTATTGTAACTATCTCACTGTAGTGTACTATTGTTATCTCAGTATAATGTATTATAGTTATTTATTTCACTATATACTATATAGTCTACCTGGTTATCTCACTTTGCTCTACAATAATGTAAGCTAATCTACAAAATTTAATCTTTGTAAGTCAAAATTACTTTAATCTATCTTTATATTCTTTGTATGCATATTTATTAGGTCTTTAGTTATGGCCTGTTTATTTATGTATATAGGCCACATCTGCTCTGTTTATTTATGTATTTAGGCCACATCTGCTCTGGATACTCGCACGGAACGAAATATCCAGGCCGCACTGACCTACATCTGTCACAACAGAACGTCGATAGTCGTGGCTCACCGCCTGTCCACCGTCATATCGGCCGATCAGATACTCGTTGTCGACAACGGTCAGATTGTCGAGAGAGGCTGCCACGACGACCTCTTGGCGCATGGTGGCGTCTACGCTGGAATGTGGCAGGAACAGCTGCGTGCGGCCTCGGAAAGAGCCGTTCCTCTGGATGAATCCAGCGCCCAAACCGTATCCGACATTCCGCACAGAGATATCCCTGAGCTTGTTAGACTAATGAGCAGAGGATATGAGAACAATAGCGCAGGCGATGACGAGGTTGGTGAAAACGATTTCGCTGAAGAGGAGCCGATTAAGAGGTGGATGCTGTTTTCGCAGGATTGGGACACAGGGAAGATGCGAGGATCGAAAGAGAAGGCCTTGTCGAAATCTCAGCCGCTTGGACTGGGTTATTCGAGGTTGAGTTCAATGAATGGGATTGAGAGTAAAGATCTTATCAAACATAATTCCGATGAACTGATGGAAGTGATAACGGATAATCATAAATCAGAAAATTCTAACTCTGATCGTCTGAAGTCTTTCATTTCAATGCCTTCACATCTAGATAACACCAAGCAAAATCCTAAGACTTAGATGATGATCGTAATATACTTTTAGGAATAGTCATATTGTCAAATTAAATGTGGTCGCTTCTTCATAGGCAATGCAGTTAGGCTTAAATGTTTAATACCCATTCCAATCTTCACTTTTTAAATTAATTTATGATTTTATGCAAATTTTGAACTTTTAATATTTAAATATTCGTAACGTACGAGGAGTTAATATTTTTTTAATATTTAATTTGAACTGCTGAAATATGCTAGTACAGAAATAGTACACGTTCTCGATGTGAATGTTTTTTTAATTCTGCATGTATAATTGTCGACCAGCTGATCTTGATCTTAATTTGTGTACTTCTAGTGCAAGCTAACGATTTATTTTTTCGTTAGATGATCTTGATTTGTATACCTCAAGTAAAAGCTAACGATCTATTTTTTCGTTAGATCTGTTGATCAGAATCGGTTGCTCTGGCCAATGGATTGTGTCGTTTCTTATTTGTTGTTTGTATAGTTTCCGTATTTGTTTGTTTTTATTTAGTCTAGCTTTGGCTATGTGTTCTGAAGACATAACTTATTGTTTGCGTATCTTGCATAAGATGTCAGTGACATCATCTTCAGGTGAAGAGCATGGCTTTAAATCACTAGGAATTGCATTATACATGTATATCTCGATATTTTATTGCATGATAATACTGCTTTAGGAGTATTTCAAAGCTGACTAGCTTAATATCTTATTTTAGTTGTGTGTCTGTATTTTGCTATGTTTTGCTATCGTCAGTTTAATTTATTATTACTTGTGTCTTTGTTTGTATTCTGTTTTTTGTTTTGTTTTTGTCAGTTTAATTTATTATTACTTTTGTCTCTGTTATGTTTTGTTGATGCCAGTTTAATGTATTATTACTTTTGTCTCTGTTTATGCCCTGTTATGTTTTGTTGATGCCAGTTTAATGTATTATTACTTTTGTCTGTGTTATCGTCTTCGCGTTTTGTTATTGTCGGTTTATGCCAGGATATTTTACTCTATTTCGATGTAGTTATTTTTAATTAGAGACTAGTCGTCTGTCGTCAGCATTGAAGTATAAACATTTTCCGAGTAACTAGAATACTTTAACACTAGAATCGACCTTAGAACTTGTATGCGTAGTTTATATAAAAAAAATAGATTCAGTATTTCACATCTATTGCTTTGTAACTACTCTAGGCTATTGTTCTTGGAAACAATTTGGTTACTGACAAGTCCAATGCTTATGTTGCCATCGGATGATGAAAAAATAAATGCTCCTATTTTCTTTTCTGGTTCATCTTTTAAGAAACTGCTTGGTTATATGAGGTTAATATAAGTATTTTGCAGATTCATATCTTTTGTAACTTAGTATTATGATTAAAGATGTATGTAAAGTTTCTAGAGAAATTGTTGAATAATTATTTTAATGGAGTTTTTAGAGATAAATTATTTTATCCCTGCATTTGTTTTCTTACAGTTTAGTCAGTTGAGGTGCTTTACACATGTCAGTGCACTTATTTACACATGTGTCAGTGCACTATTTACACATGTGTCAGTGCACTTTTTAAACATGTGTCGGTGCACATATTTACACATGTATGTCTGCACTTATTTGCACACGAGTCAGCGCACGTATTTAAACATGTGTGGGTGCGCATATATACACATGTATCATGCACTTATTTATACATGTGTCAGTGCACTTATTTACACATGTGTAAGTGCACTTATTTACACGTGTCAATGCACTTACTTACACATGTGACAGTGAGTGCACTTATTTAAAGCGCTGCATTTCTATTTGTTTATTAACTATGTAAATTTTTTCGCGGAGTATTTAATCAAAAATTGCTATCGTAGATAGAAAGGAACTTTGATGTTAGCGAGCTTTGAATTACGACTGTTTCTGCAGCACTCTCTATTGCTCTAAACCTCAATGACGAGACTTCTTCAAGTTTATATTTTATTAGAAACCATGCTAGTGATGATTGATGATTGTTCCTTTCATCATGATGCCTGTTTGTGTATTTGAAGAGTAGTTGGTTTTACGCGTACGTAGCAAAATATTCGTCGAGTTGTATGTTTTAGTTTTGCATCGCGTAACCAAAATTTAAGTCAAACGTTGAAGTTAAAAGTTATGTCAAAATTTATGTATACTCTGTGCCAACTGATGTAGAATAGATCTCAAGTTGACCAATTAGTACATATCATCAGTGGGCGGCCAACCTAATTAATTGTAGCGAAATACATCAGAGTGAATTGCTCTGATGTATTAATATACAGTAAATTAATTAATAATGAATTAATTAAAAAAATTAATGACATCAGATCTGAACTAGCGCTGGATTATAGGACTTATACAAGCACAATTCTATGCACAATAATTGATATATGATATAATTGTTATAGAAAAATTATTCTATGCGCAATAGTATTTTGTAACTCTTGAATAGAATTTATTTAAGTAAATTTTTTTTCATTAATTTATGTTAAATTTATATCTGTATAATATAGAGACTGTGATAACGATTGAAGGTACTAGACATTCGCTCTAGGAAATGCACAGTATTTTATAACTAGGATTGATTTGTATATAGATAATTATGTAGAAATGATTTGTATATAGATGATCTGTATTTTAATGATTTGTGTTCCCTGTGAGCTTTTATAGACTTAGATTACATTTCATCGTGATGTGAAATGCGTAAAGTTCTGTATCTCATATTTAGTCACTTGTATGATGTATCGCTGTTGTAGAAATGATGCGCTCTTTCTTACATATTAAGCTTGTCAGGTCATGTTGTAGTATCGCAACTGCAGAGTAGATCCAGCGTATGCTTGGAGTGTCAAAGTAAGCAACTAAGCAAGAGCTGAAGATAGACAATGTGAAGTCGCTTGAAGACTGCTTTTCTAGTTACGACTACATTAGGTTTGGTAGAGGTACAGTCTGTATAGGAATCAAGTTATTGAGCGCTATTTAATATTTTATAGAGTAGAGATTTGTGCCTTTGATATTCTATTTAGCAGAGACGAGAGAGCAATATAAAGTAGTTTCAATTGTTTAATTTTATTTCGCCCATGAATATTTACTTTCCTATATGTGATGAATATCAATCTAGTATAGCGAACGAGAGTCTATGGTTGTACTATTAAAATCTTACTCTGATCTGAGTGAAAACTCGTCGTTTTTCTAGTTCTATTGCAATTTGTCACCAGTAAATAAGCAGTGGCTAAAGTGAGTGGGGGACGCAGGGGAACTCAGTTCCACTAGCTCTTGGTTTTTCTGAGGCGCGTTTCCCTCGTAGGGGTCCATTAGGCATATAGATACTAGGACTAGGAGATCTGTAAATATATTACAGGAGGGCCCGAAATATTCTGTGTGTTCACTAGCTTTCAATACCCATGGTAACCATTGTATTATCAATCGCTGCCAGCAAGTATTACAAATACAATTCTCGTATAATCTAGACTTTGAACGATATGTTTGAGATTGATTGGACAAAATTAAAAGCCAACTGCTCAAAGTACGGCTATTAAAGGATGGGATTCTACTAGTTTACATACCGATGAGTAATTGGCTAGTAGAAAAAGCACGAGACCACTGCTTAACCTAAGCTCACATTTCTACTCTCTGACCCAAACTAAGTATAAAATTCAACTTCTACACAGTCAATTTTTATTTAAAAAATGCACCGATTTTATGTCAATTTTTAGGACAGCTAAAGCTGTTAGTGGTTTGACTGACTATTATTTGAAATAGCTGACACATAATCAATGCAGTGTCAGTCACTATTGATAATACAATGGCTGAATTAAATTAAACTAGTTGTTATTGATAGGCCTAAAGAAGAGCTGAAAACTGTCGCAGAATTTAATTTATTAAATGACCAAAAGGCTAACTGCGAAGCAACAATTACAAAAGTCTACAGATACAAATATGCAAGCGTCGACACCAAATGCAAATATTAGTAAATACACAGCGACACAAAGCTGAAGTAACTAATTTTGAGGCAGTAATATTAATAAATAATAATAGAACTTTTGCTTCTTTTTCTCATCTAAAGATAATATCAGGAAAGTAGCTTAACCAACATTTACCAACATTTAACGTACACAAAGTAATAATTCAGCTATAATATTTCGTTTTGCCTCTATAAACTTGCATATTGCAGTCAAGAAATGAAAAGATAAAAATAATAATATTTCAAGATCAATAGGCCCATAAGCGTAGAATTTTCAAGATAAATAGACATAAAAATTACATTAAAACATGCAATTAGACTACTGATTTCACTAAGATATCTTTGAAGTTGTATCAGTCGAAGCCTGAGGTACAATGAATCAAAAGTCCAAGAGTCTAATTAAATGCCAAACCTGAACTTATAAAGCAGAATACTATTGCACTATCCGCTATATCAAGCGTTTCAGGTAGATAGGATAAAAAGACTACCAGAAAATTGTGAAGATTCAGAAAGAGCAATGTCGACGCCAATCTCAAAGAGATTTTATAAATGCTGATTCTATATGTACGTCAGTAATGAACGAATTCACAGCAGCGTGACATTTAGTAGGTTGTACAAAAACTAGTAGAAGTTCATCTCCAGATCGACTATATGTTGAAATAGCGAAGCAACACGCGGATAGATGGCAGCAGGGTCAGCACTGCTGGCAAGCTCTTGAACTAGGTCTGAAATATCCTGAAGACAATTCTGCTCCAACTGCTGCATGAGATCCAGGGTTGCCAGAGCCTTGGAATTCCCTTCCTCCAGACGCTTCATGAAGGACTGATGAGCTGACCATAGCGAAGGTTTTCCTGCTGAACAGCTAGCCTCGTCCTACATGATCAATGAAAAACATGGGTTGAGCAACAGCAACATGTTCATGATAGTATGCACGATTAAAGCTTCTGTAATTAAATAAAATATATAAAACCTACAGCCTGACCAGTTTGGATTTCTACTTAGTAGAGGAAGACAAAGATACTGAAACTATATCAGTGACACAAAATATGATTATTATTTATTGCTTTACAATATATATGACTGTTCTACAGATGTGTTCCAATGGACAACGCTACAGCAACACGATAGCGTGTCAAATATCATTTGAAATATGTAAAAGAGTAATAAGAACATTTAACCCCATGTACTACTACAGTTATATTGGATTAAACTAAATAGAATAGATTACATTACAGTAGAATAGTCAGAAAATGCATTCACAGGCACAAGACAGAGAGCTACACAGATATAAACATGTGCATAACAAGACGGAGAGACAAAGAGAGAGCCATTAATATAACAACAAAGCACGTCGGCTGCCACAGTCAGATCAGTAGCCTAGTGGTAGAGAGACAGACCTGAGAGGAGGGGGTGGAGGTTCTATCCCCTAGAGAGGCGTCACGAGTAAAGATGAACGGTTTGAAGAGAGACTTATTAGGATCCATGGTACCAGTGAACCAGTGGCAGGGTACAACGTTGGGCTGACACGACACTATAGACACGTGCGACGATATAACACATTGTCCACTTGGTACGTTATGTGACATGTCACGTAGTAGCTTCAATGTGTCGTGCGTAGTGACATTATCTGCTCAAAACACATCAGTATATGTATATAACGCATATGGTATCTACCATAAATACGTACATATATACATGCATGAGGAAATCTATGTAACGTAATTGTAGTCTGAAGATATTAATACAGTAATTAATTATATTATATAATAATCAATATCATAACAAGTGTAATAAATACATAAGTGTAATAAATACATAAGTGTAATAAATACATAAGTGTAATATACACATTATAAAATGTCTCTAGTAAGTAAGATTCTTTTAAATAATAATAATTAATAAATAATAACAAAGGTTTAACGTCCGTTTCATAATAAAACATAAGCACAGATCTGTAATATACTCGCATGTCAGACACCAGGCAAAAACCAAAAACAATTTAGAAGGAAACAGCATAAGCTCTGATAACAAGGGAGTAGAAATGACAACAGCGTTGACACCAGTGCAAACCTTTTAAGTTGATTTGTTTGCTGAACAACTCCACCAGATCCGTCACTTCCTTTGAGGCATCAGCAGTTCCGTACGTCGCAGAGAAATCTAATTCTCCAGCCTTGAGGTCACCAGAGCAAGTGTCAAACTTCTTACCAATAGTCAAACAACCAGTCAACAGTCGCGATCCACCTACACAGCAATAGTGCATCATGGGACTGATTTTCTGGATTTTGTAATTTGCACCGTTTTTGGACCTTCTCTTTTGCTCGCCTGCTCTATTTTGTCTCAATAGTGCTCGATGCTGTCATTGATGACTGTAGCACTCTAATTGTTGTTGTTATTATTATCATTATAAAGCAGAAACTTCTGAACAGCTTCGTAACAACTTTAATACAGTTTTTCATCTTGATTATCGTTTACTACGCCAGACAAATGTTGACAATATTCATTCTTTTACCATGCACTATATTCTTGATACCATTATTTTAATCTATTCTTTGCTTCCAGCTGCTAAGGAAAGTTGATACATTCTTATGCCACAGGCAAAAGATCTCAGGTTCAAATCGAATGGAACTGTCTCAGTCAGTATCAATACAGCACAGAAACAGCCATTTGAACATATCCTTAGGCTGTTACTTCCCCTTAATAAGCAGTACAATGCGCAATAAAAGCAATCTAGATAACACAAAAACATGTTAAAAAATAAAAAACAATAAAATAATAATAATAATAACAAAATAAATAAATAAACAATAACAAAAAATTCAACAACAAAAATAATCCAATGTATTTTATCCAATAAAAAACACGTTATTAATCATTTTAGAAACAACATTACACTCGTGTCTACTTTATCTTAATACTAAAATCTAAAATAATAGAATAATTCAATCTAAATATTAATATTAAATGCTAAAAACTAAGTCCATATTTAATGCTTGCATCAATAGTTAATGATCAGATAAGTCAAATGCCGAGCTTAAAAAGAAATGATTTACTAAAAAATGCCTTTAATGTAACATGCCATGACTTTCTTCAGCGGTGCAAAGTTAGCTTGCTTCTACATCCCATATAAATCTTTAAAATGTGTGCACAGAAATACCCATTAATTTACTTCTGAAGAAAATAAAATTTAACTTTTTCGATAAGATCGCATATATTACATCTAAGCTATAGACAATAACATGCATAACTGCAATGCGAGTTAAAATTCTAGCATGCAATATTCTGCTAGTAAATTTTCAGAAATAGCAATAAATCACAAATATTTCCAAGATATAAAGTATTCTTCAAATAAATTTCCTAATTTAAATAAATAATTTAGAGATGCTAATTTAATTTTCTGAATAAAAATTCAAATGCATAATGCAAATAGTATTCTTCAATTATATAACAGAAAGTATCAGCAAACAGCTAATAAAAGTATTTAAACTAGCTTAATATTATATTTTTTCTTTAAATATATTTAGATAAATCCATATTAATCAAAGTTTTACTTTCAATGCATGATTATAATAGAAACAAAACAGTGAAAAAATTAAATACACACGTTTAGTGCCAATTATTATAATCAAAATTTAACAAATCAAACTATTTTATTGAGACACATACAAGCATACAAGTCCATGCAACAAAGATAATATGAAATGAACAAAGTCTTTTGCTACAACAAAACTCTGAAAAAAACTATTTTTATTGAAACTAAAGAATAATATAGCTTATTAATACACTATATTGCAGTACAGTTTTTAAGCATAAACAATATCATTTTTATATGGTAGTAACATAACCAAATAAATATGACAGTACAAATAATAATTAATTAATTTATACCAAACATTCAATGCACATTTTATTTGTTCATTCTAAAATAATGTAAAACATAAAAATTGTGTCATAATAAAATAGTCTAAATATAATGCAAATTACAACATTACAACTATACTACTTAACTCAACATTTCTTCCATATACGGTATATGACCCAGATTAGATCAAAAATATTTATACAACTCAAAAGAAGCGGAAATAGATCCTTAAATAACAAGATCCAGGCACAACATTGCAAAATTAATCTATTTAATACTTGTTATTTTTTCTGCAACCCAAACGTTTCCTGCAGTCTCAATAATCCAGACCTCCGATGAGTCAACAATTAAGAAACAGGGAGATAAGTTCAGAGATAGAGCAGAGTCTGGTCTAGAGACTACATAGCTGGCTACGTTGAACTGATTAAGATGATCTGTTATCAGTTTCAAAGCTTCGCTCGCTGAATTACTTCGCTCCAATGCAATTCTACATCCAGGTGTGGACGTGAGTTTGCATTTAATATAAAAAATTATATAACATTCGACAAAATGCCATCACACAAATCATGTAACTACAATTACTGTTTTAATATTCGACATATGTATGTAAATTTGGAGAATTGCATAAGTATAACTGTACCAGCAAAGAAAGCCCTCTGATAAAACTACTCCTAATAAGCCCTAAGAAAGCCATGACGATAGAGATTAGTCAAATGTAATGTGGACTTCACTACTACATTTATACTATACATTAAACAAGAACATTATGACAGCACAATAATACAACAGTAAAAGCATTTGAAAAAGTGACGAAGAGGCTAAATGAATTCCCTAGAGGTGGAGAAGCTTGGAGACTTATTCTGACGCTAAAATATAGAAGTGGCCGAATTTAAAAATAAAAAACAGCAAATAGGGAAATATAAAAAGGATAATAGAAGAAATTTAACTAATGCATTATGAGTTAGAAAAACCAGATATGACATTTTCAACAAGCGATTATTTGCTAAAACTAAGTATTAGAAGTAAGAAAACAAAGACAACTATCTAAAGAAGTCTATGGTAATGAGATTTAGATGATACTAAACAGATGCAGTCGTAAGTAAACTTAATACTGAGTAGGAGTTATTACCTGAAGAAAGCTAAGACTAAGCAGTAGATGCCTAAATAGCCAAACATTTACAACTATACAGTCAAAATGAAAGAAAAAAATATTTAAAGTACTTATCAATACTCTCACTTACAAAATGGATTAGTCAATCTGTTAAAACTGCCATAAATTGTATAGAAATTGTTACCATATTAAATATACAGTAGGTCTTTATACACATGTATATGATAAATAAAAAACTTGTTAGATATCGTTACAATACATAAATGGCTGTTATTGAAGGAATAAAGTTAGAACAAAATTAATGCCAACCTTACAACATCCATGTCTAATATTTTCTCTTTTCCCGTATTTTGCATATATTTGTCCTGTATTTTTGCAGCACCACATCCAATTACGACGCCATGTTCATTAGATCCTGAAACGGCTCCCCATGTCCATGAAGGCTTTTGCAGTATTACAGCATAAGTTTTCTTAACTTGACCCACTTCAACGTCTGTGCACTGATAATAATCCAAAGTATACATTATAATACTTTATATCCACATATATATGTATATGTATATTTTATATATATATAAATGATATATATATATATATATATATTATATATATATATATAACTATATATGTGTGTATATATATATATATATAAATATATATATATGTGTATATATATATATATATATATATCCACATATCATATATATATATATATAAATATATATATATATATATATATATATAAATATATATATATATATATATTATATATATATATATATAACATATTGACATGACACAGATGTGCCCAAACTTCTAAGGCAAAATTCTGAGCATTCATAATTTAATTAATTCAAATAAAAAAGTTTTTCATCAACATACCTTTAATTTGCTTCCTTCGTTATGCACAGTATCAGAAAGATAAGTCACCTCCAATGACTCTGTCTTTTCTCCCACAGCATTGATACCAACAGCTAGGGATTGGCTGCCACTTGCTGAGTTTGAGAATTGGACAAATAACTGATTATACATTTTAAAACGTGGCTCATTTGATGCTGGACAATATCTGCAATACCTTCACAAAATTACTAACTACTATCACAGAAAATTTAAATCAAATTTAGGATAACAATCGAGAAGTTATATGGAGGCCCTGAGCATTATGAACAGACAATTGCTTGTCAGACTGGAAACTGAATCATCAGTGGCCTGTTACCTAAACATGCGTTAAATATTTGATTTACTCAGCTATTTGCATCTAATTATGAATAATTAGTCCGTCTAATTACTTAATCATTTAAAACACAGATTCATATCTCTACATTAGTCCATTATTCGATACTCTATGGCAGATTTCTGACGAACATAAAAGTACAATCAATAAAATCTGGTAATTTCAAGTGAACACCTTGCAAATTAAATACATGTTTTAAAAGCTTAATATTTTACATGACTTTATTATTTATTTCAAACCACTACACTTGACAAAATTACACAACAATAGACCATAAACTATGACAGTGAACAGTAGTTTTTGTGTGGCTTCCTGAGGAGCCCTAAGGCCAAAAACTTGCTATAAATTTTTAATCCCCAAATAACAGAACTGTAATTGGTGTAACTATTAAGGAATTTCAAAAGCAAGCGAGCGTCGACAGAGTTAACATTAGCGTTACTTCAGACAGACAGATAGCCAGAACTGGCTCAATAATTATGTTACATATCCTTTATGTTGCTGAACTATGTATCAAAGTTTCAAGGTAAGTTACGAGCATTTAGTGGGTCTTAAGCATTTCATGCATTCTGACTCAGTACTGTTATATTATATTATGTTCTTACAGCAAACTTAAAGGTAAAGAATAATTGCCTATTAGTGCATTTTATGCAGCTACAGCTGCAATAAACCGATATTTATATAAATATACATAATTATGTTATATCATATTACATTATATTACATTATATTATATTATATTATATTATATTATATTATATTATATTATATTATGTATATTATAACCTTGTAGCTATATTATATTAACCTTGAAAGATTTAATTTAATATTTAGCTAATTTTATTTGTTTAGTTTCGTGCCGGGAAATTCCGGATATTGGGAATTCTAGTTCTCATTTTTGTCTTCTTTAAATTCAAGCTCGCAAAAATAGGTTTTTATAGAAATTTCATTTTTATTCTCTATCGACTGGTGTTGTCTATGCCAGCGATTTTTCAGTTCTGATTGAAATCATCGAATCAACCGTGATTCGTTTGAATCTATAATACATCAATCAAATTTAGTTACAGTCATGTATGATTTCAGTTGAAGACCTATCTTTTCCATCTCTCTTTTCCATCCAGTGTCCATGAGCAACGACCTGTGCCTAAACCACCTTGTCTTTAACTCCATTTACTATGTACTGAATTGCTGGATTTTGGAATTTGCACCGTTTTTGGACTTTCTTTTTGCTCGCTGGCTAGATTTTGTCTCAATAGTCCTCGATGTTGTCATTGATGACAGTAGCACTATAATTGTTATTATTATTATTATTTCTGAGCTTGTTAAACTTACTGTCGTTAACTACAACATCGAGTACTATTGAGACTCATTTAAGCGAAAAGCAAAAAGATCCACGTCATATATAACGAGAATATTATAAAGTATAGCATTCTAAAATAGCTATAGGCAGTTTAACTAGTTCATTAGATGTATCTCAATACCTTTTTGGAAAATATATAGGCCATTAGAACTTTTATTCTTTGAATTACTATTTTCCACCGGAATTAACCAAAAGACTTCAAAAACCGTCAGTTAAGTTTTGCGACGTTATCTTATCGGGTTTTCTAAACATTTGATGTTTGCATTTTCTTAGCGTTCAATTAATTCAGGAATTATGCCTGCCATACGTAGTCACAGAGTAGCTGGCTGTAATTCTCGAACCGATTGAGACTCAATCGAATCCACCATCATAACCCACCGTAAAAATGCACCAAGAAGAGACCGTTATAATTTACAGCTAAACCCATATTTAAATATTCGACATATTAGCCTAGCTGAAAAATATAGGTCCGGTCATATCTTTTAAATTGGGCAATTATTTTGTATAAGTGATATTAACGCGTTTCTTTCACGCTGAATTTAAAATCATAAACCAATGACAAGTTGTGGTGTTACGAAGATAAGTCAATCCAATGAACGAAAATTAACATTTCGATTGATTAATTAGAACTAACCCCAACTTTGATTTTACTTAGAACTTTTAGCTTAGAACTTAGAACTTTTAGAGTAATGTACATATGCACTATCGATAAAATATCGTCCTATTTTTTTAAAATTTATCTCTAACCATCTAGTTACAACAACTCTAACCTTCCTATCCCTAAACACAGCACTTTTAAAAATCACATTTATAAATATTAATAAATAAGAAGGGTAAGTACTAATTCATTAATTAATATTAATTAGTATTAATTCTACTGTCATCAACGATGCTATCATTGATGACAGTAGCACTCTAATTGTTGCTATTATAGTAAGAAGGAGTAGGATATAAAAATGATTTAAATGCTGATTGAACAGGTGACAGTTACCAAGATACTTTAGACTTCACGATTTAAATTCAATCTACATGTAGGCCTACAAATTGGTAAAAAATAATCTCCTAACGAAATCTCAACAACTTTAGCAAAACTGAAAATAGTCTATTTGTAAGCAGTCTAGAGGAGGAAATTTGACATGCAAACATCAAATTTGATTAGAAATTATTAACAGTAAAATTACAGCGTTTCTAAAGAAGTCACATGTTTATAAAAGAAATTTCCCGTATTTCAAAAATGTTGGTAGACGGAATTAAAAAATTTAAAAAAGGTAACCGGACTAGACCATTAATTATTATATCATATATCTCTCATTTTTATGCTCTTTTGTTAAATTAAATGATAAAACTCACTAAAAGTTACAATGTTATTTCAAAATATTAAACTGTCAATTATTATTTGCAAACATAAGCCTGGTTATGATTTTTAATATTCAGCACATTGCAGACTATACCAAAGAGAGACTCTTTAAAACATGTTATTTTATTATAATTTAATACTGGTATCACAATAATCAACTCTTAATATACCATCAAAGCGTAAGTCTAGGATGCACATTACAAATAAAACACTAGATTAATACTTATAAATAAACGAATTAATAACTTACTAATTAATCAAATTACATTGCTTGCGCTATTGCTCTCAACCCCAGCAATCGTGTTTAATCAGCAACTGCTGCTTAGCCACGGACGAGATCAGAAACTTTTGTAGCAATTTCTGGAGCCTAGGCAGTCACAAACGGAATGCCCTTTCTGACGTTGGCTTCGATCTTAGTGCTTTGTCGCCTTTTACGATACGTACAGTTCACGATTGGTCCATGCTTCAGCAGCCCGGACACAATAAGGGTAAATGAATAAATTTAACTGTTAAATAAATAATAAATAGAAACCAATGAAAGCACTATCAATAGTAATAATTCAAATCAATACTGACCACTACCAAGAGTTGATATGTATTTAGAATAACAAGAGTACAGATCAATATCATCATAGGATCTCTAGTAGATGTCACTTCGCGGACACTAGAGTAGTCTCTACAACCCTCCTCCTCCACTGATCTGGATCCATAGCAAGGTCATATTCAGATCAATATAAAACTATACTGATATAGTAATACTGTAAAAAATAATACAAAAGAATCAGAAACAGAAGCAAAATAGTATTTCAACATCTTCAACTATGATCCTCAGAGCAGCAACAAAATGTATAGTTGCTGTTTGAATTTATTTTCGCGGGATAGTTTCTAATTTAGAGCCCAGTAAAGCTGGTAAAGTTAATGTTAACGTCAGTTTCCTCACTCAAAAGCGAGGTCAGTGACGGGCGAGTCCAGGATTTGAATCCCGCACATACTGATCCGCAGTCGAATATCTTACCGACATCGCCACTTGCTCCAGCCAGTGGCTATGTCGGATGCCAGATAATTAGAACTCTAAATTTTACTTGAACTTCTGTTATATACATAATTAGATATATTTCAGTTATATACATAATTAGATATATTTCAGTTATATACATAATTAGATATATTTCAGTTATATACATAATATTCACTAATTTACTTTACATAATTAGTGTTCAATAGGATAACGAAACTTAAGCAATAAATTGTATACAAAAACAAGAACAAATACTGACGTCGTCGTATAAAACAAAATATTAGAATAGTAACAAGAAGAATAACTCAAAATGATAAATTACTACGGTAGACAATAGCTACGAATAAAAATCTCTTTAAAAATCATTTATAAAATCTCACGATGATTGTATCACATGCAGAATGATATGTAACTAACAAAATCCACCTACAATGACATTATTTACAAAAATAATTTTAAAATCTCTTAAAATAAATGAATCGTTTACGGATTGGCATATAATATTCAAATTTTACATAAAAATCATTCATAAGATGGTTCGAAAAAGACACACTTTAAGAAGAAGGGAATTTTATTTTAAATATCTGTATATTTTGTCTATTTTGTATGGAGATGATGAATTCGGCATATTCTGGCTTAGTTTCATTCAAAAGCACCTAATATTTATGGCTTTTTATTTTATATATGACAAAAATCACTTTAAAAATCTCATTTCGCTATCAATTTATTAAAGTTTTGAAGCTCAGTTTAGAAAAAAATCTTCTAGCAGGACGCCACATTACCTTTAATCTGTACAAATACACAAGACTTTAATTATACACCAAAAGAATGGTTGAATTGGTAGCATACTTGTCAATTAATCAGGAAATCACTAGTTTGAAACCCAAACAGACCGAATATGACAGTACAGTACTAAAATGATAAGAAACTCGACAAGTAACTTTACATAGCTCCATATGCTTAACAAACGGATTAAAATTATTTAACTGTCGACGATTTCTTAGTAGAAGAGGATTTGACACAAGTAGCGCGCAGTAGAGCAGTTTTTCGTTGCTTCTGAGCTGACGTTACGCTAGTTCTGCAATGTAAAACAAAACTGAACACCATAATATAACAGATTGGCAAGGTATGACTCTTAAATTTTATGGCAAATCAACACAACCACATAATGGAAGAATGCAATAGAAAACAACACGGAAACACGTGTGAGAGATTAGAAATAGACAGATAGAAAAACTTTAAATAATTGTATTATAATTAAAAGAAGTTACATAAGTGATATAAATCGCTTATAAACTTTAAGAAGCAAAATTCCTTAACTAACTAATTAAATCTATCTCTAATCTTCTGGCAAGCAGCAGGTCCAAGATATATATTCCAACTCATATGCTGCTTTTCACGCTCCATAAAAAGTACTCCATCGATCAAAGAGGTAATCCCTTCACAAAAAGCTATACTTTAATTAATCCCTATAAAACTATACAATATCGCTATACATACAGACTACAGACTGGAGCATCAAAAACAACCCTTAGCGTAAGTTCAATAACTCTGACAAAACTCAAAATATTTGAAACAAATTTTTGGGGCTCCTAGAGGAGGAATTTCTGCATATAACTTGCAAATTTGGTGAAAATATATTTAAAAAGGTGATACGATTATTCAAAAAGGCTTTTTGAACACAAGTATCGGAGTTTAATTTTAAAAAATAGAAATAAATTTAACAAAAGAACAAAATTTAAACATTTTTTATTAGTTATAGCTGCTATTAAAGGTTTTGAAGTTTCAAAATCTTCAGTTCAAATGCACTACAGCTCCAGCAATAGTCAGTCTAATTAGGCTCTGCCTACTACCTAAGCTGCTGCAGCACTGAGACAACAGTAAGCAAATTACCGTGACGAAATAACAAGCCTGGCCTGGCCGATAGGGACAATCAATCGAGCTGTTCTTGCACTTTGAAAAGACTGCAGGCATGCATTCAAGACTAGGATGGTCATTTTGAGAGTCTACTGAATAGATGCCTCGATCTATAAGTAAACGTCCCTATGCAGAGCCATTAATTGCTTAAAAAGGAATGATTGATTATTCAAAAAGCCATGTTAACACATTTTTAGCACCTTTTTCGTAGAAACGCCGTAATTGTTTTACTATTTAATATATTTCACCAATTTGCAAGTTATATGCAGAAATCCCCCTTCTGGAAGCTCCGAAAAAATTAAAAATATGTTGAATTTTGTTGAAGTTATCAAGAGTTTGCTACGGTTTTTCTAAATACCCCAGTCTGTATGTGATGCACAATTCAAAGTGTTATAAATTAAATGTAAATTATGAGAAATAGCCATCTGAGATTCATAACTACACTTCAGTAAACCGTCATGATGAAATATGCACACTTTCACTCCCCCCCTCCCGTCCGGGCCGTCCCCCTATCGCTCTCTTACTATGCCGTTAATGACATGCACCAGTTCTTCTTACTTGGTTCTGTTCTCTCTCTCTCTCTCTCTTAGTGCGTTGCCTACTGGCAGGTCCACGGTATATAACGCCTCCACTCATCTCTATCTTCCGTTTTCCTCTGTACATCCACATACTAGTGGATCTTTAAATCATCTATAACATTCCTTCTGATATACCATTATTCTTGGGGGATTCTGTTTACGACGAGGTTCTGTTCTATATATACATAAATAATATGTAATGAATAAATAATATTTAATGCAACGACAGACATGAAGCATCTCACTTGGATTTGGCAGCAGCTGATGTTGTATGTGGATGATACGCAACAGATCTGCGTGAGCTGGTGACAGCTGACAGTTTATCCTCTATCTTACATAGAGATTCGTTCAGATTGTCCCTGAGTACATCAATCAAGCTATCAGTCAGCGGGATAAGAAATCAAATATTTAGTAAATCAATCAACAGATCAATCAATCAATTGATATCAATCAATAAATCAGTGCGTCAACAAATGTATCAATTAGTCAGTTAGTCAGAAAGTTAGTTAGTCAGTCAATCAGTCCGTCACTAATCAATCATTCAGTCAATCACAGAATTACTGAATCAATCAATCACAAATCGAAGCAACCTATCTATAGATCAATCACTCAAAGCAGCATAGAACCCATCCTCAGAAAAATTGTTGTAATTTCTGAAATCGTCCTGGGATTACAACACAGACATTAAACTTTTATTATTTATATTTGATTTATTATTATTATTATTATTACTGTTATTATTATTAATTATTAGAAAAAACTTTAGAGTGACTGACGATTGTTCTTAACATCTTATCAATGAAAGGTAATTTTACTTAGTTCAAAATATTGCCAGTCAGCATATATAGAAAATAATTAAATTACAAATTAATAATCATAATATTTAAATTAAAACTTAAAAATGAATTAAAATAATATTTAACAGTTTTACTCTGAGACCATAAATGTCTACATCAAGAAAAGTCGATCAATCTTGAAGAATTGTAATATTTAAAATGCTTTATAGAATTTAATTAAAGCAGTCTTCTTACACTAGAGGTCGGAAGTCAATTCGTTGAATCTTGCTGTCGTCAGAGGTCACGTGATTAGATGTTGTCATGATCTGTTTCTCGGTAGATCTCGGCTCATTTTTTTCTTCTTTCTCAAGTTGCTGTTAATAATAATTATCCACACATCAGAACTATAAAGGACTAATCAATTGAACAATTGATTGTGTAAGTTAAACTCAAATTATGGCATTATGCCTATCCCATATTTACTGAAACAGTTAAACCAGTTTGGCAACTATTTAACACATGAAAGTTCAAAATTTGATTAACCTCATTTCCACTAATTCCTTGATGCTGCTGTCAGACGATGAAGGCTAGGACGCTAAATATGGTAACTACAACGGTCACTTAAATTAGATTAAATGTATTATACAAACCTTAAATTACAATTTGTAATAATTTTATGTATACAAAATTTCTGTCAATCGCTCTGAATTTAAGTTAGTTACAACTGTAATTGATCTCTTAGATATATTTATAGGTTATATAGACCTTAGATATATTTATAGGTTATATAGACCGATATATAATTAAAAGCATTAGCTTATTGTAGGTAACGTATCTTATATCATACCATGTGTCCATGCTAGGTCTTGTTCTAGACTAAACTTTTTCTACGGTGTTCCTCCACAGAACTCTAATCTTCGCCATTTGGACGATGTTCCTTCTTTTTCTTCCTTCTCTTCTCCCACAAATGCTAATTCCAGCAGTCCTCATGCCTTCTTTGAGACAGTCTTTCTATCTTCTTTTAGGTCTTCCCAGTATTCTTTTCCATCTGCTTTGAAGTTAAATATCTTTCGAGAGCTTCTGCTTAATCAGCTTAATCAATCGTGTTATTCAATCGTGTTATTTAATCGTGCTATTTTTAATCGTGTTATTAAATTGTGTTATTTAATCGTATCGTAGTACATAGATTTAGAGACCTGGCGGAGAGCATTCAGCTGAGTCTGATATACTTGAGCAAGTTCTTTCTTCAGATCAGCTATCGACAGCATCAGCTGATCCTTATTGCTCTGCCTCTCTCTCAGCTCAGCCAATAAGAGATTGACACAATCTATGAACTGACCAATGAGAGCACGCGCTGACTGCAGAGGGGCAGAAATTCTAATCTGTTGGGAGTTTAATTGCTGCAGAGCCGCAGTGTTCCACACTGCATCCACTGATGACCCAATGGCTACATCAGGACAACTCTAAAGTCAATTAATATATAATTATAAAAATTAGTGCGAAACAATTAGTATCAACAACAACAATACCATTACAGTACTACCGCGATCCATGACAACATTGAGCATATAATAGTACATAATACTATGCAATTAATAGACACATTTTACAAAAGAATAAACTAAAATATTATTATTCTCAGAAAATTTAGTACGAATATCAGTATCCGTAGACGGCTGTCTAATCAAATAATTAATAGGCTAAGTTGTTAGCTCAAGAATCAATAAATTTTTCATTCAAATCCTTGTAAATACTATAATTAATGAATGATAGGCAACCTTGCAATAACAAATAATAATTTATAATTAGGTTATAAATAAACGGTTCAGACATCCTTATATCTGCTTACAGAAATTTTGCAAAACCTGCAATAAATACCTAGTCCAATCACAATTAGAATAAATACTGCTACAGTAACTTTGTGTAGAAATAATTTGAATAGCAACAATTAGATGCATCTAATAAACTACCTTTTTTAGAAGCATGGAGGCACTGATAGCATAATTTTCTAAAGTTTCTCTGTCTCTGAAAAAACATAAAAACACAAGTAAATTTTAGTGCGCTGTTTCAAATAGCATATATTCAATAATGATAAACTCAATGCCAATTCAATGAACCAACAAATGTAAATAAATATAAAATTAAAAGTATATCTTAAAAAAAACTTTAAAAGACTGCTCTTAATAAATTAGACAATATATAATTTTGAAGCGAATTAAATATTCATATAGGCACTTAAAACAGTGTCAATAACTTAAACCATGGTGAGTAAAAGGGGATTCTAATTCAAAAGTAAAACTGTCATTGTCTATTTTGCTCTTTCCGATATTAAACGTACTCTGAACTGAAACAATTAAAATTACATATAAATTGGGTATATGGGTAAAAGGTTTACAACCAGACTTTCATGAATAGTTGAATCTGATATGTTGGATAGAGCTTCAATTGGTAAGAGTTTGTTAATTCACATTAAGGAATCTTGACAGAAGAATCTGGAAAAACTGAGCTTAGAATTGTAATATGAGGTATTGACAAAATCATACACATTTTAAAATGATGTATGAAGGACAGAAGATAGAAAAATCTTCTAAAGTTAAATCATGAAACATTAACTATCATTAGACGCTGAGAGAGAGAGAGAGAGAGAGAGAGAGAGAGAGAGAGAGAGAGAGAGAGAGAGAGAGAGAGAAAGAAAGAAAGAGAGAAAGAGATACAGAGAGAGAAAGAGAGAGAGAATTCTAATGAGATATCTACTGCATATATAACAACCTGGCAGCCATTCTCAATGCATTCTCAGCGTCCCTCAGCTTTCTCCTCAATACAGACGTAGAATAAACGGTTTCCTCCAAACCTATAGCACTGTCTCCTTGCATCTAAATATTGTAGACATAATTATTTATTATTTAAATCAAAAATAGATATATCCAATAATAGTAACCATTTAATAAATCTAGACATATTTAACAATGTTATTTTGCAGGAATATCAGTATTAGGAACATTTTGAAAAAACTTCAACTCCCTGCACAGATGACAAACACAGATGATTCCTTCTATATGAACAACGAGAGCAACTGAAATCAAAGCAAAGTGACTGAGCAGAAATCTGTCAGTAGACCACCTCAACAACTGCCGTAATTGACAAAAAAATTAATTTAAAAAAAAACAACTGTAAAACCATCAGGGCAGCAATATGAAATGGCGTAGTCGGTATGCAATAAAAGGCGCCTATCTTTAATTGTATACTGACAAAGCTTAAATTTATATGCTTCGATACATTATTATTCAATTCAATTTTTTATTGACGTCCCTTACATCATTCTTGTATGAGCAAACAGACGTTAAACCTTTATTATTATTATTATTATTATTATTATTATTATTATTATTATTCATAGAAAAAGGTCGTGTACCACAATAATCATAAAACAATTCTGAAATACAGAAAAAAGTTAAATTAAAAAAAAGGTTAAATACTTCAGAAGTCAATTTATATGCTAAATCTTAAATAACCGATGAACTGAAATAGCGAACAACATATCTAGCCATTTAATCATTTAAGTATATGATGATTGGAGGGTCAAAGGTTCGCTATAACGCACTTTAAGTTACTTATTTTAATTAAAACTAAAACATAAATGTATGCAACTCATATACAATACAAAATTATAATTTTAATGACAGAGCGAAATAGCCATGTAATAATTACATGAAGTATTCAGCAATGGCAGCAAATAAAAATACATACATATAATTATGTAGGGTGAAAATAAAGCAATATACCATGGCTGGAGCCAATGGCGAAGTCGGTAAGACACTCGACTGCGGATCAGTATGCGCGGGTTCAAATTCTGTGCTCGCCCGTCACTGACATAGCTTTCGAGTGAGGAAACTGACGTTAACCTTAGCTTTTACATACAAAAAGCTAAAGCCAAGTTCAACGCCAATTTCTGATCGATAGCATACCTGTGAAGGGGCCAGCAGTGGAGTTATACCTTGCATCCACTGTTTCGCTGATATAAAGATACTGATTTATAGATAAAATAAAAATATACTGTATAAATATATGCTATTAATATACTGTACAACACACCGTACTACTTTGCAGCAAATTTCCGGAATCCAATGCTTCACGGCTCTGTAACTCTTCAACTAAATGATTCTTCTCTAATTCAGCTCGACGCAACCTTCGCGTGAATTCCAGAATTCGTACCTCTAAACATCGGACGATTTCCTGCAATTAAGTCCATCAATAAAATATCTTTTAGATATTTATACAGTAAGTGAAGAATAGATGCTCTCTCCGTCACTACAACAATCATATTGCTCACAGGCAGATCCATGGAATATAACACTTTCACTCTTATCAAACTATTGTAGGATTTAACTTAGTTTTCTATGCCCAAAAAACAAATAATTAAACCTAATTTCAGAGCTATTTAAATACAAATTAATCATATTTGATATTAATTAACAATACAGTATCCATAAAACTTTAATATCAAATTATTGTTGAATAAACCAGTGTATTGAAATCGTAAAGGATAAACTTTTGCATCCATTGAAACAAGCCGTTTCCTTTCTGTGTAATCAATACTCTTCATGCTAGGAATTTCAATACGGATAAACATGTCTAAAAGTATAAGGAAAAAAACAAATCAAAGTTCATTCTAACCTCAGAATTAGAGTGATACAATCTCTGACTCGCACTGACATCCCTCAGACAAGCCTTCAATCCTGTAGAGAGGCGTGACATTAGCGAGTTCTCGTCGCTGTTGTCACTATAGTTACCCTGACAACAGTTTCCATGGTTACTGGTTAGTCCAGTGAACTGCGAGGTGTGTTGCAGGAGATGTGCACGGCATTGGTTGAGTATAAACAAAGCGCCTCTCTTGTTTAACTTCGTATTGTCTGATCATGAGAGAGCAAACATACAAAACATTAGTACATAGTTTTAATCCTCAAAGAAACAAAACATTATATAAGTTAAGGGTGTTTTTATTCCAAAGCTAACTTTAGCTT
The DNA here is from genome assembly GCA_905160935.1 of Enchytraeus crypticus. Lineage (NCBI taxonomy): Eukaryota > Metazoa > Annelida > Clitellata > Enchytraeida > Enchytraeidae > Enchytraeus > Enchytraeus crypticus. Next base: position 389,781 of record CAJHZI010000307.1, on the reverse strand, counting down.
ATAATTCTGATTAATCTATCTTTTGTACCGAAAATACACTCAAGCCATTAGACTCAATGTCGATTACACAGGGGTATAGTATAAGGCTTAAATTTTGTAGAACAACGCGTTACATTTGTATGACATTAATTCAGACTTTTGCATCTAAACAATACACAATAAATAAGTTAACAAAAAAACGTATTCTCTTTGAATTATTATTCAAAATTAACAAACAAAACAATTAATCACATGAAACAGAATACAAAAATTTGCCAAACGAAACAGATGACAAAATCAATCATAATTACAAAACTGATTATAATAATCATAGAGAACATAGTACAGTTAATAGTAATAATATTAAGTGTAGGAACACAACTAATGTCTTAATAGCGTAGGGGTAACGTCATGAAGTTTTAAATGACAGATCCTGCGGTGAATTGAACCCTCGTGGGTTCGAATCCCAGCTGCGCTGATCTGAGAGTAAAATCTCGGACATTCACTGGACTGGTTATACGGAAAATGGAATAAATTGCGCAACGGTTTAAACATGTGGTATTAAAAAGTGATAGATATCAACGTAGTTGATCATAGCACTATAATGCGTGTTTACTTTTACTTTAATGATAATAAAGCTTAATAGTTTAATAGTAATAATGGTAAGTATACGAATAGTACTCATAATAATAAAGCCTTACAGAACATTCCTCTTAGTGGATGTCAGAGACAACATTCAAATTCACGATTATATTAACTGCATTAATTAGACATTATAGTACAGTCAATCATACACAAAGCGATGGACTCAACCTCTTTTGTGATTTCCACTTATGATGACTTTGAGATCAGCTGTAGACGACAGTAGCAGAGATTTTAGTGACCGACTAGTCAACCAATCAGATATTTGATCGACAAAACTCTGCTCATCGTTCCGAATTAACTGATTGTCTGCAAAATTTAAAATAAAGTATTAAATCTTATTAATGCGAAAAATAAACGTGAATTCAGAATTAATTCATATTACGATGAATTTCTAACAGAAAGCATGATATACATTAAATCAGATTTGACAATCGTATGACTACACCCATCCAACATGTTTGCAGAATATTACTTTACTACAGGAATTTTAATGACAAAAGAGCCAAATAATAAACAAATAATAAAATGATTGCGAACTGTAATCTCTAGATATATATGTCAACACAACAGATAAAAACAGGAGAGAGGGAGAGAGAGAGAAAGATATATATATATATATATATATATATATATATATAGATAGGATGGATTGATGGATGGGTAGATAGTTAGATAGCTAGATAGATAAAATGGATTGCTGGACGGATGGAGGAATGAATGGATGAGTAGACAGATAGATAGCTAGATAAAATGGATGGATGGTTAGATATCTAGATTAAATGGATGGATGGATAGACGGGACAGACGGACGGGAGGACAGACAGACAGAGATATTATAAGAAAGTAATAAAACACAAGTGATATTAAATATTTCATCATTGCTAAACATCTCACCCTTCAGAGTGCACCTCCTCAAAAGAGATTCTCGCATTCTTCTAAGTTTTTGAAATCTATTGCCTGCCAGAACCCCCACCACGGCAACTCTGAACCTTAGAATCACGTGCTTCGTTCTTGTTCTCGTTTTTTCAACTCCTTTACAATCTCCAGTGTCACTAAAAGACATGGCCGACACAAGTTCAGCCAGTCTCAGCTTCAAAGAATCGAAACGCTGCAGCTGAGTGTGCAGCAGTCTAAGCTGCTGAGCTTGATGTTGAACACTGCACCCCTGCTCCCTGATAGATTCAACGAGCAGCGCACAGGCAGCGAGAAGCAGAGTACACTCTTCTCGAGACTGCTTCAATTGAGAGCGAAGTAGAGAAGATTCTGCCGCCAGGTGGCCACTGTTTGTATTGAGTGGTTGAGATTTCTGCTGACTATCCACGAAGTCCTTATCAGTAGCCTACAAAGAACATTAAAAATAACATCTGATCACACATAAACTATTTGTGAATCAAAATTAGTAGATACAGAAAATGGTCAATAGTAATAGTCAATTTAGAAACTTTAGTATAAGCCTGAAATATAGAAAACAAGAGTTGTATAAAAATTAGTAAAATATGTGTAATGTGCTTTAAGATGAGTATATTATTTTAGTCATTTGTGAATATATTATGACTTTTAGACTTTATATGGCACTTAGCATACCAATAGCCACAGTTACATTCAATGTAACATCGTCGTCTTCCCTAGAATCCCAATTTATCGTATCAGCGCAATAAAATTATAATTAAGTCAAAACAATTGCTTGTAGATTAACGACTTAAACACCAACTTAATAACGAAATAACAAAAATCTACATCAAAGCCACCAATAGTAATTTGTATACACTACACACAGTCAAACGACTCGCAGCTTATGATTATCAAATGACAATTTTGATACTCATATGATGGACATACATCAGAGCCTCTCACTCTAAATGTGAAGTAAACTTTACACACTTTGATTTTCATATAATGTTAATTTATTAGGCACGGGTGTTACAAATAATATAATTAAAATTCAAACTTTTTGTCGTAAGATTCTGAGTTGTGAGATTACACTGGACACTTCTTCATTGACTAATAACGCCAAATCATTCCAACTTTCATCATCATCGTCATCGTGTACAGGAGCTAGAAGCACGTCTGATTTACAACCGGTAAGAGTTAACAGCAGCTGCTGGTGAAGCAGAGAGAGAAATGTTATAAAAGTCTTCCTGTCAGCCAGACGATTCGCAGACAATATCTCAACCTACAATCATATTCATTAACAAATCAATATAAAAAGCCTTGATAGAAATCAAATATAAATGATGAACAACTGCTATTATAACAATAATTAAAGTTTAACAAAGTTTTAAAGTCAGATATAATATTTTTAGAGCTACAAAATTAAAGAAAATATTTAAAAGAAGTAAGAGTTTTTAAACGAGGAAATCATATTAGCTGCTGCAGATAATAAAAAATTTCTGTTTATTCAATCCCCTAAAGATGCACCAATGTAATAAAGTTCATCCACTTGATAACTTACTTCAACGTAACAGTTTCACGGTCATCGACTGATTGAAGATACAGAACATTTAAAACAAATTTTGAATCTCCAAAAATTAACAGCATAATCAGAATCTAAGAAAGCAGGGTAATCAAAACAAACTGTTGGCTGTGACAACTGCAACCAGATAGACAAAATGATTTATTACTCTATTCCATTTAAATGCTTTTGGCAATAAATATCAATAGGCAATGAAAATCATGCAGGTACGTGCAATATCAATAAGTGCAATAAGTTGAAATATACGATGCATTACAAAAGCAATTAAAATATAAAAATATTAATTATTTTCTTTTAGTAATAGGCTGAATCTGCATCCTTTATTTTTTCTTTATGTTAATTTTATATAAAGATAAGGTTAAAAGAAAGTATACCGAGTATAGTACAGACATAAGCATAGTAAAATAGTGCTCGATATTGCCATGGACAACAGTAGCACTCTTAATTTTTGCTACGTTATGTTATGTTACACATATAAGCAAAAAAATCACACTAAACGAAATCAACTCACTTGATTTCTCAATTGCAGCAGAGTAGAATTCTCTATTGACAAACTATTCTGTAGAATGTCCCTCTCTTCTCTAAGAAACTTGCATTCTTCTTGTTCTTTTTCATACTTTATTCTCCACTGCTGATCAGTGTCCGACACTTTTATATCAGCATCCTTTAAGATTGAGTTAAAATAGATAATTAATTAGCAATAATAATTTTTTATCAAATTCCGAAACATCAGCAACGCTATCATCATGGCATAACATTTTATTTCTTTTATCATACAAATGCCTTGACGTGACAAAGCGGTTAAAGCCAGAAAATATATACATGTAGTAATAGACCTTTTAAAATATACAGTGGAAGATCTGCACAGATAATAGACAAAGCCAGGTGGGGCAGTGGTGGGGGAGTGGTGGGGGAGTGGGGAGGAGCTTACATTGTAGGCAGGCCATGGTCAATAAATACGCATATATTTAAAATGTATTTCTTCATTTATTAGCTGAACGACATTAAATAAATTAGAAAGGAAATTATATTTAAATTACTTATCAAATGATGATAAAATAATGTCGTAATTTACCTTTAATATATGTGTAGATAAAATATATCGAAAAATATATAAAATATACCTTACATTTATGGGATATTTTACATTATAAATGCCTCCCTTAAAACATTCATGCGATGATTGCACAGTGATGCCTCCAATGAATGAAAAAATATACAAGGTGATTTTTCAAAGTAAACAAGATTCATAAACGGTTTGTAGCATGGTGAATTTAAAATGAAAGGAAAAGTCTAAATAATTAATTGCTAGCTTTGGACCAAAAACTTACTGCAGTAACCGAATTTAAAACAATCTGACGAAACTGAAACCAAAATCACGGCCCATAGGTAACATCTGCAATGAGTTATTATTACAACAAATAAAACATAATACCTTCAGATTTCTAGATTTCTGCGTCAATTTTCTCTTTAACTCCTTTAAGGCTGCAGCCTGCTTTCTATTCTGAGTTCTAAGCTTAAAAACCTGCAAAATAAACAACGATAAAGGCGTAAAGATATACCGCTCGAAATGGTTTCACAACTGTTGCGTGTTTTAAAGTTGATTAAATATTCCGATGACCATTGTTATTAACTTGACAAGCCATAACTAGCAATAATATAGATTCAGCGTAACTATGAATATTGCATAGCATAATGTTCTACGTAGAAGTCACTAATTAATTACACTAATTAATACCACAAGAAGGAACCTAACGAGTAATTTTTGACAACTGGTATTAGTTTTTTATGTGATAATTAATAAATGCGAATGCTAAGGTTAATCTTTCTAACGTAAGCTGAATATAATTAAGGTTACATCAAAAAATTAAATGAAATAATTATTATTTACTGCAACTAAATAATAGAAGCAGCATAATATACTAAATGTGCAAACAAAAACCACGCAACGTGCCACACCAACATGTATTGCATTACTAAAAATCATGTAGCAATTTTGAAAATTAGATAACTGTTACTTTTTGAAATTTTTTATTTTTTATCCTAAAAATCTCAAATATAGATGTCTACTTTATACAAATCTAATTACCTCAGTTGAAACCATTTCTCTTTGCTGTTTTTCCACATTCATAGCTTCGCGAAGCAGCTGAACAACACCTGAGAAGTTTTTCACGGAGACTGCATCGTGATCTAAACAAACCATAGAGTATACCACGGAGAGGCTTAACAGTGTGCCTAAAATTAAATTAACAGAGTTAAAAAATAGACCAATTCAGAAATGTAACATACTAATCACATTCCTGTCCACTTTTTATATTCATTTCTTGTCAAATATCTGTATACTTCTGTAAGAAACCACCCAGAAATGTAAAACAATTTTTCCTCTAAAAATGAAATTAAATATCAGAGTCGTCATCATCTAACGGCCCTTTTCAGGGCCAGCACATTTTCCAAAAGGAATTGATACTATTTGTCGTTTTAAGTTGCATGTTAAATGAAAAAAATCAATTTTTCGTAAAGCTTGGAAAACTCTCGTTCCTTTAAAAATATTTTTTACAAAATTTGGTCAACTTGTGACAAAGTTACTCTACAAGAGAACTCTCAAATTTCATGGCGAAATATCAAGAATTGACTAAGCTATCGTAATCTTGCTAGGGGATTATTTTCGTTAATGCACAATCTGTGTATATATATCTATATATATATATATATATATATATATATATATATATATATATATATATATATATATATATATATATATATATATACTGTATGTTTATTATCCTATAATCCTATATATTTGGCATAAGTGTTACAAAATACTTGAATATCGTCCTACTTTAGATAATTCTAATGTATTTCGTAGGTACAAGCGACAGTGTATATCCTAAAATGAACAGAAACTTACTTCCGGGTATGGCTTCAGCATCTTTCAGAGGCAGCAAGGACTTAACATCGCAGTATGCCATACTATAGGCGTCCTGATGAGCTATTTGCTTCTTTCTAGTCTATAACATAAAACAAAAAGCAGAGATCAACAAGTTAATCTCTTCACACTAGGCTATCTCTTATCCATATCTTATGTAGCCTATAGATAGCTTAGGAAAAAATATGGCTTCTGAGATGGCTTCCCGTTGTCTTCTTCAGTTCTTGCTTAGTCGCTACATACGACACGTGCAGATAACGTTTGATCTATTCTTTAGTGTCCAGGATACAACACAAGAGCAACTAGTTAAAATTTTATTAGAATTATTTATTATATCTAATTATTATATTTGCATTAATCCCTTTGAACAGCACCAGTACTGACTTTAGAGTATATCACCATAATGACAAGGTCTTCAACATTATATATAGAGAAAGCTATAGAATAAGATAAACTTGAACTGTTTATATTTTATGAAGCAAAGCAAAGTTTTAAGTTACCAATGTGTCCTTCAATCAGCAAAAGGTAACTTTCAAGCAAATAAAATAACAGAACACCTTTCCCATTCGGAAATCTACTTTTTCTACTTCGAACTCTTTTATAACAAGAAACACTAGCCCTTTATCTTACACCAAGGTCAAAGAATTTAAATTCGTAGCAACGATTTTTATCCCATGTGATAATAGCAAGCAGTGGGTGAAGATGAAAAGCTATTGGTTATATCTTTCGATTTTGGTATATAATTATTTAGTTTCCCTTGTTGCTACGCACATCACACAAACAAAGCATAAGATTGCTTCAATGAGACTGGAAACGAGAATATAGTTACATTATATTCGCTTGGGTGAATCGATTTGTATTGACATGTGATGCGGGGACGTCCCTGAAATCATCCTTGTATGAGAAACTGGACGTTAAACCTTTATTATTACTATTATTATATAGTTGCACATAGGTTTATTAAAACATGTTACTAGAAATAAAGCAAACCGAGATGAGTTCAGCTTGAAGACGTTCGTTTTCTTTTTGTTGTCTTTCAATCTGTTCTAGTAGAGACTGAGTCTTGTTTTTCTGCTTCGCCAGGAGTTCATCGGATCTCTGATTTACTACCAGCAACTCATTTTTAGCTCTATCAAAAATACACAAAAAAATAAGAAAGTGATCTATCAATCAACATCTTCATCATCTTCCCTTGAATCCAATTTAACTACTTTCGGGATACGGACAGACCTTCACTTTTCCATTCGTTTTAGAAAATTTTGAATCAATTTCAGAAGCCCAGGCGCTTATCAACAGAATGCTCTTTCTGCAATTGGTCAATTGATCAGTCAATACAAAGGGGAAAAAATAAGGCAGAGATTAATCAATATTAACAACAATATTAGCCAGAGTTGTCAAACTATAAAATTACATGTATTTTAAATTTTGCATGAAATAAAATTTGTTCTAAGTTGAAGTAGTTAATCAACAAAATTTTCAAGTATAGCTTTTTGTAAAAGCTTACCTGTTCAATTTTTCTTGAATGGATGCACATTTTTTCCTTTCAGCTTCACAAGATTTCTGAATCTCCCTAGCATACACATAAAAAATACAAATTAATTATAAAAGTAAAATAAATCATACAAATTTGATCAAAGTACACAAAGTTTTGTTAAAATATTATAGTAGTAGCACTAAATACACTAATGCTTAATCATAGACCTAATGGAGACAAATAAGTTAATGAGAGTTTCTCAGATTTCTAAAAATTCAATAATTATAATGCAAGATCAAGTGGGCAAAATTTGAGAAAAGCTGATGATAACGAGTTTTGAAGGAATTGTGCCTTCACAAAATGCCTTGTGATAGAGTGCAAAAAAACACAGTAAGCAAAGCAAATTATTGTGAAAGTATAACATATTTAGTAAAAAGAAAGCAAAAAAGTTATAGAAGATAGTTAAAGCTATATTAATAAAACAGTTGTAACATATCAAAGCACATTAAATGAAAAATGTATAAATTTCTAAGCATACTTTGTATGTTCTCCAACGACTTCTAGGTTACGCAAAACGTCCATCTTAGCTTCTTTCTCTTTCTTTAGAGCATTTTCAAGATCCTTGATCCGAAGCTGTATAAAATCAAGTCGTACAGAGTTATATTAACTTAACAGAATTCTATATCAAAAACTTTCAAATACATAATATATTTAAAAGAATCCTATAGTATATTTTAAAGAGGAGTGGAGAAGGTCCATTCGTATCCTGACCCTAGTTTAACTAGGATTAAAGGGAAGATAATGATGATGATGAATATAATTGATTTCATATGATCAATTTTCCCTTACTATCTTCAGACACAGAGGATTAGACAAATAGCATCGTGTGTAAGTACTAGAAGGCAATCACTTGAAGTTACACTGTCACTCACTAATCAATTAGGCTTCCATCAGCTGACCAGTGGGTGTGAGAATCATACCAAAGGCTCACAGATCACAAGCAACTTTTTGAGAGATAAAACTGTAATTAAACTCACCATTAAATTCCATCTTTTGATTAGACAACCACATAAAAAGTATCTCAGAAGCCAACATGTTTTAGACTCTAGCTACACTGTAATTCGGTAAACACAAAACTACATGGTGAAATCAACTTTTTGGCGACTAGATTGCTATTTCATGATGGTTAAAACGGGCTACTAGCATGCAATTATACATTGAACCAGCTATCAGATAGACCACCAAAGGAACTAGAGATCTATAGTATACTCAGTCAGACAGATGGTTCAGGAAAAATTTAGAAAAGTAAGGTCAGTCACTTAATACCAGAAAACAATTTGATCCCATGTTTACAATAATGTATATTTATTTTATGCTATGATATGGTTAAACAAATATGCTCAGATTTCAACAGATTGCTTTTAAAATTACTCAAATCAGATACATTAGATAATATTTATTTATATAAAAAAACCGGATGAATGATTCATTCGATAGCAAGCTTGCTTGAGGATTGATTCGAATCTCAGCCTCACCACTGATCCTTATGATACCGAAAGAGACGTTAAAATCAGATTAAGAGATTTATTTACAGACTGGGGTAAAAAAAAATAATCCCATAGCGAAATCTCAATAACTTTAAGAAAACTCAAAATTTCTCTATGAAATTTACGGAGCTTCTAGGAGAGGAATTTCTGCGTATATCTAGCAAATGTGATGAAAATCTATTGAGCAGGAAAAATATTACAGCTTTTCTACGAAAAAAGTGCAAAATCAGTTTTAACAAGGCTTTTTTTACCAAAAGTCTTAATAACTTGGACAAAACTCAAAATAGTTTTACAACATTTTCGGGGATTCCAGAGGAGGAATTTCTACACATATCCTGCAAATTTGGTGAAAATATATTCAGAAGTAACAAAAATACAGAGTTTCTTCGAAAAAAAATTTTAAATCAATTTTAACAAGGCTTTTTTAAACAAAAGTACCGGACATTTTCTTCAAAATTTAGGAATAATTTTAACATAAGAACAAATTTTAGGCATCTTATATTGGAGTAGCTAGCAATGTAGTGCAGGTTTAAACTCCACCACTTAAGTAAACGCCCTTTTCATGGTCGTTATTTTCTTTAAAAGGAACGACTGACATTTCAAAAAGTTTTGTTAAAATTGATTTTAGCACTTTTCTCGTAGAAATGCTGTAATTTCATAACTAATGAAAATATTTTCATCAAATTTGCAGGATATACGCAGAAATTCCTCCCCTAGAAGCTCCGAAAATTTTGTAGAGATATTTTGAGTTTCTTAAAGTTATTGAGATTTCGCTAGGGGATTATTTTTTTTGCCCCAGTCTGTATATTGATTTATAACAATGCCAAAACATGAAATTGAAAGCCTACTCATTCATATTTAATCGAAGATTCAGATTCAAAATCATATAAAACTCTTTTAACTGTTGAGTTTTGCTCTTTACTCACATCAACAATATCTGACGTAAACTTTGACTCCAGATTCAGTGCCCTCTCACGTTCAAACGATTCCCCTATTTCTCTGATCCTATCAAGAGCCTGGAAGAGTTCTTTAGTTTGACGGTCATCTTTGGCTCGCAAGCACTCCATTTCCTGTTGTAAAGATGATGATTCCTTTGCCAAGAGCTCATTCGATTCTATTCAACCCAAATATAGAAAGTAATAATGAACAGAAGCTCATAACCTCGGTAGATTAATTGCTACAGCAACATAATTATCATTATTATATGTATTGATAAAGTAGCTTGTAACTGAATTAGTCATCATAAGTCAACGGCAACATCCCAATTATTATAATTTAAATGGCTATAATTGTTCGAGCGATTAACAATCTATAATTGAAATTAAGTGATTTATCTAGTATGATCCAAAATGCCTTCATCCAGCGAGAAGATTGCAACGAGTCCTTTGAATGTATTGCAGATAAAATAATTGAAGAGAATTTATTAACAAATGCACAAAACTGATTTCAACAATTATACGTAAACAATGAGGTTTGTGATACCCATATCATCTATGTATCCTTACCTTTTAATTCTCGAATTTTGACCTCCAAGCTTCCCTTCAACCTTCACATTAAATCAAAAAAATATGGTGAGAGATGCCTTGCAAAGTAATTTGTAACAAATGAGAATAAATATAAGTATATGCAATATGTATGCTGCTACACGTGTTGCATCAGGGTTGCTGGAGAATAGACCAACCGTGGACTACACGCGTCGCAAAAGGCTAAACTAAGTACTAGAATGACTCTAGCAACTATTTATAATCACTTATAACATCTGTTAATGTGTATAATTGCATACAATACAATAATCGCAAATATATTTAACATTTGTGAGTGTTTCTAGTAATACAAACAACCCTGTATATATATATATATATATATATATATATATATATATATATATATATATATATATATATATATATATATATAAATATAGGTATACACAACATTTTTTAAATTATAGAATTAAAATCATCAGAATAAATAAAACTCAACTATGTTGAAATTTAGACAAAAATGAGCGAAATACTTAAAACAAAACTGTAAATAAAATAATTAAATGAAAGCAAATACACACTCTTCCTGCTTAGCAGAAGCACCCATTAGACTATTGTAATGCTCTTGTATGAGATTCAATTCAGAAGAAATCTTCAATATCACTTCATCCTAAAATAACACATGTTCAATTTGACTAAAAAAATAAAGTAGACATGCAAATTCTGATTAGTTACATTCAGTCAATTTCCAGATCACACAGGAATAAGTTTAAACTCTTAGAGCCACATTTACAAGCACGTTCAAAATCTAAATCTTTTTTTATTTCTAAAAAAATGAGGCAGAATTGGAAGATATTGATCGCCATTATACAGAATTAAAGAATCTACCAATCTTTGAAGGTAACAATCAATGGCATATAGAACACTAACATATGGGAATAGCAAAATCTTACTTAAAGACATTACAACATTGTCGAACACAAGACTGTCAAAATGTTAACATTGTTGAACCGATGAAAACAGGAATACAAAACTTAATAATTATACTTAAAGACAATTTATTTGAATATTTATATCTAAATAGTTATGTCTTATAACTATTTAACTCTCGGCTGTAGACAAGGGTGAGCCTGCAGTTCATGAAATCCTGTATTTATATAAGTTACAGAGAAACAACAAAATATATTAACAACAAACTTTCTCAGATATGACATTATTCAGCTCATCAGCACGCTGATGTTTCTCGCATAAACTTGACTCTAGTTCTTCTTTCAATCTCCTTATTTCCTCTGTCTGCGCTTCTATTTTCTCTTTAAAGTAAAATTAACACGTATATAATTACCAGAACACAGATATGTAACTAACAAATTTTAAAAATTCAGGATGATGCATGTGCATCACGAATCAGACGCCAGAACTCAAGCTGTAGTGTCAGACCTAACAAAAGTATAACCATACAGCTAATAAAGATGACTTAACATCTATACCTTTACCTCATTCTTCTCTTTAGGAGTATTTCAGTACACAACAACTGAAGCATTTCATCTAAAATACCAGTGAGAATCTTTTAAGTATCTAAAATATTTAATACTACATAACACATTTATACAACTATCTAATTTCATAAAATTAAGTATCTGTGCACTGTGTCTAACTTAAGTGCATCAGGCTGAGCTCAGGATGTAGTGTCATACCACTGCCATACTATAGTAAAGCTAAGGTAAAGCTAAGGCTAACGTCAGTTTCCTCACTCATAAGCGACGTCAGTGACAGGAGAACCCAGGATTTGAACACCGCACATATTGATCCGCGGTCGAGTATCTTACTGACTTCGCCACTGGCTCCAGCCAGTAGGCATCCTGACGAGTTATTAGCTTCATTCTAGCGCAAAACAAAAGTTGTACCTTTAAGCAGGGTTGCTGCAGTAAGCCTAACAACCATAATAAAACAACATAGTAACTAAACAGCAATTCAAGATAAATTAACATGTCTCACTCTTCTTCAACAAGAGTGAGAAAACATGTTAGTTCAATATGAGAAGAAAATTTCAGGAATTCAATATAAAGCAAAAAAAGATGGTAAAGCTAAGGTTAACATCAGTTTCCTCACTCGAAAGTGATGTCAGTGACGGGCGAGTTCAGGATTTGAACCCCGTACATACTGATCTGCGACTTCGCCAAGGCTCATTGGCTTATTGGCTCCAGCCGATAAGTCGGTAATTAACCAATTAACCAATCGGTATAATAACCAATTAATAACCAAAGCATTCAATTTTAAATCTTAGCATACAAACTTTTAAGTATCTGTTGCTCATAGCATGACAACTGTCGTGCCTCGGTCAATTGATGCTTGTACATGTTCAGCTCTCTATCAGCCACAGTCAGCTGATACTCCGCTGCCTCTCTGGCCGCCTCTCCTCTCTCCACCAACATGCTCAGTCGAGTCGTCTCCACAGTCAGTCTACTTACCTGAAACAAACACAAAGCCAATAATAGTTGCTTCTATTGATTTAGAGTACACTGTTAACTTTACGCATCCATATCCTAGAGACATTAGACATATCCTAGAGACATTAGACATATAATAGAGACATTAGACATATCCTAGAGACATTAGACATATAATAGAGACATTAGACATATCCTAGAGACATTAGACATATAATAGAGACATCAGAAATATCCTAGAGACATTAGACATATAATAGAGACATTAGAAATATCCTAGAGACATTTCTACTGACGTTTCTACTGATTAATAGACTAGATAGAAGAATACACAGAAAGAAAAGCTTTTATATTTGAATTCCTTGAATTCACATATTTTATAATTACAAAATATAATTATACAGATATTAATCAGCATCATCAGTGCCTTGCATTCTGAACAGAACATGGGGTTGCAACATTCCTCCATTCATTTATATCATCAACAATCCTCACAGCCTCTTCCTACGAAGTGTTCACTCTTCTCAAATCTTTGTTGATCGTGCTGAGCCTAGTCATGCCAGGTCTTCCTCTTTTCCTTTTCCTCTATTTGGCTTTCAGTTAATTGCAGATATTAATATTATTCACACAATATAAAAATATACAAGAGCAATATATACCTTTTCATTATTTTCAATAACTAAGTCTAGCTTTTCCTTCTCTGTAGCATTTAATTTACGTCTCAGGGATCGAATAGCATCTAAAAATATAAATAATACATGTGCACATTAGACAAGAACAGCTACACTGTCCTAGAGGCAATACATAAAGGATGTCAAAAAAGCTGTTGCTAGAAATTATCTTGTTCTAATGATCTGATCATTTAAATTTCTAAAAAGTTGAAAACTTGTGTAAACTAGTAACACTGCACAGTTATGGTCTACACAGAACTGTAAACCATTGCACATATATACCTACAAGTATTTCCACCTAAATATAATTTAGGCAGAAATATTCTTTTCTTTATACTAATTTTTCATCTTTTTTTCATATTGCCCGACTCGTTTTTGATCACCGAACCTGCACTGTTTAGGATCTTTTTAGGAGCTGTTTAGGCGACGTCCCTGACATCATCCTTGTATGAGGAAATGGATGTTAAACCTTTATTAATTAGATTTTTTTAATTTGATTAAACCTTTATTAATCAGATATTATCAGTTATTAATCAGATTCAATTAAAGCTTCGTACCTTGATCTGACAATGATTGACTTTGACTCTCTGGGACAGCTGACATTCTTACTCACGTTGAGAAGAGAATTCGATAAGGTAACACTTAGAACACAATATTAGCATACAACAATGGCACATACACAAATGTATCTCATTGAGCGTATTTCAAATATACCGAAACTAAACTTTAATTATTCTGTAATGCAAAATAGAATATATAGCGATAAAAAGTACAATGATATAATTCTACACTTTGCGATTAAGTGCACTAAAATAGCAAAAAATATCTACAGTAAATAAGAAACTAAGATGGTCAATTTCAAATTTTAAAATAGATTTCCCGTTTTCATATCTACCGATAATATTCATCTGCCAATATGGATTGTTTCTAGGTCCAGGCAGCATTCCACACAGAACTAGTTCTACAAAATATTGGCTTAAGGTTCAAGCTAGGTTAGGGCTAAGGTTTCAGCTCGGCTAGTGTTCCAGTTACTAGATATCGTCACTAGATGTCATAAGTCACTCTGGGGAAAAGTGTGCTGTAAGCAATACAGCAAATTTTACCTATTTGGTCAAATTGGCAGCCACTGTTAGGATGCATTATAATTAGGAAATTAATAACTGATACTAATTAATTAAATAATTAATATTCAACCATTTAAATTACTCTGCTAGTTACTAGCTTCTTTCATTGTCTTCCTTATTACTGCCCATTAATAGTAATTATTATTTATCAATTATTAATTATTGCTACTAAAAAATTCATAATTATTAATTTATGGCTAGACCAAAAGCATAAGTAGTACTACATATATTTAGCATCAATATTACTATAAACATCAGAAAATAGCTACTTTATTATTTTAAATCATAAACCATATCCAAGACCATAAATCATGCCCAAAGCATTCTATCACCAGACCCAAAGCCAAACTTCAACCTAAACCATGTCGGGCCAGACCTTTAACCCTGTAGTCTTAAACCATAACCCCTGTAGACATGTTACTAAATTACTAAACATTAAACCAGACAAGCATTAATTAGAAAATTGGAAATATCCAAATATCAACTACGATGAGACATGGTATTCTATCATAATATGAAATGATCATATTCTACATATAACAGTATTTTATGTCAGTAGCTGTTCATCCTATATATATATACTGACTTCGCCACTGGCTGGAGCCAGTGGCGAAGTCAGTAAGATACTCGACCGCGGAGATCAGTTGATGCAGGTTCAAATCCTGGGCTAGCCTGTCACTGACATCGCTTTCGAGTGAGGAAACTGACGTTAACCTTAGCTATTTTAGATTTTAGTGTCATATATGTTTAATAAGCGTCAAACGCTACACTAAAAATATTACCATTGAGGTTAATAGTCTCTTTAAATATGATAACTTCAGATGTAGTTCAGAATGAAAATGTAGATGGCTCCATAGCTCTACATATTATCATCAATAATAGTAGTATTCTACTTGTTGGTGTTTATGCATAATAAAAACACACTTAAATCTTATAAAGATTTTTCAATATTTTTGACGTTATCACGCATGACAGTATATTTTTAGATTATTTTGTTTTATTTATACCACCTGATCCACCTCTGTCAAATTAATTATTCTTTCTGACAATTCCACTTCCCCATTATTTCATTTATCTTATACACTATGAACGCAAATTGTTTTTATAATAAAGTCGTAACGCAATACTTAACATTACACAACATAGTTATTTAACTTTTATTATATTTTAATGCATACGGCCTATTTTAAGCCTATGCATGCTCGGCGAATCAGCTACTGACTGCAACGTTAGCGCACAGCTATAATGGTTCACTGCATGCACCACGTGCATTAAAAGTGCAATTAATTATAAAATTATTAATAGTTATCATTACATATATTAGCTTAATATATAATAATTTAATAATAATTAAATTTTCAAAACAAGTTTCAACATGTTGTTTACATAGAGTGTAAAAAGTCTTAATGCAGACAACAGCAATAAAATTAACAGCAGCAACAACAACAACAATTGGAGAAGTAGCATAATTTTTATTCTATATAGTATAATAACAAGTAGAGTGCTACTGTCGACCATGAAAACATCGAGCACAATTGAGAAAAATCCTAGCAGGTGAACAAAAAGAAGGCCCATAACGGCGCAAACTCCAAAATCCAGAAAATCAGTCTAACTTTAAAGGGAACTGAAGAAAACGAGGTTAAAGCGCTGGTCTTAACTTATGTACACTGGATGGAAGAGAGAGATGGAAAAGGTAGGTCTTCAACTACATATGGCACTGCTTATAGGAAAGCTACGACCAATTCGAGCAAGCAATAACTGCGGAAGAGTGGATGGAAAAAATTTCAGATGGGCAAGTCCAGACCATTAAGGGCACCATATTGTTTCGAGATCTAATCCAAACTTGACTCAACAGTCAACATTGGTTTAACGTACGTCGTATACTGCATATATATATATATATATATATATATATATATATATATATATATATATATATATATATATATATATATATATATATATATACACACACACACATATATACATATACATGTATGTCGCACAGGTGTCGGAACCAAGTGACAACCTATCAACGTCGTCGAAGCCCACTTAGACTTGGACTCCATTACAAGCCCATGCAACTCCCAACCGTTGGAGATGCATGGCAACTTTTCGTCAATTTCATTTGTCTGCACAATTTTAGTTAGATCTCCAGAAACCTGACTAAAGATTAGCGACGTAGCAAGAGACCATTCTTGGCAGCTTTCTGCAGACAAACTTATCTGATTGAATAGGTTATTATTAGAGACTGACCAATCATGACAAACAAATAGCAGGACTCGAATATACATGTAAATGCATAATGCATGAATAATCGACAACAAAAGTTTCCAATATTATTCCAATATATTTCATGTAGGCCTATTAATATTTTGACCTCAACATGTACTGGTACAGTGACAATATTCAAGCTTTAAAGCAAGCACGTGACTTTCTATAGCAAACTTTGACCCTGTGAATGGCCACGGCTACTGCGTGGCCATTCTCTTATTTTATTTTCCGTATAACCAGTCCAGTGAATATCCGAGATTCCGAGATTTTACTCTCGGATTCGTGGTTTCGAATTGCAGCTGCGCTGATCAGAGATTAAAATCTCGTCCAAATTCAAAATTGCCACACGATTTAAACAAGTGGTGTTAAAAGTGATAGATATCAACATAGTTGATACCAAAAACCTTGTCAAAACAAAACAAATGTCAAACACATTCTCACTGTAACAAAGATTTAGCCTGCCATCGGCAGACGCTCGTTCTTGTTTTCTGCTCCGACAATATGGAACTCTCTGCCACAAGATCTTCGATCTTGCAAGTGTATTGGTACGTACCTTCCTTGGCAAACTAAAAACCCATCTCTTTCCGCCATAGGTCTACATTTTGACACGCCTGCCTTGGATCTTGGACTTGCACAATTTTGATCTCGCTTTCTCTTGTGGTCTCTGCGTACTCAGTCGTCATCGTGTGGTTTTTTTGCGCCTGTTTGTGTAGAGTCTGCAAGTCCCTGACATTGCCTTATGACGAGGAACAGGACGTTAAATTCTTATTGACTGATTGATTTATACTTGATAATTTCAATATAACGCGTGTTTACTTTTTTACTCTATAGTCAATCTTATATCTGCCCTTCGGCTTCAAAAAAATAGCATGATTGTCCCTTCCATGCTCAAAGGTACTATCAGCGATGGTCAACTTACGTTATCTTTTAATTGAGACAGTTGCGCTCACGCACGTGACTGAAAGGATTCCATTAACAGAACCACACCCTGTGGGCCTGTATAGCCGCTATGGTTGCGTATGCGGTACAAAATTAGAACACACACACACATAAACACACACACACACACAAACATACACACACGCACGCACGCACGTGCGCGCACACACACACACACATACACACACACAAACACACACACACACACACATATATATATACTGTATATATACATATATATATACATGTTACATATACAGTATATATATATAATTATAATTTGCCTATAATGTAACCGACCTGCATTGGTAACGTTTTTCTGCGATGTCTTATATAAGGAAATTGCAATTATTTAGTTATGTGAGTTAGTTTAATAGGTCTGAGTGAATTGTAGCAGGATACTACGATACTACAGTATAGTTTTGTTGTGTCCGAGACGCTGAATAATAGACCAACCGTAAATTGCACGTATCATAAGAGGTGACTGAGCAAGAACTGAGAAAGGCAGCCGGAAACCACCTCAGAATTCACATTATTCCCAAGTTATGGGTTACATTAAGGTGTGAACAAGGCATAGTCGTTTGTGAAGAAATTAACTCGTTGATCGAGGGAGTGATCTTAGTAATGCACGAAAAGCAGTATATGTGTAGGAAAATATACTTCGAACCTACCACTTGGTAGAACACAAGTGAGAGAATACAACATAATTCATCTCCTTGACATGTCCTGACAGTTGTGACTTGTGCACCGTACACCTTGAGGATCGAATCAATATCGCTTGTCGCTACGGCAGATCTCTGTGTGTTTGCGAGGAACCACTACACGGAAAAATTCTCGGTTCAGTCGAGTAGAGTTTGATTTTTCTTAGCCATTGCGAAGACTACAATTTAGTTTCATGCCTTTACGAATAATACTAGGGAAATCTTTATTGTAAGGGAATTTGCAGAATGGCGATATCGTTTATAGTAGCTAACGTTTAGGCTAAAGGAATCTACCGTATTGGTGAAATTAGCAAATTAACCATTAGGATTAGTAGATCGAAATTTGTTGCTCGTCATAGACTTTAGAGAGTAAAAGTCTGCATTAATGGAACAGCAAGCTAATGACATGTATGAGTCAAAAAATCCTAATCAAAATACTACTCTATGACGCGATTGACGACGCATATTAGTCGTCAAATCTACATTCTGTGTTTCCGGACCATAGGACAATAGAGTAGACCATCCGTAAACTGTGCTAGTGACTAAAGGCGACTTATAGGATACTAAGGAAGACCGTTGAAAATCACTCCAGAAACTCTTTTCAAGTCTACGCTAAGGTTCATTATAAGCATGCATTAAGAGAAGAGAGCAACTTCCAAGCTTAGTGATCGACGTGTTTTTATTGGGCATGAGAAGAGATTGGAAGTATAATTAGTTCATTTTGTACCTAGGACCTCTCATTTTCCTGAAATAAGTCTATTTAAACGTAATATAGACCTACATAATGTAATGTATATTTTCTCATTTAATTCGTATATTGTACCTACAATGAGAAAGTTGTAATTAGTAAACTGTAGTGTTAAATTACATGTTAGTTAATTTTTAAAATACAATATTAACTCGGCTAGCCTACGTTTCATTTATGAACGAATATAATCACTAATTGCATTTCTAGTACAGCGTGCATGTTAAGTGCGTTTATACGTCTACAGGTTTTCGTTTTCTTATTAATTTATTTGTACTATTTCTGTAATGTTTCATTATGGGAAATGACTGATAAAAACGTTTCCTCGTATAGAATACTTTTCATTCTGCTAAATTATTCTGTTATTCTATTCGTAACTCAAGTATGCCAACAACAGAAAACTGTACGCTTACATTTGTAAGCCGATTAATGCATTTTTTGAAGATTGGATGTTACAATCTATATAAATCTTATTTTTCTCTTTTAAGTATCATTTAAATCAATGTGAAATTTGTCTAGCTCAGACCAACAATTTATGGCTCCCATCTTCACGATAAATTTAGTTCAGTAGCCTTTATTCCTTCTGTAACCTGGGATATAGACAGGATGCTGCGTACGCAGTTGCTTTCTAGTCATAAATTTCAACATCTAAATTAATCTCAATCAATTTTTGCTTACTTCGTGCGCGACTTAATTTCCTTGTCGATAAATTCTTACCTGTTTTTAGCTTTCAAGCATCTCCTAGCTCCTATTCTGGCGATTTCATTTCTGAAAATTAAAAATCAAAACGTCAGGAATATCTAGATGGATATTTACACTAGGAAGATCAAAACTTTAGCCATTTTAATATTATTGACTTATTGATTAATTGATTGATTGATGATTGATTGACTGATTTTTGGATTGGTTGCCTGGCTAATTGATTTATTCAGTTTTCATTGCGTACCATTCCTCGTATTAAGGTATTCATTTCTATGTTTAGTTATGTTGTCCTTATTTTATTGACGGTTACGCTAACATCTGAGACTTGCAATGGAGAGGGAGGATTCAACGGCGGGAGTTTCCCCTGTAGCTTTCTCAATCGCAAACACAATGGGTACAAAAACCGAACCCGTTCAGGTAGGAGAATCTACTGAACCTTTATAATGCGCAGATGCATTAGCACTGTATCGATTGATGGAATTCATACGATTATTTGAATTACAGGTGTAACGTACGCATAAAAGCATTCAAACAATCACCTTCCATTTTCTGCTTAAAATTACTGACACAAATTACTACATCTTTCCGTTTTCAGTCGAAAGATCTTTGAATTTGCAACCCAACAACCGCAAACTGCATGTGAATGTAGTGAATAGCTAAAGTGATATATGCAAAAATCCAATACACATATGTAAATATACATGTAGATTGGTGTGCTCCTCCCAAACTTTTTCAGTCCTCGGAACTATCAAGAACTGATCATATTACATAATTTACATCGTAGAATGAGCAGAATTCTTATGACTGTCGTGTGTTGACTTATATTTATTGAGCTACATTTGACATCGTTCATACATGTTTAACTGTTGTTTAGCAACTGTTAAATATGTTAGGTTGAGCGATTTAGAAAATTATTACTACAGCATGCTAGCATGTTAAGGGCTGTAGGCTCAATATTGGCCAACACATTTTATATATTGCCGTTTTACATAGTCGGTACATCACAAGCAAATATAACTCACACTAACTCGCAGATACCTTATTTCATATTTAGATATATAGGGTAGGCCTATAAAACACTCGATCAAGACATTAAATGCGTCATTATGCAAATTCGTAATTTGTGCAACTTTTCCATTCACAACTTCTTTGAAACACTGAAAATATTACGTAGTGATCTTGAAAATATCCGATACCAATAGCTCGTTGCCGATAGCAGAATCTTCGAAATCAAGACCAAGACCTTATCTTCAAGAGCAGGATCATGACTAAGACCGGCAAAACCCGGTCTCAAACAGCCTCGAGATGACGGAATCATGCAAATCCAAGTCTCCAGGACTTCAAATCTGCTACTTGCATGTACTTACTTATTTTCGTGAAGAAAACAGTATGAAAAAAATTATGTTAAGAGGTCATGCGTACTGTTCAACGAGTCCACAGTCAGAACATATTTCTTTATTTAAACTTTCAATATTTCACTTTTACAAATATATTCTGTGATTTACATTGCACAACAGGAGGACAGCCTGCCCCAACTCACCACTAGCATGTGTGCTCCTGATGTTAACAGTTCAGTGTCAGGGAAAGCGTCCATTGATGATCGAACTTCGCATGAGAAATTTGACTCAAATCTCAAACCTCCAGGCAGTGGTAAGTTTATTTACAGTTTACATGTATAACATTCATTGTACTTAGCCTCTTAAAGCCCGTAGGCCTGTGTAATTTATGTAATGCTGAATGTACAACTATTCTTATAAATTCTTTGTTGGGCATTTGTTTCAATTCAACTTATTATTTGCGATTGACAGAGTAGGCATTATTGATAAAATTTAGTTTTAATTAAATTATAATGCTAAAAGTGTCATTAGCTAATGTTGAACAAACTTAGCCCAGTATTCATTTTATTATTTATTTATTTTCACCAACTCAATGGTAGACACACATAAGAAAAGGGAACAAATAAACATGACAACTTATACTAAAGTGAACTGACTATATGAAAAAACCAGAATTACATAAATAGGTGCTAAATTCCAATTGTTAAGAACTTCCACTTTTATGATATTAATATCTACATGTATTTCTTAATCATCTAATTATTCAAACATAGTAAGAGAATATTAAATTAATTAAATCAAGTTTATGTCTATCCAGAAATCACATTATTAAACGATTCCCATATTTTGCTCTTAACATGAAATTTTGAATCAAATGAATTCAGTCTATATTTCAGCTTTAGGGTTTCATAGTCCGCATAATCGTTGATATCTTCAGCTGAATTAGGATTAATAAGTTTTAATGCATAAAGTTTATTTTAAAAATTAAATCAATGATAATCGTATGCATACATAAAAGGTAAAGATTTCGTAAAATATTGGCACTTTAAGATAACATCCTTATTTTTAGTATGAAATATCTTAGTAAAAATATTGCTATATACATAACTTAATCTTTCCATGTCTTTATTTGATAGAGTAGTAGCTGCAACGCCATACATTAGATGAGGAGTGGCTTGCCGATCTAAAATTTTTAAAAGAACATCAGTCGGTGCAGAATTAATGAGGTTGCCAATTATTGCATTGGACTTCCAATAAAAGTTTTTTATGCTTGCCTCCCACGAACATTTAAATTCTTTATTATTAAGTATTCTTATTCCTAAGAATTTTGTCTCTTTAACCCGATAGTATCAGTAATCAATATATTTTTACAAGGATTTTTAAATCTCGGCCCAATTCTTAGGCATTGACATTTTGAGTTGTTAATAGGCAAATCTAAGGACAACAACAGCGTATTGCATAAATTAAATAAATGTTGCATGTCAGTTACGGTAGTACTTAATAAAATCAAGTCGTCCGCATACATAAAACTATTGTAGCTTTTACGTCCGATAAAACAGCCAAGACCTGAGATTTCTAATTTATCTAAAACAGCATCTACATATAAAGAGAATAAAAGGGGTGAAAGTATTCCTCCCTGTCTTACACCTGGCATTAATGAAACTGAGCTTGATTTCGTATTATCCCATTTAATACATGTCGAATTTTTTAAAACCAATTTTCTAAAATATTTATTATATTAATATTCATATTTTTATCTTGCAACATAAAATACCGAAAATGTTGGTTTTGTCGAATGCTTTTTTAAAGTCTATTGACCCAAAAGTTAATGTTGAATTGTGATCATTGAAAAATTTGATAACTTTACTCACCGTATGAATGGAGTTATTACAACCTATATTTTTCTTAAATCCAAATTGTCTATTGGATGTTTTCAATTTAGAGAAATATTTTTGTAAACAATATTCAAATATTTTTGATACTATAGGGCTGATTGTTATAGCACGAAAATCCTCCGCTGTAGTATTTTTTGATGTTTTTAAATTTTGGTATTGGGGTTGATATGCCACGACCGAAATCGTCGGGTACCACACCCAAATTTTGCATGATGTTAAAAAATCGTGTAAGGATAATTATGATTGATGGGTGTGCGAAAAGTATATGTTCAATAGACATATGATCCAATCCGGCAGATTTATTAAGCCCAATTCTATCGATAGCTTCGTTAACTGATTGCACATTGAGTGATATATTTTCACCACCTTCAGAAGTCATGTATTTTCTTGCAAAATATTTTACCTTAAATTCATCGTGTTTGGTTCTGTCATTTGGTGTACAAGTTATGGCTAATTCAGTAGCTAAGTATTCAGCTATATCGACATTATCATGGAGATCATTTACATTTAGAGTTGGTTTACCTTTAGTTTTTTTTAAACATACGGACTCATTCCTCGAATTAATTACTGGGATCTCACTGGATCTTTCTTTGTGGCTTCATTTTTGTCTTCTTAAGTTCAGTGCACTGCCAAGTGGCAGGTTCCAGGTACATATTCATACTCAAAGTCTGCTTTCTCGCTCTATAAGAGCACTCCTTAGATCAAAAAGTTAATCCCTTCACAAAGTCTATGCCTTATCCATACCTTATGTAGACTACAGCTAGGGAAAGTATGGCATCTGAGGTGGTTTCCCGTTGCCTTACTCATTTTGGTATCGCGTCTATGTTATTAACATCTATAGAAGTGCTGTTTCAGTTTGAAAGAATATTTAAAATAGCTGTAGAATTATGATTATAACATAATTTTGCCTGGAAGTCTTTTAAAACAGAATAAATATTTATCTAATCTGAATCGTTTCTGTTTATCAATTTATTTTTCTCTTTGTTTTCAGCTCTCTGCATGAAAACCACCGCGTATGTAGCCAAGTGTTGCCTTAGCATCGCCTTACTGATAATCCACATCACCGGCGCCTGGCTGTATCTCAATGTAATACCTCAAACATATCGAGAATTAAACTGCTTTACAACTTCCGATTCTTCTCGTCTAGGTTTTCAGAAAATCAGCGATTCCATCAACTACTATAGTTTTAATAAACTTGAAAATGTAAGCCTATCGGCGGGTTCGTGTCCTAACGAATCTTTCTCGGCTGAATTTCACGTAAGATACTGTGATAACAAATCTGTCTCTAGTTGTTCTAGTGAATTGAGTGAGAACGGCACTGATTGTAGATGCCTGGATGAGAACAAACTAACCTACGTGAACGAAATCGAGGCATCTGCACTTCACTACATAGCTGATAGCTTAGTTAGTTGCGATAGAAACGATAAATCTCTGAACCAAACATCAGCCGATACTGTTTGTAAATGCTTGCCTACCACTGGCAGATTTAACTGCAGTGACTCGTTTGCTCCAGACGAACTAAATGATTTAAATTATAGTGCAAGGATACTATATCTGCAATGCCATAAGAAACCAGACATGCTTAGAACAGCATACAAAGTAATTTGTATTTTATTAACTATAATTTGCGTTATAGAAATCATGCAGCTTTCCTATTTCAGTCTAACGTACCGTCAAAGACTTAAATCATCAATGGATGGACTGAAATCGTTATCTCAAGGCCTCGCTTCTCATTTTTCGTTGCTCATATCTCTTCTAGGGGTAATTCTGGATGAACTTCCGATTTCGATATTACTATTTCTGATTGTCCGCAGAAATCAACCTTACCCGCCATGTGTAACCTGCCTCAAATGCGGACTAATAACATACCTTACACTAAGCAGCACACTGGTCATACTCTGCTGGAACTTGTTCTTCCAGCCTACTAGAACCTACAGCTGCGCAATACAGCATTACTACAATGAAGGATTTCTGCTGGAAAATTCAGCTAAAACCACAACCCGTGTCTACAAAATTCTTCGCTTCTTTATCCTCTTGGTAGTTTGCACCATGCGAATATTGAGTTTGATTTTAATAATACACAGCTTGATAACTGTAGGCAGATATTTGTAATGAACTTGATAGCACTCAAAGGTATATCTACTCCCCTGTATTCGAAATAAATAGAATATACTGTACGTGCCGAGAGTCAGCCGTTTGTTGTGAATACGTTGCTTAGTGTGATATTCTTTGAGCAAAAATCCTCTGTCTTCGCGATATATCGATCATCCGATACGGAATATATACAGTAGATACTACCAGGCATCATAAAAGTATCAAAGTGCTATTGAAATCTCTCTTTCTCTCTCTGATTGCACTGCCTACTGGCAAGTCCATGGTATATAATGCCTCCACTCTTCTATGTCTCCGCTTTCCTCTTCATGTACACATATGAGTGGATCTTTATAAAATCTAACATACCTTACAATCTCGGCCTGCCTCTGCCTCTATTTCCTTCCATTCTACCTTCTATGACCTCTTTTAATAGAATCCCTCCTTAGAATGTGTCTTATTCAACTCTACTTCCTATTTCTTAATAGGCCCCTACATTGAAATATCATCTTCCCTGTAATATAAACAATGATGAACCATGCATATAAATTATGAATTAATAACTTAAAATATGACTATTTTGAAGTTAGTCGGCCATCACAAGAATACTAAATACCACTGAAACAGCACAGCTACATACATGCATTAACAACATGAAATCAACGTTAAACTGTTATGGGAAATATGTGACATGTTCCGATTTTAATCGAAGACAAGAGAAATAGTAATATAAACGATCTATCTGATTAATGCATATACTAATAGAGAAAAACATTTTCATCAACACTTTAGAAATGAATTTTGTAGTCTTTATTTGGTTACCGAAGATTTCAAATTTGAACTAAATTACAATCGTTTATCAACTTAATATGATATCGTTTCATGCATATTTGTTTTAGGCAATTCTTAATAGAATTTATCAACCATATTTAATCAGAACAGTTCAAAGATGATAACGAGAATTTAAATTGTAGATATGTATCAGAAATGTTTACAATTACTAACAGTAAGGTATTTAACCGCGGATCAGTATGTGTTCAAATCCTGGGCTCACCCGTCACTGACATCGCTTTCGAGTGAAAAAACTGACGTTAACATTAGCTTTACCAGCTTTTAACTGTTGTCACCCGACAGAGATTTTTCAATATATAAAGTATACAAGTTCGAGTTTGCATTATCATAAGCATTTATACAAATTGCCTACTGTTTATATTATGACGCTCTAGCAGAATGGCGCAGTGTTTTAAATATGAACACGCTTTGAAATGAGCACTCGGTTAATCAAAAAGTTCTCCAAGAAACGATTTTGTGCGTCTACCCTCAAATGTATCGAATTTTCCTTGGCCTGAGAAATATTGTATCTAAGGTTATTTTTAGTGTATTTCTCAGTATAGGCCTACGCTCGTTAATCTTGTATTTAGAGATAGACGTATCGCCAAACTGTCCATTTCTGTGAAAAATACAGTTATTGTGCATTTACGAAACTAGGAAACTCACGTTAACCTTAGCTTTATCAGCTCTATGCTGATCAATAAACATAATAAGTTACATGCAGAATTTTATACACCCAAAGTTCAAAGTAGATGCTCTAAACGAATACAAATATTAGTTAAATTTATGCTATTTGTACAAAGGAGCGCAGCGCGGTTGTGCTCACTACAAGAGCAATGAGAAATCCAGCAGGAGTCACACGTGTTGATCTTCCTTTAGATGAATTCTCTGTAAAATAACACAAACCAAAGTTGTTATGAAAAGTCGATCAATATTGAATACGACCAAAATTGCAATCCTTTGCCACAATAAAATATAGCTATCATTATTTATGGTTTTTACAGTTTCCCATCACACTAAATGTAGGCAATTATAGAAAAAAAATTAAACTCCCCTTTAACTCTGATACTTTATGGCAGGTTCATCCTTATAATGATCTCGTACGTACATACATGCATACATATTTACGTAGGAATAAAGTACTTGTTTAGCATGCTTTTACATATGATTATGATTATCATACTTATGCATATGATTATGATTATCATACTTATGCATATGATTATGATTATCATACTTATGCATATGATTATGATTATCATACTTATACATATGACTATGATTAGGATAAATATGAGCATGACTACGATTAACATACTTGTGCCTACGATTATAATTAGCATACTTATGCATTTTACTATGACTAACATACATACAAATATACATACATAGCATATGATTATGATCAGTTTACTTATGCAAATGACTATGATCAGCTTACTTATGCATATTACTATGATCAGCTTACTTATGCAAATGACTATGATCAACTTACTTATGCAAATGACTATGATCAGCTTACTTATGCATATTACTATGATCAGCTTACTTAAGCATATTACTATGATCAGCATATACTTATGCACATGACTATGATCAGCTTACTTATGCATATCTTTTCCGTAGAGATGGAAGGCGTAGCAAAGTGCTTAGAGATTTTTCGATCAGCTACGGGTCCACCTCCTACCGGATACATGAAGTAGTAGCAAACGTCGTTAGTGAAAGGCCAATCCTGCTGATCACCGGTGTCACGAAGTCTGGAGAACTTCACGGTTAGTATTCCGTTATTGTAAAGAGTAGATGAATCAGTATGACTCTGTTTAGCGTCCGCTACGGGTGGCGTATGTAGGTCGAATATCCAACTGCAACGACAGAAACAACATGAGTCATCTAACGGCCATCTTTATTTGTAAATTTTAAGCCCAATATACTTTTATTTACACTTGCAGAAGAATTTTTATAATTTATCTACTCTCTATTTTTAAAATTTATTTTTAGTTACGCCCTTGACAGACGCATGTGTCACTGTTAACTTGCTTGTTTGATTTGTTTGTCAGTCTTTGCAAGTTCTATCCATAATTACCTTCATTCATAGCCATTTTAAACGATACAATGAGTGAATGAGTGTAGTGCTTTGCTGTCAGCGTGGATTAAAAATAGTATTTCAACACCCAAGTTCATGTAGTTTTTTATTCAACCCTCCATGGCTGTCGCACAACCAACTAGGCATACTAATCCAGTACTAAGTTCCTTATCTTCGTTTAATTAGCCGCTCGCTATACCAAGTGCGCTAAACCCCCAAAGTCCTGTCAGCAATGGGATAGGTACCAACGTCCTTGCCGATACTGGTGAAATTTAACAGATAACAATTAATTTGATGATAACATTAGCTTACCAGTTTTATATATATATATATATATATATGTATATATATATATGTATATATATATATGTATATATATATATATATATATATATATATATATATATATACTGAATCTGTGTATTTATGTACTGTACATACATACGCCTCGAAATCGCAAATGCCTTGTGCGAGGCATTGGCAGAGATCTCGAATCTTGTGTGAGAGTTCGCGGGTTCGAGACTGAGTAACGACTTGGGGTTTTCTCTTCCGAGGGGCGAATAACAACTAACTTGGAGGCGTCAGGCCGATGGATAGCTGACCTAAGGCTTCATTTCCTAACTAGTCCCCTCCATGTCGACCCCAAATAGAGATTAAAGGCACGGTCAACGGAAGTTTCTATATACATGCGCATACAATGCTAAGGTGCGTTGAAGTTAAATTTACATATAAATGTCATTGAATTATACTTGACTTCGCATACCTGTCAACCACTGCACCGCTACTATTTGAAGATACATATCCGTATATAACATCCAGTTGTTCCTAAAATATATAAAGACATTTATAATAGTTATAAAGCAGCCACGCAATACTTAATGACATAATACGCCTATATAAGTTTATTCCACGTAATGCCTTAAAACAATACGCCTACATACGGCGGGATTTAGCGCACTTGGTTTAGTTGCGCGTCAATAGTAGAAGTTAAGCAATGTTGGCCTCGGGTAGTACAAGGTTGGGTGACCATCTAGGAAGACCGAATGTTGACACTTAACAGCTTTAAATGAAAAAAATCACAGGATGTTGGAAGGCTAGTCATACATCGGCACAGACTGTAATTTTTACGCCATCAAATGGCAACGAGTACTAGTAATCATGGAGAGGAAGGAGTCAATAGGCCTTAAACAATCATCTGTGCTTCCTGACCCAGTGTGCCATTATGTTAATATATACATATACATCCCTCGGATGCAGAACGACTGGGTCACCCCTGACCCGGGACTCGCATTTTGTCCTATATTTTTTTAACGCTACAAAATAAAATCTTGTCCGTCTAGGTATTCCTCATTCAATGTATTTTGCATAGGTATCTATATTTGTTTTTTAATTTTCATCTGTCCCCTACTCAGTTGCGAGCTGAAATGGAGAGGTCATAGGTCGTCTTATCGAAAGTCTATGCGATAGTGTTATGGTAATGGGATCTGTTTGATTTATATATGTACAATCACTCTACGTGTATAGACTATCCCAGACGTTGTCAGACTTCTTACGCTTTGCAAATGCTAAAGGTAGACGTAGAGCAGAAGCTAAGCAGCCTCCTCATGCCGACTGGAAGCCCATAACAAGTGAAGAGCTAGATGCTACTGTTGGTCTACTTTACATATCTGGTGCATTTGGGATGAGTAAGGTCTCTTTACGCAGAATTTGGTCCAAGAAATGTGTGCAAAATCCCATATTCCCAGCTGTCATATCAGGATCGAGGTTTGCTGAAATACTTTCGCTTCTACGATTTGATGACAAAAATACTAGAGATAGGAGAAGAGCAGTTGACAAGCTTGTACCCATCAGCGACTTGTGGAATTCCTTTACTGACCATTTTCGATCTCTCTACACACCATCGGCTTACATGACAGAAGATGAACAAATGTTGGGGTTTAGAGGAAAATGTTCTTTTGGACAGTATATCAAGCCTAAGCCAGATCGATATGGAATTAAGTTTTGGATTTGTGCTGATGCAGAAACGTATTATGTATTCAATCTCAAACCATATCTTGGGCGGGAGGAAAGTACAAGAACTCAATCTCTAGGTTCAGAGGTTGTTCTCAGTCTCGTGCAACCAATTGAGCAATCTGGCAGAAATGTCACGTGCGATAACTTCTTTTACACATCTAGCTGACAAACTGTATGAGAAGAAGTTGACAATTTTGGATACAGTTCGAAAAAGTAACCGTGACATTCCACAAGATGTTTTAGCTAATAGATCTAGAGAGGCTGGTTCATCATTGTTTGCATTTAGTGAAGCAAAAACAATAGTGTCATATGTTCTTAAAAGTAACAGAGCAGTTGTTCTTCACTTTACAATGCACAATGACGACCAAATTAATGAAAACACCAAAAACCTGAAATGATCATGGATTAAAATAGAACGAAAGGAGGGGTTGACAGTGTAGACCGACTCTGCCACAGAAATTCTGTGAAGCGGTCAACTCGTCGTTGGCCATTGTGCATTTTCTATGGACTTATTGACTTTGCAGCAGTAAATTCATTCATTGTTTTTCTCCATAACAAGCCTGATTTTCATTCCAAGGAAAGTTGCAAGTGCAGGATGTTCATTGAAACGTCGGCCATGGACTAGATGAAGCCACAACTGCAGTTTCGACGGGACAATTCTCAGGGCTTATTTGATCGTATTCGTCCATCCATGAGTGTCGTTGGCCACACCTGAGCAAGTCAACCTAAACCACCACGGCAAATGTCGACAAGATCCGCAGCTCGCAAGAGAAAGAGATGTTTCTACTACCCTGCCGCAAGAGACAAGAAAGTGTTCACTGAATGCTCTATGTGTCACAATCGTGCCTGTCCTGACCACTCCACAACTATAACTAACATAGTGTGTGTAAACTGTGTGTGATTTGCCAGTATGTTTGCATTAATAACAAATTTTGTAAAGATTTCATTGAAGTTTTAAGAAAAATCAATGTAATTCATTAATTAACCTTAATTCACTCAAACAGGTATTAAACTTGTCTGCCCAAACTAAGTCACTGAGTCACAAATATAAACTTTATAATTTAGCAAGAATTAAAATTTAATGAAGTTTCAAAGTTTTTTTTTGCTTATACGTACCCTGACATGATCTCTTGATGTTGATGACGTCCCTGACATCATCTCTCGAGGAGGAAATGGATGTTAAATCTTGTTTTATTATTATTACCATTAATTGCAATGATAAAAATAGAAAGTTTTGCATACTGCTTTATTTCTGTCTATTTTCTGCGAGTAATTGTGACAGTAAATGTCACGGGTCAGGGGTGACCCAGGGGTTCTGCATTCACGTCAGTCAAAATACCTTCTGCATCCGAGGGATATATAATGTATATATATATCTATATATATATAATGTTGTATATATATACATGTATATATATATATATATATATATATACATGTATATATATATGTATATATATTTAAATATATATATATATATATATATATATATATATATATATATATATGGGCCTATTTGTAGTATATTACTGTTATTACACCATTTACACACTTATCAATTTAAAAAATTCAATTTAAAAAATCCAGTTTATCCAGTTGTTAAACTCACACGTACCATTTTTCGATCCTTTCCGAATCCGACAGCAGTCCAAGTATCGAGGGATTGGTTGACCTTGAGGACGAAGCTGATAACATCTGTTTCCTCGTTGAGACTCCACGTAAACGAATACTGACAAGTGTTCACACATCCGGGGGGATACTGATATCCACCGCTTGTTCCATCCGAGTTGGAGCCCACAATTGGAGGACTGACGGCCGATAAGGCGGCAGAGCTTGCAGGACTGGCTGGGGATATGGAGGAACTGATCGATGAAACGGATGCTGAAGTATCGGATAAGGCAATGGTTGGCTTGGCGGATGTGGTGGAGGTAGCGTTGTTTTTGCTTCCTAAATAGAGTAAAATATATGGAATATTATTCAGGCAAGGGGGACCTTTTATTTGTGTAGGAGTCGTCGAGAGTCAGTTGTCAAAATATCATGTCTTCATACCAAACTACAATTCAATATTATATTATATTAATATATCATATTACAATTAAATATCATGTCTTTATGTCACGTGACATTTAAATCATATCTACATATCGTATTACATTCAAAACTACAACCATTGTACCACTGTAGTTATTATTAAGTAGAATACTAACCAGTGTTGCATTTGTATTAACCAACAGACAAACCATTAATTACATGAGTTTAAAGAGGCGCCTAAGCTAAGAACTAAGGAAGGCAAAGAGAACCATCTTAGAAGCTGTATTTTTCTTTTTTTCAAAGCTATACACTAGAAGTTATGGATTAGGCTTTTGTGAAGAGATTAACTTTTTGATCTATACTATTTATTAAGTATGCAAGCAGATTCTGAATATGAAATTGTACCATGGACCTGCCACTTAGCACAATCATAGATGGAGAGAAAAGTTGCTATGGTCAAGCTGAATTAAGTTAATCGCAACCGTGGCGAAACTGTTTATATCTGAGTGTATTACGTTTGCTTTAGGTACTCGCCAAAAAGCACCGATGGTGCATCCTCTGATCACGCTGCAAGACAAAGTTATGTAAAAACGTTATCTATCAAATGTTATCAGGTGATGATGGTTCAAGATGTTGTAGCACTTTTATACGTGGCTAGATAGTAATTATACGCATCATATTATTATCAGTTGTTTTTACATTCAAGCCAGCTTTTCTTCAGCTTTGCTTTTCTTTAACAGACCCGGTAAACTTAAGTATATATTACACTTTTCTCTAAAATGAAAGTTATATCTTCCGTGGATGATGACAATTGGTGTCAAATTGTCTTTATATTGTTATATTTGAACAAATATTGTATTGGTATAATGTGACAGCTACAGTGTAACTATGAATATATGAGAAGTAGATTACTTATGCAGATCTTCTCTGTGGAGATGTGAGGCACTTGTAGATGAATGTTGATCCAGTCGTTAGAAACTGTACCACCTCCAGCTGGAAACATGAAGTAGTAGCATTCCGTGTTACTAAAAGCCCAATCCTTGTTATCTCCTGTATCCCGGAGTCTGGAAAACTTTAGAATCGTTGTTCCGTTGATGGATTCTATGGAAGTGGATTGAAGATTCTGGACCTCAATGCCTGTTGGCGGAGTATGCTGTTGTGACACCCATCTGAATCAGAGTGAATCATACTGAATCATTGAGAATCATACTGAATTGTTGAGAATCAATTCGAATCATTGTTTTGGGGGAAATACTGCAAATGAATAAATTAAATAATATTAAAAATGTCACACTTCACACATAATTAATTAACTATGTACCGACTGATCATTTAAATCTGATTATTGAGGCGTCTCACGGATAAGTCCCTGACATCATCCTTGTATGAGGAAACGGACGTTAAACCTTTATTATTATTATTATTATTATTATTATTTTTTTTTTTTTTAACCCGGTGTAAAGAACCTGGGGTTTGATAAAAACGATTCGAGCAATACGTGCTGAATCGCCGCCCGGCTACTCGAGGTCATCAATCGGCTTAAAAGAATTGTTATTATTATTATTATTTGTTTCAGTTGTCAATCAGAAAGTACCACAGTTTACACGTACATGTACATGTGCATGTATCCAGACGTATTGTTATCTATTTGTCTATAAACTTACCCATCCATAACAGTTCCCATTCCATCTGTTGCAAGAAACCCGAGCACAACATCCATATTCATCTGAAATAATAGCCAGTTTATGTTACTTCCGCTTGTTTTACTACTAGCATGAGAGTACAACTTAATTACTAAATACAAAAGTTGAGTCTAACAATCAAAACTCTAACTTTAAAAATGCAAAAGACAACAATGTAATGGGCCAAGAGCTGTGTGCCGCGAAAATCATCAAATGATTACCAAGATGTCATAATTAGAATTATACAGGAAGTAGCATCAAAAATAATTCAGCTCTGCAATATAAAATGTACATATACTGTATATACATGTACATGTATATATATATATATATATATATATATATATATATATATATATATTCATTCAATCAACATCATTATCATCATCTTCCCTTGCCTTCCAGTTTAACTAGAGTCGTGATTAGAAAATTTTGCAGAAATTACTGGAGCCTAGGCGCTCATCAACCGAATGCCGTTTCTGACTTTCGTCTGCCAAAAGATGTACAGTATATTAATAATAATGAATAATTCTGTCATATATTAATAGTAATAAATAATTATGTCATTATATTAATAATTATTAATAATTCTGTCAATATATGATTATAAATTATGATTATATATATATATACATAATTATATATATATATATATATATATATATATATATATATATATATATATATATATATATATGTGTGTGTGTGTGTGTGTGTGTGTGTGTGTATGTGTGTGTGTGCGTGTAAAAATGTCAATAGAATACAAAAAATATGTCTTTAGCCTGGCGACGAGAGGTTCAGCATACATATTTAGATGGTTTTCTACGTATCTGCAATTATAGAATTGTAAAATTTCTATTTACCTGTGTTGAGTCCGGGTCACTGAATAATAGACCAACCGTTACCTGCACTCGTCGTATTAACTTAGCTTAACTTAACTTAACTTAACTTAACATAAGTATACTGGTTAAGGAAGTCACAAAGACTTGTAACAGCAGTTTGGTAACACCAGTATTAGGCGACTAGTCAAAAACTGTGGAAGGGAAATCATCTCAGAAAGAATATATTTTCGCAAAATATGGGCTACATATGTTGTGGATAAGACATAACCTGGGTGTGGGGATTAGCTTGTTGATTTACTGGAGTGCTCTTTATGGAACGAGAAAGCAGACTGAATGTCAATAATTACCTTGGAGCTGCCAATTAACGGAACAGTAATTAGAGATAATTCTACTTATTCATCATCATCATCATCCTCCCTTGAATCCCAGTTTAACTAGGGTCGGGATACGAATAGACTGTCTCAAATCCTCACTATCCTACACCACACCACCAGCCAATCCCCTATTTGAGACTTTTCCATTCGTTTAAATTTTTGTAGCAATTTCCGGAGCCTAGGCGCTCACCAACCGAATGCCCTTTCTGACGTTGGTATGGATCTTAGTGCTTTAGTCGCCTTCTACGACACGTGCAGTCACCGGTTGGTCAATTCTTCAAACAACCCGGACACAACACGGGGAAGAAAATTATATTAGGTAGATAATTCTATTTATTGCTTAATTTAAAATCAGTACTATACCATTAATGGAGATTTTCCAAATCCAATACCGGTCCATAAATCAGCAGATTGTTTCGCTGTTATCGTGAACGAGATTGTATCAGTGTCTTCGTCAAGAGACCAGGCGGCCGAATACTGGCACACGTCCCCCGTGCAACCCACTGTGTACTGATAAACTTCAGTGTTACTAGCTTCTGGGGTAGCTGTATTCGCAAAAAGAAAGATTTCAAAATTCAAACTGCTGATTGTAGACATTCCATGGAATCAATGCGAAAGGAGTAATTTCAAAGGTGATAGAATATGTATCTTAAATAGCGAATATGTTATAAATGTCGTTTAATTATAAGATTTCAAGATATGACTCCGCGGTTTATTTTATATACTTACTTTGCTTGTTCCCTGTTTCGTTTTCACCGTAACGGCTATACAGGTTATGGACCAAATAATTACTTGAAGGTTGTAATATTTTTCAATTGCAGGTATGTATCATAGAATTCAACACACAGCATTTTATGTATAAAATCTATGCAAACCTTCAACAGATCTGCCTTAAACATATCTGCATACAATTGCAATTAGTAGATGTAATACAATATTGGGTCTTTAAAGCCAAAACTAGAATCATTATATATCTGTGCAAAATAGATCGACACATTGGTTACACAGTAGAGATTAGAGATTAGGGTTTACACACTAGTTATTAGGGTTTACACATTAGAGATTAGAGATTAGGGTCTACACATTACAGAGTGTGATGAAGTTTAAGAGAGTTGAATTACTGAACATGCAGCAATTTGTCACTAAATTCTAAATGTAGCTATGGCATATGTTTTCAATTGGAGCTTCGATTTGCCTCAATAATGCTCGATATTGTCTTTGATGACTGTAGCAATCTAAGTGTAGTTGTTGTTATCGTTGAAATTAAAAATTATTAATCTCATCGTGAGAGCTATTGATTACTAACTAAAGTATTAGAGTCACGTAGACAAGTATTTCACATTAGTATTATAAATAGCTAGATTCATACAACTATCGAAGAAGTTAAGATTGGCAGAGCCTCGATTTGCTCCATGATACTTCAGATCATCCTGAGCATAGAAACCGCCGTAAACTGTATCAGAGGGGGGCTGTCCGTGTGCCCAAATCACACGCATATCCTCGTTGATTATAGAATGATCACGTGAGTCCGTCGCTACATTACACAAACACTTTTAACTTTATTGTGCAGTTGTATTACAACATTTTAAAATACAATTTTTAGATCACTGAAATTACTAACAAATAAACTTTTATGAAAACTCTAGAAATTTGCTCGGGGTAAGTAATTTAAAAATAACAATTAGGATTAGGGATTAGGGAATAAAAAATACAAACCCAAACATTTCAAATTAGGAAATTATGCAAGTTATGTAAGTGCCGTATACATTATACATAAATTGAAGTTAATAAACATTCTATTATTTGCTATTCCTTGTTCTGCAAAGCTTCAGATTCATATTCAAAGCGTAGAAATATCATGCAAATATTTAGCGGACCAAAGATCGAACGATTCTCGATGTTGAAGCCAAAAGGTACAAAAGCTGGTAAAGCTAATGTTAATGTCAGTTTCCTCACTCGAAAGCGATGTCAGTGATGGACGGGTCCAGGACTTGAACCCCGCACATACTGATCCGAGGTCGAATAACTTACCGACATCGCCACTGGCTCCAGCCAATAGGTAATTGCAAAAGTGCAAACGTAAACAAAAGTTTAACTGCATGAAATAAGAGGGACTTCAATGTGGCCTAGTAAGAATATAGGACATAAGATAATGATAGTAAAAGGTTGCAGTTAGCTTTTCTTAGTATTATGCAATATCGTTAATATTGAATAATAATGCTCGCTAAGGTCATAAATGAAATGCCAATCATTACAAGTAAAGAAACAAAATCGGCACTACTATTAGGTAGGAAATCATTAACATATGTTTATGTCATTAAAAATATGAAATGATGAATGTCTTAATAGCGTAGGGGTAACGTCATGAAGTTCTAAACGGCAGATCCTGAGGTGAATTGCACCCTCGTGGGTTCGAATGCCAGCCGCGCTGATCTGAGAGTAAAATCTCGGACATTCACTGGACTGGTTACACGGAAAATGGTCTAAATTGCCTAACGGTTTAAACATGTGGTATTAAAAGTGATATACATGTATATCGACATAGTTGATCGTTTCATTATAATGCGTGTTTACTCTTTTGCGCTCACCGTTGTAAGGTTTGCGAAAGATGATCGTTGTGATGCCATCCACCTCATCGGCCACTGCCGCCGTGAGGTCCTGAGTCCCTCCGTAGAACTCATCCAGCCTCGGCGTGGATCGGTCACGCGTGTAGTAATCCCGGACCTGATGGAGTCCGTCCTTGACCTTACCAATCACGATGTCCGCACAGTCCATCTGTCCAGAATCTGCGTTAGAAAATCAATCTGTCAATCAATCGGAATATCCTGATTAATCAGTTGATCAGCTACGATGTAGACTCCTAGGACTATATGCAATTTCCATGTAAGACCTTTAATCAATCGATAAATATAGAAGCAATAAATAATAAGTAAATTCAACGGCAAATCCTAACAAGTAAAGTGACAGTGGCATCTTGCAGGACAGTCTATCTTGAAAGCTTACCTATTCATTAAATCAATCAATTTACATAACCAACCCCACAAAGAATACATCAGTCGAATTTTCTGTTTAAATTATTAGATTGTCAAATGTCTGGTGCTCTTTGTAAGGATGTTGTTGCCCCACAGTCACGCTAGTGTCTTAAATAAGACAATCAGAGAGTAGTTATCGAACTTATATTATAGCTGCATTACTTTTCATTTGGAATCAACTAGGTGAATTGGTAGTTCGATGAATTAGTAGCTCGGTGAATTAGTAGCTTGGTGAATTAGTAGCTCGGTGAATTAGTTTCTTGGTGAATTGATAGCTAAATGAAATGGTAGCTCGGTAAATTGGTAGCTATGTGAAATGGGAGCTAGATGAATTGGCAGCTTGATGAATGAATTGTTAGCTCGGTGAATTGGTAGCTCAGTGCATTGGTAGACTGATGAATGGTAGCCACAAGTTCGAAATAGCTGAACGCTACTCTATGAAGGACTTTAAACGAATAAGAATCTTATCCAAGGCCTTAACTATGCAATCGGCCAACCTTCACACGAAAATCAACGATGCGATTTGACTGCAGAGTTCAGAGCATTACTGAAATGACCCGAGCCGGTGTTCATGTTTTGAAATCAGTAATCGCCGTCGCTCTTCACATACAGATAATCGACTGTTTATTAGGACCGAAGGATACAGAACTTACATGTACTTCCATCGGGATAGTTTAGAGTCCCATCGCCTGATGGCTCCCCTTCAGGTGTCGCTGTTCCCTCCGGAATAGCTGATCCCTCTGGAACAGCGGATCCCTCCGGAATAGCTGATCCCTCTGGAACAGCTGATCCCTCCGGAATAGCTGATCCCTCAGGGATGGCCTGAGGTTCGGCGCTACTCTTGGGCTCAGGCTTGGATGTTCCCTCGGGCACACCTTCAGGCACAGAAGAGCCTTCAGGCTGAGCGCTGCCCTTAGAGCCACCTTCAGGCTCAGCAGTGCCTTCAGGCTCAGCAGTGCCTTCAGGCTCAGGAGCGGCACTAGAGGATCCTGTGCCTTTACAAGCATTTCCTGTAAGAGAAAACAATAATACTGTATTATATTGTACAATATAATATTGCTTTGTTTTATATATTATTCTAATATAATATTGGCTGGAGCCAGTGGCAAAGTCGGTAAGATACTTAACCACGGATCAGTATATGATGGTTCAATCCTGGGCTCGCCCGTCACTGACATCGCTTTCGAGTTATGAAACTGACGTTAATCTTAACTTTACCAGCTTTTTGTAATATATAAAGATATGCAACCTATGATTACAGGGTTTCATTCAAATTTTCTGAATATACATCAGAGTCTTTCATTCTTTGCTACAACAGTTCTGATCACAGATATTCAATGCTCCTGCATAAACAAATGCTAGGGAAATTCAAAGCAAATTTCGTTCGCCTTCCGTCGATATAGAAGATTCTCCTGTCTCGTAAAATATCACACTTAGGCTATATAATAAGATAAAGTAATTTTCCTTTGAATTACATTAAATATCTTCCTAGCGAGTTACCTAGTATTGGATCTCCATTTATTGAATGTTTCATTGATTAAACGATTTATTGGAGGATTGATTAATTGATTCAATAATTGATGAATCGTTTATCGTATTTGACCTTTTATGAATAGGCCTACAAGTCGTCCTACGGTAGTTTTTTAGTATAAAATCTAATTGATAATGTATACATTTGTATCTTTGAAACACAGAAATCCTACGAGAAGGCAGCAATAACACTTTGACTATGTTGCGACTTGCACGTACATTAGACGTGTACAAGTACAGTACAACTACATTACACGTACATTACACGTACCTTTGATGATAGGAAAAACCCTAATCCGTCACTAACCTACTGTTTGATTACTGAGTTTCTCTAGTGAACGAATTTTATCGGTCACAATATATTAGGGGCAAAACTTTACGTCATTAGATTAATACAATTCTAAGGTAGGCTTCCAATGACGAAGTTAAATAATATTGCTCGAAAAAACATTTCTTAATATGTAATTTATTTTTTATGATAATAATAATATACATTACTGTATTATTGTATTATAATATTAATTATTTAATAACTATAATTATAAATAAATAAATTACTTATGGTACTTTTAAAAAGTTGTAACTAACCAGTCGGCTTCCAGCCGAAGGCAGCATAGCTGGTTGTTTTGGCTCTAAGGACAACCTCCACCTGTCCTGAATCCTGCAAACACGAATCAGGTAACATTTAACGTCCATATCTTCCGACATGATGCAGTTACGATTATTTCTGACAAGGATTATAATTACCATTAGTTTCTTACTTGCTTAGAGTCCACGTAAATATCTCTATCACTATTCTTTTGCATCGTTAACATTATTCGTAAATATTTCCATCGCTATTCGTAAGCATCACTATCACTATTCGTAAACAGCTTTACCACTATTCGTAAACATCGCTTTCACTATTAGTTATTCATTTCGAATTTAACTACATCATTACAAGACAAAAGGATAATAGGATAAGAGGATAAAAGGGCTCTACTGAATACACTCAATACACTCTACTAACTTCAACTTTATTCTCAGAGAAAGCAAGAAAAACCGAACAAAACTTAAACATGATATATCTTTCTTCTATTCCTGTCATGAATGTTGTTAATTTAATTCAACATATCACTAAAAATGCGCTTAACCAATTATAAATTCACCTCTGAAAACGCATTATCAAACTAACCCACTATGAATATTTAATTCTCCGTTTTGCCACAAACCTTACATACATCAACCAAGCTTTTAAAAACGTTACTCATGTTAATTGTATTGTAATTAAAAGCTATAAATCGTACTAGCAAATATAATATAGGTTAAAAAAAAAATTAGTTTATCAAAAACAACAGCACCAGTTCTATAATTGTACCTGATGATAAACTGACAAGTTCTTATATTTCTTATGCTTCGTGTCGTTAAATGCGAAAGCCTTAAATTTTTAGTACAGTATAACGATAGTAAATTTTAAAAAACGAAATGCATAAGAATAATTGCAACTAACCGGCAATATGCGATAGGAAACGTTCAGATTACTGGATAAGCTGCGCGTAGTGTACAAAGATTCGTCATAAGCGGCTGCCTTCAATATTGATTCTGTCAAGAAATATACAATAATAATACCAAAGTTACTTAGTGCAAATGCAACAAGAGCAAATGCAGTTTTAAATGAAGAATTATATTTATAAAAGAAACATTTTTACTTAGAGGTAGGCCTACACGGGAGGTGTCTTGAAAGATTTGTCAACGCTTTTCTGAACAATAGGAGACAGAATAGGAAAGGAGAGGCGAGCGGGTGATTGAAATTACTGTACACTGGGTGGATAAATACTCTTCAGTGCCGAACCTGCATTACAAACTACTAAAACACACATAATTATGCATTTACATGCTATTCGAGCGATACTGATCGCTACAACATTTCATTTGGATAGTAAAAGATACCTAACAACAACTGTTCTTAACTTTCAAAAATTTAGTGTAATTTATCATTAACTTAATAATAATAATAACGCACATTATACTGAAATGATCAACTATGTTGATATCTATCACTTTTAATATCACATGTTATAACCGTTAGGCAATTTAGTCCATTTACCGTGTAGCCAGGCCAGTAACTTGTCCTCTATACGTATAGTAATGCATGATTTATCTGCGGCAAGTCAAACTTATGATAAAAAACAAATATAATTCATACACGTATAGTTTTAGAACGGTATTACTAGCTGGACTCAAAAGGTTACAAATGAGGAAGTTCAGGAGAGAGTTGGCACAGATAGACAGTTCATAATTGCATTAAGAAATAGGAAGAAGATTTGGATAGGACACATTTTAAGGGGGAAAGCCTACTAAAAAAGGTCATAGAAGGTAGAATGGAAGGTAAAGAGGCAGGGGTAGGCAGAGATTAGGTATGTTAGATGATTCTATTGTTCGATATTAGACCCACTCATATGTGGCTATGAAGAGGAATACGGAAGAGAGAGAGGAGTGGAGGCGTTATATACCATGGACCTGCCATTAGGCAGTGCACTAAGAGAGAGATGTGCATTTATTACATGCACATTTATCAGTGAATTATTATTACACTAACACTTATACTACTTACACGTTTATTGTTGTTTGCTCATATATTACCTTTCTCGCACATCAATCCGAAGAAGCCGGGCTTACAGAAGCACTGCTGACGCGGTACGGCGTTAACTGACACGAACTTGCACTCGCCGTTAGGGGCGCCACAATCTGAGTCACTGCTGCATTCGTCTAAATACCCAAAAAACTAAGGGTAATGTACAGTATTTAAACAAGAAATCACCATAAACTCTCGTTAAGTCCCAGTCTAGGGTCGGGATAAAAGCTAAAAAAGCTAAGGTTAACGTCAATTTCCTCACTCGACAGCTATGTGAGTGACGGGAGAGCCCAGGATTTGAACCCCGCACATACTGATCCGCGGTCGAATGTCTTACCGACTCCGCCACGGGCTCCTGCCAGATACGAGTAGACCTTCTCCACTCCTCTTTTTGGGATGAGAAACTTTTCCATTCGTTATAGAAAATTTTGTATTTAGACCAGAAAGATAATGAATAAATGAATTCAAGGTTAGGCTTGTCAATTCACTTCTTGTGCATTCAGAAATAAAAATGGAAAGCTGAAGAATCCTGTACAATTTCAGATAACGATTATATAATTTTTTTCTCTTAGATATCATAAGGGACGCATCAAGCAAAAGTAATATTCGTTATTCTTCTCAGCATATATCTCCATGTGAAGCTTGTACTCAGTTTTGATCAATAGACACAGTTCAAAAAGTGTAAAATTAATAACTTTTATGTGAGATAGGTAATATGTTTTCAAAATAATTACTATTATAGTACTATCAAATATATAATATTCATCAAAGAACGAGGACCAATGACGACATCTTTTTATACATGTACAATTTAAAATAAAACATTATCCAATTACATTATATCTATATCTATATATATATATATATATATATATATATATATATATATATATATATTTGTATACAATATTATATATTATATATTTAATATATTGTATATATTCTATATTATATATAATTATATATAACAGTGAGTCCATATTGCATTTATTATCATTACGAGG
Organism: Enchytraeus crypticus; assembly: GCA_905160935.1. NCBI lineage: Eukaryota > Metazoa > Annelida > Clitellata > Enchytraeida > Enchytraeidae > Enchytraeus > Enchytraeus crypticus. The sequence continues at coordinate 346,288 of CAJHZI010000307.1, read as the reverse complement.
CAGAATGCATAAGTTTGCTCAAATATCATATGTCAATGGAATGGAAATTTGAAAGTAATTTAAATCAATATTTAGATTTTGAATCCAATACAAGGAGATCTATCAGCATGGGCCATTTCTTTGACATCGCCACTGGATGGAACCAGTTACGATGTCGATAAGATATTCGACCGCGGATCAGTATGTGCGCGGTTCAAATCCAAGGCTCTTCTGTCACTCATATCGCTTTCGAGTGAGGAAACTGACGTTAAATGTTTAACTGTTTCCTAGGAAATGATCACGACGTTATTTCCATGTACTACACATATAAAATGCCTTGAATGTTATGATGTATTGACACAAACGTCGTTACCTTGGAACTGGCAGATATCTCCGTAGTACTTGCTGTCACATATGCATGTTCCATTGGAAAGTATCGTGCCGTGGTTCATACAGTCGATTTTTACATTCTCCACTAAAACATAACATTAATTATTATTATATATTTATTTATATAGGCGATATTTATTATAAAACCACAGCTATCAGCAGTGCGACTACAATGACGACTACAATGCCTACTTTACTGCATTGCCTCTGTTTGGAGGAAGCGCTGACTGGTTTGCAGTAGTCGTAGTCCTATGCATAGGAACGAGATCTTACAGGTTGAGAATTTGTGCATTCAGTCAGCCATGAGTCCTCGCAAATGAGCGACACACTCTGCCAGTGCATGGCGGTTTTGATCCACGCTCAGGTTTGTTAAAACAACAATTTATGACATTTCATAGCCATACAGAAATTCCACAGAGCTTACCTACAGATTCCATTTTTCATTTTTTATTTATTTTCTAAGCAGTGTCTTTTTAACCGAGACATTCTTCAGTGCCTCTATAATTACGACTGCTGTAGTAAAATTGTCATAAGTTAGAGCACTCGTTTAAGGAGTAATGGCCACGTCGAAGAATACACTAAAATATTCAATAGAAGATTTAAATTACATGAGAAAATAAGGACTAAAAACGTTACCAATATTAACATCGGCGCAGCTCCAGAAGAGGTAACTAGGTCCCCAGTTCAAAGCTTGTCGGATCAGTCGTATTGTGCAGTTGTTGCAGGTAAAGTTCTTTGGCAAAGTGACGCTGTACTGTTGAGTTCTGTATGAGTTTTATCAAACAAATATTTCTTAAAGTAAAATATAGGCCCTATAAATTAAATATTTCAGAAACACTACAGATTTAGAATTACCGTCACAAATCTACGAGGCCATTGTTATATTAATTACAATAATACTATATGCCCTATGTACTACACGAATATATACACTAGATGTAACCATGTGCAGAAATGCACATATATAACAAAAATGGATACTTTGAACTCAACCTGGATTTGAACCCCAACATCTCAATCGCAGTGCCGACTGTCTACCAATGTACCATGGGAAGGCTTATATAGCAGACAGAAGGAACTGGCACATCGTATTAATTATATATATACATATATATATACATATATATATACATATATATATACATGTATATATATATAGATATAGATATAAACATACATACATGCATACATGTATACACTGTAAACATAAATATATACAGTATATATATATATATATATATATATATATATATATATATATATATATATATATAAGTATATATATGCATGTACATATATATGTATATATATATATATATATGTACATGCATATATATACTTATATATATTTATATATATATACTGTATATATTTATGTTTACAGTGTATACATGTATGCATGTATGTATGTTTATATCTATATATATATACATGTATATATATATATATATATATATATATATATATACATGTGTACATATATGTATTTCTAGTGTTCTGCCAAGTGGCAGGTCCAATGTATATATTCCTACTCACATGCTGCTTTTCACGTTCCATGAGAAGCATTTTAACGATAAAAGGGTTAATCCCTTCATAAATTGCTTAAGCCTTATCCACACCTAACGTTGCCTATAGCTTGGAAATAATATGACTTCTGAGTTGATTTCTGAAGTTTCCCGTTGCTTCCTCAGTTCTTGCTCGGCCGCCTCTTACTACAGGTGCGGTTTAAAGTTAGTCTATTCTTTAGTGTCTCGGACACAACATGGGAAGTCTTCAAATCTTTTGAAAGTTAAAAACAGATTTGAAAGCTATTTAAAATAAAAAATTTCTCTAATGAATAAGATAGATCTCTTTTTCGCATCATAAAGGCTAGCAGCAGCAATTTTGAAACAAAAAGTGAGCCTTTTGCAAATAAATGACAGCTCAAAATATTAGCGTCCTTGGCAACGGCGTCTTATTTAAAGTCCGAGTCGATATTTGGTGAATATTGCAATTTACATGCATGGTATTTGAAATAAACGTAAAATACATAGGAATAGTTGAGTTGTTTCGTGATTAACTAACTGACCTACCATTTAACTACATAATCACAATTGTTGCTCGAGGCTAACAGAGAAAATTGCATTGTATGGTTTAGAATATTGTCAAACCGAACTGGCCGTGACTCAGAAATGGGCATAGTTTGGCGTCACCTCAAACTGCTGATGCCTAAGGCCTTTTTATGCATGTAGATTACAATTTATGATCGGTCAATATGTAACCTCTCTAATAAAGCAATTCTGAAGCCAATTAAATAGTACTCGGTCATATTAGATTAATTTTTTTGTTTAACTATGAAATAAAATATAACATAGATCATGTATACATGTACATTGTCAATGGAATTCCTATTCGAATTGTACATTTATATACAATGAAAGCATAATCCAGGAAATTATGCTTTTGAGAAATAATAGCTTTTTGATTCACAATATGAATCTTTCCATTTGGCAGATGAATTCAAGATAGTAATTTAATGAAGTTTTCATAAGAAAAGACTTTTAAGTTTACTTTCAGTATTAACTCATTATTGTATAAATTTAACGACATATAATCCTGAACACAAGCCCTGGACATTCTTCGTATAATTTACGAAAAAAGAGCCAACATTTGGCTAATTAATATGACAAAATCTACTAACTAATAGTCAAAATAAGGCGAACCGATAGGCCAGCGTATTGTGTCAAATCGATTACTGGCAAAGGATTCAATAAGAAAATGTCACAAAGTATATGTATGTCTGATTAGCATTTAGCAGTTATAATAAAAGTAATAATTCTAGTAGACATTGAACGGCCCTTGTTCATTCGAAAATGCTGCGACATATAATCATTATATCATGGCAATGATTTCAATGTTGTAATTACTTGCCCATTTAGTGTTAAATCTTCTCAAAAATTTCAGGTATAGTTTACAAGATTCCCGACCTTGTCTCGCCAGAAGATAATATGGACGCTAAATGCACATTTCATGATACGGTGCTGCGAGACTTACGTAATATTTCCACCTCCCACGTATACATCAGGTGATCCCGTGAGAGTGTGAGCCACCTGAAATCTTCCACTAGGATCGTACGTCAGTATCTCTATCTTGTATCCTCCCTGGAACATCAGATATCTTAATTAAAACTCTGCTGATCGTGTTAACATTGTCGTTACTTGCATTTCTGCTTATAGCTTTACTTAGAAGATAATAGAATAAAAGAAATACACAGTAAACCCCTTATTTTTTTACTTTTTCACGATTTTGGAATTTGCGCCGTTTTGGGCCTACATTTTGTTTATCACCTTAGATTTGTTCGATAGGGTTCGGTGTTATCATGGATGGCAGTAGCAATCTAGTTGTTATTATGCTATGTTATGTTTAAAAAAACTATATTATCGAATTGGTGACAAAGATCTAACAAATAATTGTGTTGCTTGTTTGCACAGTAAATTGACAGATTTGATCCAGAAAAATCATCATAAAGCGTCGGACTAAATGATGTAAATTATTCTATTTATCGATCAAAGCCGCAACACAATTACTCCATAATCGTCACAGAATAAGGGAATTTTAAACATGAACAACATCGCGTAAAATAGTGAATTATGTAGTACCGTGTGAGCATAGCCGAGGTACCAGTTAATCGTGATGTTTGACTCTGCTTCAAGATCCGTCACCGGACCATCATTACCTGTGTGAGTAAACAGTAAGTCTCATTAAACACATAGAAAAGTGCAACATCGTTCACGACTATATCTATAATGCTCAATAGCTGGCCTTTAAATAAGTTTTAAATGAAATGCTATTCATAGGATTTTGTAGATTTTACCCTCCATTTATCATCAACGTAGGCTTTCTCAATATTCAAACCTTTATAATCAATACGGCGTACAACATGTAAACAAGAATGAATCACGGCGTTTTTGAGTTCATTCACCCTAGAAAATTGAATGATCATGAGTCCCTTTCTGTGCGCAGACCAAACCAGACATATTTCAATGACAGACAACTATCGATAAATTCATCAACAAAACCCTCCTTCTCTTCAGATTACATGCACCTCATGTCACATCAATTCTTGATTAAGATCACATAAATTCATCAACAAAACTCTCCTTCTCTTCAGATCACATGCAACTCTTGTCACATCAAATCTTGATCACATAACAACAGGAACTGGAAGTTGATGGTAGAAAAGCTGTGTTTAATTGCAGGAAATTAACCCACGTCGTGAGATGAAGGTATATGTAATGCTCTTATAGTTGTAGTGGTAAGTTGTTGCAATTATGCATGTATTTATATCTTATTAAGTTAAAGAAACTCAAAAGGAGATCCAAACTCCTTGTGGTTTCTCCTCATACGCATGGAAACTGGGAAGAGCTAACAATGCGAACACCAGTCACAATGTGAACACCAGTCACAATGTGAACACCAGTCACAATGTGAACACCAGTCACAGTGTGAACACTAGTCACAATGCGAACACCAGTCACAATGCGAAGTCACAATGCGAACACCAGTCACAATGCGAACACCAGTCACAATGCGAACACCAGTCACAATGCGAACACCAGTCACAATGCGAACACCAGTCACAATGCGAACACCAGTCACAATGCGAACACCAGTCACAATGCGAACACCCGTCACAATGAGAACACCAGTCAAAATGTGAACACCAGTCACAATGCGAACACCAGTCACAATGTGAACACCAGTCACAATGCGAACACCAGTCACAATGTGAACACACGTAACATTTAGAAAAGTGCACCTCGGCGGATTGGTCCTACAAAGATTGGAAAAGAAACACAACAGAGAACTTAAGTAACTGTAGTTCTTTAAATGGATGTTGATTATTGGCTGAAGCCAATAGCGATGTCGGTAAGATATTCAACCGCGGATCAGTATAGGCGGGATTCAAATCCTGGTCTTGCCTGTTACTGACATCGCTTTCGATTGAGGAATCTGACGTTAACAATAGCTTTTTGTCTAAAGGATACAGAACTTACGCTGTAGGATAAGCGCATTACAGCCTCTAGGCCTACGTATAGACCCTGTTTTGCTACTTAAATAGGCCTAGTAATAATTAGCCAATAACAACAACAATACGATTAGAGTTTCTACTGTTGTCCATGACAACATTGAGCACTATAGAACCAAACCAAAACCTATGAGCAGAATGTTTTGGTCTATAAACGGTGCGAACCAAAATCAGGGTAATCAGTTCAAGGAAGGGTACTAGCGGAATGGAGGCTTACGTGTGGGTCTAGAAATGATTGTATGCTATATCACCATGTAAATATCTTTTACGCAAAATAATATCATTAAAAACCTACCTCTCGGTTCGCCGCATGGACTCGCGGTTCGATAGTTGTCCAGAAAGTCGATGGCTAGGGGTCTAGCCTGAGGATATCTCAATGACACGTGACCAACGATGACGTCATAGAGTGACGTAGACAATATCAGAACTAATAATGCTCGAAGATTAATTTGATTTAAATTGCACATCGTAAATAGTTACAGTATGGCAGACCAAATACGAACTTCCACAATCTCTAATGAATCTGCAAATTATCTAAATACTTGCACTAAATCTCCCTCCATATATGCATGAGTTCTAAGCGAGAAATAACTAAGGCCTGTCATACAGTTACAGCTACAATTCTTTCGAGACCGATGCCTGTAACTAGAACCGTAGCGATTCAAACAAGCAATCAGCACAGTACAGGCATATAGTGGGCTAAGTTTTCTACGACACTGCTAACAATAACTCTTCAGTCGTGTTATTCTGTTCGCTGGTCCACGAATACTTGCGTAAACGCATTGTCACGCAGGCGGTGGGTCGTGACTGTTGAAGTAGCAATAACCATACTGTAGTAAACAACTTGGCGCAGTTCGAGGCTTCCAGTGGTCTGAGTCAGAACTAGCGAGTGGTTGATGCATAAAGTTCAGTCAATTTTATACGGCCGTGAAAAGTTCCCAGAGATCGGTTTTCGTAACAGTATCAAAGTTCTGAAACATTAGGTCTGATGCCATATATATAAAGCTGGCGAGACTTATGCTTTGGCACAATATCATTTTAAACTCACCTGGGTCTTTAATCTCAAACAAATGTATCATCTAGCACAGATCTTTCACAGATATTTCACTTGGTACAGATCTTTCACCTGACATAGATCTTTCACCTGACACGCTTACTTCACCTGACATAGATCTTTCACCTGACACTGATCGTTAATTGTCATAGGCATCCACTGTTCTCGTTTCCAGAGCGCCATTGTTATCTTTTCGATACCTGTTAATACCTCCTCCAAGTCACAAATTCATAAGTAGTAATCTATGCAAAATCTATCTAATCATCTACAATTTAAATTACACGAATAGTCCAATCAGTGACAATCAAATTTTCAATTAATGATGCAATACTATGGCGAACCTGTAAAATAAACGATCACGTAAATTGACACTATCATTGAAAAATATATTGCAACTTATTTCGAGAGATGTAAGAAGCTAAAGCCAATATGTAAAAGCTAAGGTAGGAAATGAAAAGCATCTCTAAATCCATAATTTTCAAATTAAGGCTTTATTTAGGGTTGGAAAACGCATTCCCTTTTGATACGATAAATTTATTTATCGATGAATTTTTCCTTATTGAGATTAAAGCAACCACGAGCAGGAATAATTAAGTTAAAGAACCTTGTATGTTTGAAAGACTTGGATCTGTCGTTTGGTTTGTCGTTGTCTAGAACAAAAGATATAGAGAGAACAGGGAGAGAGAGGGGAGGAAGAGAGATATGAAGAAAGAGAACAAGAAAGATAGAAAGAAAGCGAGAAAGAGAGAGGGAGAGAGAGAGAGAGAGAGAATGCAAGAAGAGAAAGAGAAAAAAGGTTGAATGGTCTGTTGGAGAAAAAAAATAAAAGAGAAGGGAAGCGAAATACGTTTGAAAAGAAAGAAAATTGAATGTTCTGCACGCAGCTGCATGTAGTTATATTGCATTTATTAAACTCATTTAGGCATATGGGCTTCGGCTCGTCCATCAGGTTCTGCTCCTAACCCTATTAATTATTTAAAATTTAAATTGTACAACGTACAAAACTCAAGTAGTTTGATTTCTTAATAGCGAAGAGGTAACTTCATGAAGCTTTAAGCTAAATTGGAATCTCGTGGGTTCGATTCCCAGCCGTGCTGAGCTGAGAGTAAAATCTCGGACATTCCCTGGACTGGTTATACGGAAAAAGGTCTAAATTGCCTAACGATTTAAATCTGTGTTAGTAAAAGTGATAGATAGCAACATAGTTGATCATTTCACTATATTGCGTGTTTACTTTTCGAAAATCATTATTTTTGTTATCTAAAATTTTCTCAGTACTGCACAATTACATGCATCTAGTCCGATCCACATTTCTTCATACAATTATTCATTGGCCGGATGGGCATATGCATCTGTCATATACATGTAGGTAAAGCATAGTCCTTAGAAGTAAATGAAATGAATGAAGCATTCTAGGTTGTCCATGCATCAGTTAACATACATGTTTACAACTCCATTACAAAAAATTAAATTGTATACATGTACGTGTATATATGCATATGTCTGTATTACTACTGCAATGCGACATTCACCTAAACGTAGACTCTTGTGGTAAGAAAAATATATTTAATTGAGCATTTCAAAATCGTGGATTTTATTTTATAACACAAAGAACTTATAATGGCTATGAAGCACAGGGAGAAATTATTACTAATAATGACAAAAATTAGAGTGCTAGTGTTGTCCACGACAACATCGAGAACTTTTGAGATAAATCAAAATCGGTGAACAAAAAGAATGCCCAAAACGGTGCATATACCAAAATCTAGAAAACCAGTCCAAAGGTATAGGAAATGAAAGAAAAATTTACGTGCTGGTCTCTATTCATGGACAGTGGATTTAAAAGAGAAGTAGGAAGTAAATGTTGGTCTAGATTAACTGATAGTCACGTAGGGCCTATATTTATCCAAGAGCTCGGGTTTTTCGGCACCAGTTACCACAGTATGATCTATTAATATAATTTAATGTAGAACAAACATGATTTCAATTAAAATTATGTACAAGACAAATAAAATAATCCGCGCTTGACGTTCGTGATTCATCATCTACACCAATTAGGTCTAATTACTTTAACTTCGTTACCATGCCTGGCAAGAATAATTGAAATTGGATCTAATTAAAAGCATTAAAAATTAGAGCTAAATATTTTAAAAAGACGTTTCAGCTCATTTTTGAAAATAAGATTTTCAAATTCACATTTTTTTCTAGTGTATCAAACTTAATTAAGTACGACAAATCATTTTACAGTCAATATTTCGTCCAGAACGTAGCCTACTTCAGCCGAAGTAGGCCTAAGGATAATTCTAATAAAATTAAAATTAAATATTGATTTTTGAAAATCCATTTCAGATAATGCGAGAGTTCTATTATATTTCTAGTAATTTTGACTTTCCATGGCACTAAATGTTGAAGTATTACTTTCATTATAAATGTACATATCAATAAGGCCTATCTTGTAACTTTTTCAAACACTGATCGATTAACTGATAAAAATAACTGCAAATTGAATGAAACCCAGAATGAATCCGAGATCGATCGAAATGTAGCAGTATTTATTTTAAACTAATTTAGCTGACTTCTAGGCCAATTCAACTAAAGCAATAATATTAGTATCAGTTATAACTGCAGCCAATATGTTTCTTGAATTTGACCAGGCAGGACGACATCGCTGATGGGGGACTCCAAACCAGAGTGCTTGCATCGTTCGATCGATTGCCTAGATTCCTCGATCTTCTTTTAAGCTTCCAGGTTCATTGGCGGCCGGGATGCAGGAAGGGGGCGTCCTCCCCCCCCCCCCCCCTAGAGCAATGACTCATGAGTCTTCAACCGTTTATTTCACTATGCGCAATTTTCCGAATCCTCCTCACTGGATGCAGGGATATGGGCCATCCATGATCTTGATCCATGGGTCAAGACCGACTGGGAGACTGTTCATAACTTTCCATGGCTTATACGGCGAGATTCTGTTGAGCTGACCGCGGTGTAATTATAATTGAAACTACTGTCGCGAATGGCCTTGCTGCCTGTTCGTCCTCGAGCGGTTGTCTACATCTGTACTCGCTCTCCGGCCGGTAGTGTTTCGAGACGGCAGCTTTTTCGTCGAATGTTTTACTAAAGGTACCGCTTGTCAGGAGGAACCGAGGTGCTGCGTCTTCAACTGATACTTCTTTCCTCGTATCATCCGTCTCGATAGGCCTTTCTTGTTCGTTACCGACTGAGTAGGCCAAGGTCCAACCCCCCTTGCCTACTTCGTTATTGGGTTCTCGGGAATCCGGTGCACAGCGTCCGCGCTGGACCGAGTCGGGAGTAGAAGCGTACTCCACGTCTTCTACGTATTTAGACGATGACGGTTGAGTTTCTGCCATGCTCCCTTGGTAGATTCTATCCCGTGATATTCGTGGTTCTCGGGGCGAAGTGATATGGTGACCCGAATCGGTAGTGGAAGCGTCTGCGTTATCTTAGGCGATCACGGTTTGATTTTCTACCCTGCTTCCTAGTTTTGCAAACTGATATTGTAGATAATTGGTTGTTTTAACTGCGACGAACTTTATTTTCTTTACCCTATTAAAACTTCCCTTTGCCTTTTTAGACTTATTCTTCCCTATCCTTTTAATATTGGTCTTCCCGTATTTCCTACTCTCGCCTTTGCTGAAGGTAGTATAATTTGGCCTTCCGTGTAGTCGATGAGAAATTCGTTGATAGTCAACTGGTAATTGGCAATCCTACTCCCTCCTGCAGAGACGAACTCGACTCAGGCGCTTAGCAAATACCTGCAGAGACACACTCGACCCGGGCGCTTAGCGAATACCCGCAGAGACGGACTCGACCCGAATATCGCCGTGGACTACCAGCCTCCTCGCCTGCAGACACACACTCGACCCAGGCGCTTAGCAAATACCCGCAGAGACGAACTCGACTCGGGCAATGCCGTGGACTACCAGCCTCCCGCCTGCAGAGACACACTCGACCCAGGCGCTTAGCAAATACCCGCAGAGACGAACTCGACCCGGGCAATGCCGTGGACTACCAGCCTCTTACCTGGGCCTACCCAGGGGGACACTGAACTCTCTTGCCTCCAAATTAGCCTTCACGGCTTGGGTAACTAGTCAACCTGAGGGTCTACGAGCCTAGACTAACAAGCGAGCTTGAAAGCTTTCGGCTAGACTAAGACCAGATTTCTGTATACTAATCGTACTTTTGCCTTGGGATTGGGATATTACGTACTATCCTCCCTCGGTTCCTAGTACTTTCGCGTAGAAGGGTCTGGCCTCCCTGAGTTACTGCGCAGACGAACCACGCAGAACCCAATCTGATCTTCTATGTATCAACGGCCGCTTAATATACTACTCAAGCGATCGACTTCAGCCAACCAACCACAGCACTTCTCGTTTAATCGATTTATGCGTTAGCTGCGTCACTTTGGAAATACCCAGCGTAATAATCTAGCTATGCCTACTTGTAACTTCGACTTATATCATCTATTATAAATATTTGGAAATACCCTACGTCACTTAATATTTATAAATAACAGCTGTATAATATTTGCTGTCGATCTATAATGTATATATCTTTATATATAAAATTGTGAACAAGGCGTGTTCATTACAACTACCACTATATGACCAATCGGCGATCGCGTCTTTCAACCGGCCGCAGCTTCTCACATCTGGAGCGCGGCAATGAACTCACCCAGAAATGTTGCTAAAGTTGTTGTGTTGCTGAGAACTTGAAATTATACATATATAATTAATTTATTATTAATTATTATGGATATAATTTTTGTCACAATCCAGCATTTGTGCTATTGGTCAGGCAGTGGTCAGAGCTGCAGAGTAATTGAATCTGATTGGTCAGTTACCAAATGACCAAGCGTCACCTGTGGTAGAATACTGGATATTCGGGTAGAAGGGAGATTACTGAAGTTGTGGCGGCGAGACGGACAAGTCCACACGGCGTAGGCCGAGGGCCGAAACCGGAGTTGAAGTCGGAGTATTGATATTTTAGGGATTGTGTGTTTAGATCTTATATTAAATTTTAAGTTTTAATGTTAGTACATATTAAATTGTATTGCTGTTCTTATTGACAATTAAATTTTGAGATGCTATTGAAAAATCTGTGCCTTGACTTCAATAATCATCAGTAAGGATTAATCACAGAGAGCCTCACAACTACTTCAGATCGGAGTCCCACACGCCTCTGAGAATACCATCTCATGTGTGCTAGTTAGAGTAGGCCAAGGCATTAAATTAGAGTCACGGACCGAACAAACGTCCTGTGCTGTGCTCCAACGGCGAGTTGCGACACGAAGGCAGCATCAGCGACGCGAGTCCTTTATAGTGTAGTGTTCTTATATAGAGCAGCGTTTTTAATTTTTGCTTTACACGCTATTTAGCCCTACTAAAAAATGTACGAATGCTTGCATGTAGACTTTCAGTTGGGTTTTTATTCATTCTTTCATTAGGCGAATTCCTTATTGGCGATATATATTGGCTCAGTTCCCGATCCACACTTTCAGTAAAAACAATTTTCAAGCACTTTCGTTGACTTCAGTTCTTCGTTAAATTTCTTTTCCTATAAAACGATAGTTTTTTTATCTTTTCTCTTAGTCTTTCTAGCTATTTTATTGAAGGTTATTAGTGAGTCTTTCCACAGTTTTTACTAATTTATGAGTTCAAAATCTCCTGCAGTCTAATTTGCTCCAGTTTAGGGTTAGAATTCTTAAGCTGTCACTGCATGGTCGTGGTTCGGACTCTTCGCTAATTCTGCTGTCTTGTTGTTGTAGATTTCGAAAATACAATAACGCAATTAATTAATAAAATAAAAAATAATAGCATAATTAAATTAGACAAGTTACAAATCTGGAGTTACAAGTCTTAATGGCTTCATGAACCAGTATAAACAAGCATATAATTGCTTCCTGACTCTGTAATGTTATGTTATAATTAAGCTTTTAGTTATTGGCAACCTGCACACTTTTCTTATTCCCTCATCTACGGATGAATTGAAAAGTAAACAATAACAGATGATTCTTATGACAACAATTAAATACAATTAGCATAGTACAAATAAGTATTTTAATAATATTTATCTATTAAAAGTTTTAGGATATAATCTTGTGACATAATTTTTGTTCACGCAACATAGCGTAACGTCAAATGATTAAGATGCATCCGAAGCTACACAAATATTCACTAGTATTTTCTAACTATGCTATTGAATGTAATGTGCTTTATAATACGCATTATATTCAGATTAGTACACTGTGTTAGTAGATCTTTTAGTGTATAGGCCATAAATAGACGTAAGAAGATTTTACAGTGATGGTATTATAAGAATTTAATACGTATAAATATTTTATATATAAATAAATATTTATGGTATTATTTATTTGTACCTTTTGATATATTTACGCTATGGTGAAAGATCTTAATTTTAGCAGTTTAGAAGCGTTGAAGCATTGGACGTTGTTGTGGAGGAGGATGGAAAAGAAAAATTGAACTTTCAGACTTGCAAACGAAAAAACAAAAATATTCATTAATGGAATTGGCACAGTTAATGAATTGAAAATGAAAAATTACAAGGGCTAGATGATATAAGAACGTTTAAAGTGCTTTAGAACTTAAATGTTCTAAAGAAGAATGGCTTGTCTGACGAGGTAGTGGAAGGAAGATTAGAAAGGGAGAGAAATGCAGGAAGACGGATTAGTATGCATACCCGAACAGTCTTTTTCTTCATTTTATGTTACTTGCAATGTAATAAATATCATAATTTATCTTGCCAAAATATTGTATAAATATTCTTATTTTGGCTTGAAGGTGATATAGCCTGAAATATTTTGTCTAAATTCTCTTAACTTACATATCTTCAAAGCAATGAAGAAGCCTGAATTGAGCATAGCCTATATCATAGTGTGGATTTCCACTAGCTTTGGAAATGAACAAGCATCACATTATGTTATTGATACATCAAAGGGCTTCAGTCGCACATTTGATGGAATTGGAGCCATTAGTGGTGGAGGGGTTAGTATATACTGATTGTGCATTGTTTCTGATGCAGTGAGATCAAGGCAGTGCAGAGTTATTCACTTGTTTTTTTTTATAACGTTTGTTTGTTTATTGACAGTTTGAACCTTTAGTATAGAATGATGAGTTGTGAACCTTTCTGGATATCAGACTTTTTTTCTCAGAAAACTGTGATAATTAATTACTATACAAGTTTGCCATTGAAAGGAGAATTCTGTACTTTTTGAAGTTTAAATATTCTGTACTTGTTTTATTCTATACCTAAAGGTCTTCTATTTACTCTATACTTGTTAAAGCTGTACCTTATTTAATCAAAGGTCACAATTGACTAGATATGTAATGGGTTTTGTATCTGACCTTTGCAGACTTTTTCTTTGAAGTAATTGAGTAAGTCCATGTAACTTCACTTCAGAGAATAAAATTAATGAAATTCGTAAAATCCAAGATATTTAATACTTTGAAAATTCATGTATATATGTAATGTACTTAATATTGTCATGTTGTTCTAATATTTGTTATTTATGTATTTTAAACTGTAATTTTTACAAATGATGATATTGATTTAAATGTGTGTATGTAATGAAGCTGCAATGAGATATGAGAACGAGTACAGTAGCTTTTGCAAAATTAAGAGAGGAGTAAGGCAAGGCTGTGTAATGTCACCAGATCTTTTTAACTTATATAGTGAAAATATAATGAGGAATATCAGTGAAATAAAAGGATTAGTAATTGGAGGATACAATCTTAATAATATTCGTTATGCTGATGACATAGTTCTTATTGCCGACTCGAGAGACAAACTTCAAGAAATGTTGGATATTGTAACATATCATAGTGAGGCTAGTGGATTATCTATAAATATGAAGAAAACAGAATGCATGACAGTCAGCAAACTAAAAATGCCACAGCCATGCTTAATCAATGTAAGAGGTCAAAATGTCAAACAAGTTGAATCAGTCATATATTTAGGGTCACTTATTCATCAAAATGGGAAATGTGACAAGGAAATAAACAGAAGAATAGCCATGGCTAAGGAGGCATATAACAGAATGTCAAAGATTTTTAGAAGCCATGAATTATCAATTGATACCAAAAAAAGACTTCTTCAATGCTACATTCAACCAATATTGTTATATGGAAGTGAAGTTTGGACAATCTCTTCTGTAATGGAATCGAAACTTGAGGCAACAGAGATGTGGTTCTATAGAAGAATGCTGCGTATATCTTATAAAGACCACATTAAAAATGAAGATGTTCTACAAAGAATGTCAACTTGTCGTGACCTTTTGAACCGAATACGACGACAACAGATGAAATTTTTCGGACACATTATGCGGAACAAAATAGTTGAAAATACTGTAGTGACAGGAATAATAGAAGGAAAAAGATGCAAGGGTCGACAACGAATGACGTTTATTAAGAGTCTTAGCAAATGGATGCAGTTAACTGAAACAGAGATGATCAGAGCAACAATGAACAGAGACATATGGAGGAATATGACCATGACCGCCCAGGCTTGGAACAGGCACGGCACTTAAAGAAGAAGAATGTACTTAATCTTGTATTCTTGGCATTTCTGTAAAAGTTTATAATGCATATACTGTACTTGTGATGTTTGGCTTTAATTATACTTGTATGTAACTTTATTTTCTGTGTATAAGAAGTTTCATTTAATAGATCTATAATCTGACTTTTATATACATTTCAGGCAACCTCAAAGCTCTTGGTCAATTACCCAGAAAAACAGAGAAACGAAGTACTGGATTTCTTATTCAAGGTTGGTTGAATGCTTGCTTCATCTATACATATGCCCTATACACAGCCATACCTACATGTATACATATTTTTTATATTAACAACACCATTATTGATATATATTTTATCACATATTTATACATTTTGTCACATTTTTTATATTACAATTGTGTAATATTTTCAGTGGATAGCGTAGATTGATTGGTGTGGACTTCAAACGGAGAACTAGCAATTCCTGAACTGAAACTGAATGTTACATTATGTAATTATGATAAACTTAGCTCAGTGTTATTTCCTTGTCGTATGATTACTTCTGGACATCCCTGAGGTACTTATAGTTACAAACCATTCCTCCCAAACCGCTTTATGAAGGTTTGAGAAAGAGAGAAGGATGAGATCCTTGATGGTGCTGAATATAAAGTGGCAAAAGATGTTATTAGCCTAAATGTTGTCAGATGTCATTATAGAATAGGTGATCTACATGTAGATGATATTAATTATCGCATGTTGATTAGCTTAAGATATTTTTATTCCCTTAATTTCAAATAAATCTACATAATATCCAGTATGTAATCTTGTTCAGATTTATCAAATAGTTTATTATTAAAATGCTATCGAAATTGAGTGAATTAATTTTGTAAGCTAATTGAGGGAATTATATTATTTTGATGTATAGCCTAACTATGGAGCTTCTCTTCAGGTTTTAAAAGTTGAGATTGGTGGCGATGCACAAAGTTCTGGTTTGTAGCTCATAAAATATAAATCCAATGAAAATAATATTTATAAACAATATTTAATTTTTGTAACATTTGGATGAAGAATAATTTTTAATTTCTATTCCCATTTTAGTAAATATCTTATAGTTAAATGAATATCATATTTTAAATTTTATCTATGGCTAATATGATAGTTTAATTGAAATATTCACATTTTAACATATAATTCACAAAATTGCACATGCTTACTTGTAATATAATATAATTCTCTATAAAATAGTTAATTTACTCTCATGTCTAACACAAATATTTGATAAAACAGAATATAATTGAATTTGCTGTACTTTTCAATATGTTTGTAATAAAATTTCCAGAGATAGCCAGTTCTCTTAAATTTAAAATGTCAAATGGCTAATTCAAGTGGCTAGTTTTCCTAAATTTCACCTAAGCATTCATAACTTGTAATGGCAATTTTAAGCACTAGTGTAAGTTTATGAATTTTGTTAAGGAAATTTGAATTAAATTTTAAATCGTAGTTTAAATGGTAATTATGAATACAATTGGTCCCCAGAACTATCACGCTAGGAAGACTGGTCTTTGAGTCAGCTTAGCAACTGATTAATGAGGTTGTCGTGATCAGTCAAATCTTTGTAATGCAATCTAATCAATCTGTGCAGTACAAAAATTTGACAGCTAGCTCTAATACTTCTATGGATGACAGCTGGGGCACTAGTATATATTCAATTGTGCTGTAGTGTGTAAACTGATGTGAGCTTTGAAGTTTGAACCTAATTCTCTGGATTCTGACGTAAACGCGCTAACAATTCAGTCATATCAATTCTCAAAGTCGTTGTTTACTGTCGTAGAAGAAACAAAGTTGCTGTTTACTGTTGTTGAAGGAACAAAGTCGTTGTTTACTTGTGTAGAAGGAACAGAGTCGTTGTTTACTGTTGTAGAAGGAACAGAGTCGTTGTTTACTGTTGTAGAAGGAACAAAGTCGTTGTTTAGTGTTGTAGAAGGAACAATGTCGTTGTTTACTGTTTTAGAAGGAACAGAGTCGTCTCACATGCACGAGGAGTGGGATGAGAACTATCAGCGCGGCTACGAGTGGTGGATGATGGTCGAAGCTAAAAAGGTTTTTAATCGGCTAACATAGTTAGAATTTTTCTTAATTGCTAGATCATTCAAATTGTGATAATATGTAATTGGTATACTTATTGCTCAATTTAACTCCAAACAATTTGTAGATAATTATCTACACATTAATTAATTATAACTAATAGTGTAGAAAGTATAATAAACACATGCATTTAAAGAAAGAATAATAACGTAGATATCTAGTGCAGATAATAGTTAAGGTTTAATTTGTTTACATACTCTTAGGATATTGTACTGTCAAAAATTTAACAAAGCATTATGCTGTCAAATTTTGAATTGTTTACTAAGAATGAAATATACTAATAGCTGCCTATAAATGATAAAAATTTATATCTGCTGTCAAAGATCTTTATTTAAGAAAATTCAAATATATGTTAATTATTATCACTTTATTGCAGTTGATAATTTATTTATACTTTATATAGTAATAGCCTATTTTAACGGCATGTTTCTGTGTAGGAAGCATATCAGTGATGCAGTGAGCACTAGAATTGAACTCTGCCCTAATAATCTGCAGTTGGACAACTTGTCAACTTGCTACAGGCTCAACCCAGTAGCATGTTAAAAATATTAACACATTAAAAATAATCAGTTAGTTGTCATCACCTTTGATTGATGTTCTAAACGTACTAGTTTAATACTGATGCTTTTGATATTTTTTGGTATTTTTATATTTTATATAAACTTTTAGAGAAATAAGAACATAAAGCTGTGTGGTCTCTCTTGGGGATTTCCGGGATGGTTAGGAAAGAACTCATGGTTTCCTTACTACAATGTAAACAAGACAGCAGACTACACGGTTCGGTGGATTTGGGGCGCTAAGAAATTCTATGACCTTGACATTGACTGCATTGGTGTAAGTTCCCGCCACTAACCTCATTGTTACAATTTAACTGCTCCATTGTATTTCTTAATTAATTATTTAATTATTAATTATTAACTAACTAAATTATTCTCGCTATAGAAAGAAATATTCTGAATTGTGTAACAATGCAAAGTTTATTATAATTCTCATTAAAAGAAAAGTTTCTGTACGTGAGATTTTACATATTGAATGTTTAATTGAGTAGATCATGCAAGTGCATCTCTGTAAATTTTCTGAAATTAAATACAGTAAAACAAAATAATATACAATAGCAGAATTTTATGCTAATAGCAAACATCATGAAGCCAAAATAATATATGCATTAATATAGCTAAAATAACAAATTCTGAGAGATATTTGAATAGATCAGAGCACAGAATCTATGGGAAGGGATTGTGCAAAAAAGGTGCATTGTAAGATTCAAATACCAAATACAAATAGAAATAAATATTTAAAAAGAAATACAAAATTCATAGAAATACTGCAATGTATCAAATAGTTTGTAAAAATTAGAATAACAGCCGTCAGGGAAGATAGTATACATCTTATTTTAATATGAATCGCGTTACACTAGCAAATCAGTTTTGTATTCTCTTTGCGCGCTGAAGTATCCAGACCAAGTATCCAGACCAAGTATCCAGACTGAAGTATCCAGACCAAGTATCCAGACCAAGTATCCAGACCAAGTATCCAAACCAAGTATCCAGACTGAAGTATCCATGAACACCAGATGGGTTTCTGTATAACATTTATTCTTATCGGTAATCTAAATTAAAAATAGCAATTGTGATTAGTTTGCAGTAATTAGACATTTTGTTTGCTAATTAAAATTATTTGGTATAGTAGTGGTATTGCATCAAAATGTTACGGTGTTATTGTCTTTATATTTGAAAATCGTTGTTATTGAATTATACATAATGAACTGATACTTTTCAGATTTGGAACGAAAAGCCTTATGATACGAATTATATAAAGGTACTTTTTGTCCTTAATTTCTGTTTATCGTATTCTGTTAGGACATTTAGATAATGCCAAAGTAAATAAATTAAATGAAACTGGCAATTTAGCTTCTATCACATCTTTATTAGGATAGTATTTCCAGAGAATGCAGGAATAGCATTAAATTATCAGCAATGATAATTATCAGCTGCTGTTTTAAAAATATCAACAATATAAATTCTGTATGTAACATGAACTGTAAATAAAAATTAATCTTGTTAAGTTCTGGTTTGTTCTCTTATTAGTGAAAATTGAACTTAAGCTTGTTTGTATTCTCAACTTAGTAAAATCTTCATAACATGCTGTTTAAGGTAACCATAGTTACCTATCTCTCTCTCCCTCTCTCTCTCTCTCTCTCTCTCTCTTAGTGTTCTGTCAAGGGACTGTATGAAGAGGTCCATAGCTTATAACTCTTCTAATTTCAACTTTGCTATATTGCGAATCTTTTATTAAATCATCTAGCGGGGGCTGCATGCTAAACCTGTCTTGATGGATCTGTAATCCTTTCCTTTGCACTCTTCCTTCTGTCACATCTTTATGTACTTTACTATGTATCCACTCTTATTGTCTTATTCTATTTCATATCTTATTTATTAATTACATTAGTCGGTACCAATTCCTCAAAAACATCTCTATATATGTATATATAATTTTATGAGTCCAACTAATCTTTACAATAACCACATTTCCAATGTTTAGAGTTTTCAGACAACCTCTATCTTAGCATCCATATAGTACTTTCATGTAGGTCATCTGCATTAAGGTTTTTTCTGCCATGGATAATGTATTTGATTTGTTTAATAGGCACTTAGAAGAACTTTGAATGAGAGAGGATTCAAGGCTGTGAGAATTGTAGCTGCAGACATGTTGCCCAGTGCTTCTTGGAGTATTGTGGATGATCTCAAACGTGATCCTGACCTAAACGCATCTGTCGATGTTATTGGGTAAATCATTTGTGATTATAATTGTAGCAAAGATATTCAATATTATGTTGTTTGTTTATATAGCTTATTTATGGCTTAACCTGTAACCCATTCCATTGCATTCTTCCTCCTATCACATCTTTATCTACTTATCCACTCTTATTGTCTTATTCTATTTCATATCTTATTTATTAATTACATTTGTCTTTACCAATTCCTCAAAAACGTCTTTATATGTATAATTGTATGGTCTTTGATATTAGATATAAGTTTGTATTAGATATTTATGATAAGATATTCATGTATTTCTATTGATCTAATTTTAGTATTTCACATATTACAGCGGTCACTATTCAGGCTCCTACTCAAGTGTGGCGGCGAAGAACTCTGGCAAACCTTTGTGGTCGTCTGAGGACTGGAGTTCATCGAGCAGTGAAAGCGGTGCCGGCTGTATGGCTCGGGTGGGTCTCTCACTTGTCAATCAATCAATCAATCCATAGGAGTTTAACTTCCGGTTCCTCGTCAAAAGGCAATGTCAGGGAGGTCAAACTTGTGCTCTGTCTGTTAATACAAAACATTGACGTCAGTTGTGATGTCTCACAAGCAGAAATTTTATAAAATAGTCCACAGAGATTCTTTCAGTGCACTGCCAAGTGGCAGGTTCAAGGTACGCGTTCATACTCAAAGTCTGCTTTCTCGCTCCATAAGAGCACTCCTTAGATCAACCAACAAGTTAATACTTTCACAAAGTCTATGCCTTAGCCATACCTTACGTAGCCTATAGCTTGGGAAAAGTATGGCCTCTGAGGTGGTTTCCCGTTGCCTTCCACGGAGATTAAGTTTAGTATTTTTCATGTAACAAGAATGTGACGATGTCACATTCAACAGAGATGACGTCAGAGATGGCGTCAGAGATGATGTCAGAGATTGTGTTAGAGATGATGTCAGAGATGGTGTTAGAGATGATGTCAGAGATGGTGTTAAAGATGGCGTCAGAGATGACGTCAGAGATGATGTCAGAGTTGATGTCAGAGATGGCGTCAGAGATGATGTCAGATAAAACGTCAGAGATTATGTGTCTTAGATGAGAATTTTTCTCTCATTTATCATGCAGGTGTTCTGTGCTGTTAAATCGGCCGTCCATCTGGTTATTAAGCTTTGCTATGTAATATGAGATATAACAAAGATTGTTACAAAATTTCAGAAATATACTTTGTATATTTCTGTACTTGGTTACAGACCTTAGTACCTGGTTTGGCTACTTTGGTGATATGTGGTTTTTAAACGTTTATAACTCTGTTATATTTGTCTTACTTCTATATCTTTAAATCATTTCTGTATTATTTTGTGTCATATGTTATTTTGTTATGCTTGTATTTTGACAAGTATTGCGAATAGAATTCCAAAATAATACAAATTCGGAAACTTTTAGAATGAGCCTAAATAACTTTTAAAGCCTCCCTAGTTGTGTACATCTGAAGGAATAAGAACTGATTGATGTTGATCCTAATACAGAGCCTGATGTTTATCTGTTTATATGCTTTCTATTTGTCTAGAATATAATTAAATAAATCTTTTGAGTTAAGCTTAACATGAAGAATTTGACTGCTGTGTTTTGCGTGATAATTAATCTGGATATGCTATGATTTTAACGCTATGTTAATTTATGATTTGCAGCTCGCGAATCAGAACTATGTATATGGTTACATGACCAGGTAACATTCGGTCTTATTCTTGTTTATAATAAACTTATAGTTTGAGTCTCATTATATATGCTCCTGATATGGGAATATTATATTATACTTAAAGTCTTAGTCTTGGTCACATTCATATTTTTTAGTTCAATGTTTTTAGTTAAGCCAAAACTGGGGAGGGATTTTCATATGTGTCAGAGTCTTCAAGTGTTATCGTCTTATTTTTCAATCTCTGACTCTACTCTAGTCTTGCGTACGGTTGAAGGTTGACCTGGGTGAAATTAGAATGCTTCTGTTTTAGTCTAAATCGTATTCGTTTTCGTACGGGAATCTTAGTTTTTAAAATTAAATTCTTACAATTTAATTTAATTTCCATTCTACATGTTTATGTGAATCTTAATTTATATTTAAAATTCTCTGTTTTTAATTGGGATCTTAATATTTTAATTTAATTCTGCCTTCTCTCTATCTAAGAACCTAAAGTTTTATTTAGTTATGTTTTTCTCTTCATGTTATAAAATTCAAATTGACTCAATTTTATAATTGACTCAATTTATAACCTGTTGTTCAAAAAAAGTTATATCTTTGAAAAGATCTAGTGTGAAGTTCTGATTTTATTGTAGCATTTATATAGTACACTTTAGAATACTTTCATAGTAGAACTAATTTTTAACGTAATTTTCTTTATGGTGCATTTAGTTTCAATTTATGCATGAATTTGTTATATAGTGTTGTTCACTGTTTATATTAACAGTATTTATAAGAGTATTAACAATTTTTCCATATAATATATTTTATATTATATATTGTACTGATCTTTCACTAAACAGTTTACTAGCATGGAACCTGATATACAGTTACTATGAAAACCTGCCGTATGCAGGCATTGGACTTATGAAGGCTAATCAGCCTTGGTCTGGTTATTATGAAGTCGGTCCAACTATTTGGGCTACAGGTTTGTATATCTTCTTGTTTATGATTACTACTTCTTGTATCTAATTTTGATTTTATAGTCAGCATATTAGTGCCTAAAAT
Organism: Enchytraeus crypticus; assembly: GCA_905160935.1. NCBI lineage: Eukaryota > Metazoa > Annelida > Clitellata > Enchytraeida > Enchytraeidae > Enchytraeus > Enchytraeus crypticus. The sequence continues at coordinate 323,630 of CAJHZI010000307.1, read as the reverse complement.
TATACTGTTTAAAGCATATAAAGAGCATTTATTTTATATTGTTTTAGGCTTTATTGTTGATATTAAGTGTTTTTTGTTGTTATTATATATGTTTAACTCTATTGCGCGACAAAATGCAAATCACCATCATCATCATCTTCCCTTGAATCCCAGTTTAACCAGGGTCGAGACATGAATCATTCTCTATTTTAACCTCTCTCTTTCCCATTCCATATCATCAGTCAATCCCCTATTTTTCATGTTCTTCTTAATTACCGCATCCCACGTTAATTGTGGTCTACCTCTCTCTAGCTTAACATCCAGCTCTTCCCTTCAAACTCTCTCTACTACATCCTCATCTGCATTTCTCACGATATGCTCATACCATCTCAATCTCGACTGAGCAACCTTATACCTATTCCTCTCAACATTCAAATTCATTCTCACATATTCATTTTCCATTGTATGCTCCCAGTTTTACCACGCATTAGACGCAACATTCTCATTTCTGCCACATGGAAACCGGTATTCGCTAACCGGTATTGTATTCTTAGCGGTATTCTCCTATCACACAACACTCCACTAGCTGCCCTCCACTTTGCCCACCCAGTCTGGATCCTACTAGTGACCTACTTACCTACTAGTAATGACAAAAATGCGAATCAGATTTAAATTAAACAAATTTGAAGATATTCTTCAGCAAATGAGTCGTTAGAATTAGACTTAAATAACCCTGATTTAACGCTTAGAAGCTTGTATAATATAGTTACATTCAACAAACGATATAGAGTTAAGTATTTCAGTACTGTTATTTTATGCTACTAGATGCTCTAAACTGATGCTGCAAGAATATTAATTTTAAAATCATTTTAAAACTTTTTGAGATAAAATATATATTTAAGTTTAGGTCATTTCCTATCTTTAATCAAGCTCTTCCAGACTTGTCGGTTTCGGATTTGCCATTATGTTTTTAATTCTTTTTCCTTCCAAGTTATTTAATACCGCCATAAAGTAAAAGATAAACATGCACTATAGTGAAATGATTAATTACGTTAATATCTATCACTTTTAACACCACATGTTTAGACCGTTAGTCCAATGAATGTCCGAGATTTTAATCTCAGATCAGAGCAGTCGAGAATTGAACCAACGAGCGTTCAACTCACCTCAGGAGTTTACATACTTGACCAGGCAGATATCGAAGAGAAAGTACAATCTAAAATATTGCCATTCTTTAACCGACGCTGATTAAGTTTTCGAATTGTAGAACTGATTTTAAAATTTTTTAAGGTATTATACATGTGTATATATATATATATCAACTCTATGGCGTCTCTTTGTGGACACTAGAGTAGTCTCTTACAACCTTCCTCCTCCACCAATCCATGACGAGACCTTATACATGTACATCACCACCCGCAAGATTAAATTTAGTGTCTATTAAACTTAAATCTTTATTCATTTAATTTTAACTTAAATCTTTATTACTTATTTAATTTTATAAGGTGCTCTTTTGATTGTGTCACGCTGTAGCTCACACTACGCAGTTCACTGAGATAGGCTGGCGCTATTTACAGCACGGCTCAGGAGTGGGGGAACTGAGTGGTGGGGGTACCTATGTGGCTTTAGTCAGTCCTGACGAGAGACATATAACTATCATCGTTGAAACCATGGTTTGTTTTTAACTGTCGTCATTGAAACCATGGTTTGTTTTTAACTGTCGTCATTTAAACCATGATTTGCTTTTAAATGTCGTCATTGAAACCATGGTTTGTTTTTAACTGTCGTCATTTAAACCATGGTTTGTTTTTAAATATCGTCATTGAAACCATGGTTTGTTTTTAACTGTCGTCATTGAAACCATGGTTTGTTTTTAACTGTCGTATTAAACCATGTTTTGTTTTTAACTGTCGTATTAAACCATGTTTTGTTTTGAACTGTCGTCATTGAGTATTTAGCTGTCATCATTGAAACCATGGTTTGTTTTTAGCTGTCATCATTGAAACCATGGTTTGTTTTTAACTGTCGTTATTTAAACAATGGTTTGTGTTTTAACTGTCGTCATTAAACCATGGTTTGTTTTGAACTGTCGTCATTGTGTTTTTAACTGTCCTCAATGAAACCATGGTTTGTTTTTAAATGTCGTCATTGAAACCATGGTTTGTTTTTAACTGTCGTCATTTAAGCCATGGTTTGTTTTTAACTGTCCTCATTGAAACCATGGTTTGTTTTTAACTGTCGTCAATGAAAGCATGGTTTGTGTTTATAACTGTCGTTGTTGAAACCATGGTTTGTTTTTAACTGTCGTCATTGAAATGGTTTGTTTCATTCAATAACTTTTCTCGAATTCTAATTCTAGGCTGTGCTGAAATCAGACAGTTTTGTGCTAAACTTCTTTGACTGCTGCTTTTACGACATCTTTTATCTGGTTTCATATCTGGATTACTCCTCTAAATCATACTTATATATGTATTTACAGTATATATCATGTTGAATGAATCTTAGTCCCTCTATCTCTTCTCGTGCAAAACTAATGATAAAGTTACTTAAAACATATTTTATTTAAACAATTGATTCGTTCTTATTTGAATAATGTTAATACATATGCACTGTACACAATAGCTGTTTGTGTGTGGTCTAAAATTTTATCAAGTTTATTTAATTTGTAAATTTATTTTATTTTTCAGGACACATCAAAGAAAGACTATTGCCTAAGACCACCAGCTGTGCCTTCTTCAGTAACCTTACAAGAAGCTCATTTTGTCCTCAGTGGAACTTTAGTAAGCTAAACTTAATACTAATAGTGCATTTGTAATGTGCCGATATATATTTATTACTGCATGGCTTCAGTTGACCACTTTAACCTTGTATGATAATATACAAAGGAGACAATGTGTGTAACAGTCTTTGACAATATCTGAAATGTGAGAGATCAGGTGCTTTATTTTATAACCATCTTTCTATTGATGCATGTGCTCAAATTGCATCTTGCAAAAAGTACAATATTTAGTATATTCTATCTCTTTCTCAGCAAGAGTCAGGAATGTTTGGAAACTCTGCTCTTTATCTAAAATTTATAAATATTAATCATTAAATATTTTAATACTTTTACTATTTGCTAAGCATATTTCTGATTTTTTATTAAAAGTTTACTAAATATTTAAATTATTTGGCAGGAAGAAACATGTTGTTTGTTTAGGGATGGAATCAGGGACTTTCATAATGGATATTGTACTCAAATTCACTTTTTGTGACTTATTTTAACACTTAGTAATAATTTTAATGGTCAGAGACTATATTCTTTTTTTATAGTAGTCATATGTTTTCTAAATCCATTGTCGTATTATCTTAATTTGCTAATGTGTAAGGTTTCGCTAATGCTCTTTTCGTAAACAAAATTAGTCTAAATCCATTTTTCTGTCTGACTTTTTTAACACTTGAAATGTTTGCATTTGTGTGCGCAGGCCAATCATAAGACACTGAATGTTTGGAGAACGCTACTGAGAGCCAACTCATCTTCTGAATACTTCCTCTACGCGGCAAATGTTACGGTACTATTTTGCATGCCTATTGTTATATAGAAGATAATTTACTGCGGTGGAAAATTTGTTATATTGAATTTAATATTTGTTATATTAGAATTTAATTTAAAGGTACGTTTGGAACATTATGCATTTGTTGCAGCAGAATAATAATTTATTTTGAAAAAATTTTTGAATTTATGTGATAGGCGAACAATGTAACCCTATCTTCAGTTTTTCTGCTGTGTGCGTATGCTGCTAATATATGTACATCTTACCCTTCTGTTAATATGATGCGTGTTTCTTTCAAGATTTGAGATCTTCTCACATTGTCGCGCAGAATCTGACCCACTGATTATGTGATACTGGGATTATTTCATTTCGTAGTAGAGATTTTAATGGTCTGAGACTATATTCTTTTTTTTACAAAATTCATAAGTATTTGTAAACCATTGTCGTGTTGTGTTATAATAATCAAATGTCTGTGTTATATTAATCAAACGTCTGTGATATAGTAATCTCATGTCTGTGTTTTATTAATTAAATATCTGTGTTATATTAATCAAACGTCTGTGTCATATTAATCAAATGTCTGTGATATTGACTCTGCTTCAGGTTGAAGGTGGTGTGCTTTCACTTAAACTGGAACGTAACGCCATCTATACATTAACATCACTACCGACGGGTCATAAGGCAATTGTAGAAGATATTCCACCACAGAAACTTTTTCCAGTTCCTTACGAAGATGATATGAATAGTAAGGGCTCAGAAGTCTAAGAGATACTTCGTTACTTAAATTTGAGAAATGTTACAGTAAGAATACGTATCCCCGTGTTGTGTCCGGGTTGTTTGAGGAATTGACCAACCGGTGACTGCACGTGTCGTATAAGGCGACTAAAGCACTAAGATCCATACCAACATCAGAAAGGGCATTCGGTTGGTGAGCGCCTAGGCTCCGGAAATTGCTACAAAAATTTAAACAAATGGAAAAGTCTCAAATAGGGGATTGACTGATGATATGATGTAGGAAAGAGAATATTTGAGGCTGTCTGTTCGTATCCCGACCCTAGTTAAACTGGGATGCAAGGGAAGATGATGATGATGATGATTACAGTAAGAATTACTTGGAATCTAAAACGATTGAGAGGATATAGTAAAGTAGTATTCGGATGTAAGTGTACAAACATTTGCAAGTGAGAATATTTATTAAATGTAGAACGACATTAATTTAGCTAATATTTGATAGCTGTTAGAGGATATTTTCGTTTTAAATTCGTCGCAGTCTCTTCGCTATTTACTTTGAATTTAAGTACTAACACAGCTGCTATTCAATTAATCAGTTAGTAGGTTTGTTATACAAAATTAGATAAGATAGGAAGAGAGAGAGTAAACTTAATATTTTTTTATAAATCAAATCGTACCGGTTGAATTGTTAAATAGTATTTACTTTATTTACTAGCGGGAAGCGAAAGGTTGGAATCTCGACTGTAGCTGCTTTGACAGCTGCTCTGACAGCTGCTTTGACAGCTGCTCTGACATATGATCTGACAACTGGTTTGACAGTTTTATATAAATTAGCCTATTAAACTTGGCATGTTACAAACTTTAATCTGTCATACAATGGACCATTCTTAAGTTTATTTAGTTTATTTGAGCAGGTTATAGCGAGTACAAGGAGGCAGACAACTTCGCTCAACAGGTGGGAGCGTTTGAGATACAGCAGACAAATGATCCTGCTCATGATAAAATACTTAGACAAGTGGTACTGCATGCTCCCATACACTGGTGCCCCATCATTCAGAATCAGCCTGTAGGCGTTATAGGCGATTATAGCTGGTTTGTGTGTTTGTCCTCTTCTTTTGGTAATAAAACGAATATTGTACGTGAGTGTTTTACAAGTAAAAGTTATTTATGTTGTGTATTCAATACTAATTAAACTGTTTTTGATACAGAGAAAGTTAATGCATTTGCTGCTCCCCATGACTATTTTCCAAAAATGTTATAGAAGTTATTGTCAGGCTTTGATAATTGATACCATAAAAATGATATGCTAATTGTTTAATACATGTAGATTGTATTCAGACTTGCATGACATGGATATGAAATGGTACGAATTAATTTTAAGGGCTTCGTTATATGTCGCACAAATTTTCTTTAGTGTCAAAGTATCTTTTATAGTTGGACTTGTCTATCTATTAGCCTCTTGCTGGTTAGAAACCAAACTTGAAATCTCCTTTGATTGATTGGTTGATTGATTGCTGATTGTTTGTTGATTGACTGATAGTAAAATTGAAACAACTTATTTGCTGATGTACTTATACTTGTTTTTTTAACAAGTCTAATATAAGTATATCAATGGATGTACTTACATGGTTGTAGCAGGTTTAATATAGGTATATCGGTGGATGTACGTGTGATGTAACAGGTCTAACATAAGTATATCGGTGGATGTACGTGTGATGTAACAGGTCTAACATGAGTATATCAGTGTATGTACGTGTGATTGTAACAGGTCTAACATAAGTATATCGGTGGATGTACGTGTGGTTGTAACAGGTTTAACATGAGTATATCGGTGGATGTACGTGTGGTTGTAACAGGTCTAACATAAGTATATCGGTGGATGTACGTGTGGTCGTAACAGGTTAAGCATAAGTATATCAGTGTATGTACGTGTGATTGTAACAGGTCTAACATAAGTATATCGGTGGATGTACGTGTGGTTGTAACCGGTCTAACATAAGTATATCGGTGGATGTATGTGTGGTTGTAACAGGTCTAACATAAGTATATCGGTGGATGTACGTGTGATTGTAACAGGTCTAACATAAGTATATCGGTGGATGTACGTGTGATGTAACAGGTCTAACATGAGTATATCAGTGGATGTACGTGTGATTGTAACAGGTCTAACATAAGTATATCGGTAGATGTACGTGTGGTTGTAACAGGTTTAACATAAGTATATCGGTGGATGTACGTGTGGTTGTAACAGGTCTAACATAAGTATATCGGTGGATGTACGTGTGGTTGTAACAGGTTTAACATAAGTATATCGGTGGATGTACGTGTGGTCGTAACAGGTTAAGCATAAGTATATCAGTGTATGTACGTGTGATTGTAACAGGTCTAACATAAGTATATCGGTGGATGTACGTGTGGTTGTAACCGGTCTAACATAAGTATATCGGTGGATGTATGTGTGGTTGTAACAGGTCTAACATAAGTATATCGGTGGATGTACGTGTACCCTCTATAAACGGAAGTCGTGGGGCTCTCGTTGGTGTTAGGATGGATCAGGGTGGCTGTACCAGTTTCCTAGCAAAGGGCATCTTCTTCTTCATTCTCGTGGAATCGAAGCAAGCCATCGTATCTCTAGATATTGGTGAGATATATTACATTATTTTACAATAGATATACCTGTGCGCAAGAATGCACACATCTAGGAGTGGTCACTTTTAACTGAACCTGGATTGGAGCTCGTACCTCTCAATCCTAAGGCGGACGTTCTAGCAATGTACCATACGACTCTCAAGAAATCAATATATAGAAATCTCTTATATGACAAAGGTGTTGTAATTAGAAGTGATTAAATATGAAGATGCGATGAAATTTATAATCGCCATAAACTTGTACTCGACAAGTGACAGAGCTGCATCGTTAATATTAAGCAATTATAAATATGATGCAGCGAAAAAATTTAAATCTGTGGTAGCGTTGCTTCAGACAGACACACAGACAGACAAAACTTTCTCATTATATTAGATATGTCAAATTCATTAAGCCTCGCACGTAATAAAGTAAATTGGCTGTATTCACTTATTAAAAAAATTCATTTATTATGGACCATTAAAACTTTACCAGTGCCTTATATGTATAGATGTGTTGTTACTGGGTTCTAACTGGCTGAGAAACAGCCAGTTAGAACTAATATTTCATTTGTATTTTTTATGTAATTTTTTTGTTTAAGATGTGATACGGTTTTAACAATAGGTCGTCACGAAGCGATGCATTAGAACGTCAGTTCTTACATAAATAATCGACTTTCTGTAGAATGCATTCGATCATTTTCTGAAAGTGTAAAATAAATTGTTTTTGTATCCAGGAAGAGCCGATGTTGTATACGAATCATTCGTAGATGTCAGATATGATAGGTGGTATCATCTTACTCTGGCTGTCAAGGTTTGCACGCAATTTGTTTGTAGGCTAATTGTTTAGGCCAAATTTTAAATAGTTATGTCTCTAGAACTCCCTTTCTCCATAACTCTCTCTCTCTCTCTCGCTCTTTTTTATACTACCTATTGGCAGGTCCATGGCATGTAACTACTTCATACATTTCTATATTGTATCCTCTGCCTTTCTCCTCATATCAACGTATGAATTAGATGTAAAATCATCCAGAATTCCAAGTCTCAGTCTTCCTCTAGCTTTTTTCCTTCCATTCTTCCTTCAGTTACCTCTGTTAGTAAACCATTCCCTCTCAGTACATGAGCTATCCAGTTCTTCTTTCTATTCCTAATGAAATTTATAAATTTTCTATTTATGCCAACCCTATTTAGCACTTCTTCGTTCGTAATTTTGTCAGTCTCTTTTTAACCTTCCCCGTTCTTCATAATAGTCACATTTCGAATGCTTCCTATTTCCTAACATCCTCCTTTCTTAACGTCCCTGTTTCACAACCATACAGGAGCGTGGTCCACGCTAAAGTCTTTACAATCTGTATCATCAAAAGCTTCTTAAAACTTTTTGTCACTAGTTATTTTCTATAACTTAAGGCCTCTTTTGTTTGAAAAATTATGCATTTAATTTCTCTTCCCCATTTGCCGTCTTCTTCTTCCGTGTGTCCTATATATCTGAAACTCTTTACCTGTTCTAATTTTGTACCGTCTCTATGTTCTGTAAATTTTCCGCAATTTTCTGTAAACCCACGTCGCTACTAGCAATTCTTCTTAGCTTACCTTGATCATCGGCAATTCTTACTTCTTATGGATAGGAGCGTGTCGCCACTTCCATATCATTTTATTGTTTCAAATTTGAAATTATTCCTTGGCAGTTATGTAATGTTAATCACAAGTGTGAACTAGTTTTATATCTTCAATAAATAATGATAAGTATTGATCATAAGCGTAAAAGTTTTTATAGTAAAGTAGTTTATAGTAATCACAGTGTAAGTAATGCTTTATATTTATTTAGGGTAAAGAAATAAGAGCCGAGCTGGATGGTCTAGTGTTGTATAATGATGGACTGCATGACAAGGTTGCCACTGATAATGGTTTTTTGGCTATGGGCACGGACAACTTTGGTCTGGCGGATTTCGATAACTTGAGCATAAAGCGAACATGAAGATCAAAGAAGGAAGAAAGAAATTAAAATGCTAGAAGATGGAAACAAATTGTAGTTAAATTTGTTTCTCAGTGCAGATCTGTGTGTTACTTTTTCTATATGTAATATTTAACATAATGTATTGTGTAATAGATAATTACAGAATTGGAATATAATTTTGCTCATGATTCCAGTATTAGAATTGTGTGGCTAGTGGTGAAACGATTAAAGTAAATAAAACTTCAGGACTGATGCTTTAATTTTTTGAAACGATGATTATAATGAATTGTTGCTGTTTAGTCATTAATAAATTGTAATAATTTGTTTACTTTGTTAAGATTGTTTGTTTCGGCACTTGTGAAATCTGCTACTAGCAATAAAATCTCATACCCAACCTTTGAACTATCTTCATTACTGACGCTAATATATGTAATACTTTACTGGAGCTAAATGCAATGCTTAGAGTATCTATATTAGTTAAGCTAAATGCTACTGTTCCTTATTTAGTCACAAATGAAGCAATCCCTGTGGTAAAGTAGTAGCTAATGATTCTAAGATTAATAGCAGAATTCTCTCTAGATCATCCGCCCTGTCATGTAGCCTGCATAAGTGGTATAGGTAACGGTATGGCTAAAGGTATGGCTATAGGTATGGCTAGTGTTATTGCTATTTAATCGTTGATATTTATATTTATTATTCATGTGCCAATCTCTCTACAAATGTGTCTTTAGACATTTGTCAAATTTAAGTGCTTTGTAGAGGCACATTGATCGATTTTGCAGATCGACTGATTGTAGCAGGTGCTTATTGATCTCTTGATAAGAAAGCACAATAAGCAAAATGTATATATCCATTATGTATTAATTCAACCGGTTTGATGACCAAATGGATAGCAAGCCTGCCTGATAACCAGGAAGCCATAGGTTCAAATCCCAATCAGATCGTCTCTGCCCTTGTGATAAGGAATCAGACGTTAGACTTAACTTTGTAGCTCTATGCAGATTGAGTGATCGATCAATGAAGAATTATTGATTGACTGATGCTGGTAGATTGATTTATCGATTGATGCAGAATCATTGATTGACTGATGCTGGTAGATTGATTGATTGATGCAGAATCATTGATTGACTGATGCTGGTAGATTGATTGGTTGATGCAGAATCATTGATTGATTGATACCGATGCTCATGCTAATGATGCTGCGCTTAATTACTGTAATAGCAGATGAAGCAGTTAATCTAGCTAGATATTATGCTTAAGATATTATGATATTTTTATAATATCCTTTGGACTTAAGTGTTATTACTTGTTAATTATCATGTAATTGTGCCGGTAAATAAATAAAAAAACAATATAGTTATGGCGTACCCGTGTTGTGTACGGGTTGTTGAAGAATAGATCAACCGTGGACCGCATCTGTCGTAATAAGCGACAAAGCAATTAGATCCAAACCAACGTCAGAAAAGGCATTCGGTTGGTGAACGTCTCGGGATTGATACAAAATGTTCTAATCCAAACCCTATTATTTTATTTGTGCATTTTATTTATTTTTATGTGAGGTTTTAAGTTGTCCAAGTTGACGATGACTATAGTATTATTTTTAGGTAAAAGTTAAATTAAGTTGTGGTGTTTCATCTTTAATGATATCAAGAATTTTTGTAGATCCTGTGTGCCATCTCGTCCATACATTATAACTATAACATACGCGATTGAATAAAATACTGAGCTTCGGCTTGTATGGAATATTTAGAATAGTCGAGATTAAACATTTAAAGATTAAACAGGAAACGCCCATTTTAGAGCAAGATCTGTCCATCATGACATCAAAGTTATGAGGTACAAAAAGTATGCCAGAGTCGTAGCTTCCTTAGAGAAATTAAGCTACTATTATCATTTTGTACTAGTTTCATTAAATTTTAGAGACTTAACTGCTTATATGACTTTTATATTTTTGTCAAATTTCGTTAATGTAAGGGCAAAATTAGTAAAAACCATAAAAATTGTAATATATAATAAGTGTGCATATAATTACATGAAATTTATCATTTCATAGAATCGTTGCTCAAGTCTCTCTTCTACAACAAAGTAGGCCTATCGTCTTCGCGAATATTTTAATACAAACCTTCAAATAAAGGTAAACATGAATTTTCTGTCTGTATTTTACTCACCAAAGGGCACATTTCGTATGTGAATGCGACATATACCCCAAAGAAAGTCACTTAACCTTCCTCAAGTAACTTAGTGTAATTTCTTTCATCTAACTGTTAGCATAAACTTCAATTATATTATGCATAATAATTAAATTCAGTCAGTGTTGCTTTTAAATGCATTTATGTTGCCATAATTCTCTCTAGTTTTTGTACATTTGAACTATATTTCAGATATTAATGCATTCCTTTTTTCAAACTTGACAGTTAAAACACTGAACATATTAGTTATAGTTCAGGTACAGGTCATTAAAACCTGCTTGTACGGCTAGTGGGATAAGTAGGAAATTGACGATTACTAATTAAATTTTATGTAGTCATATCCTTTGACTTCTTGCATTTGAGTTAATATTAATACGTTATAAGTTTAATTGTCAAATAGATTTTGTATATTTACTTTGATTCATTGTGTTTCGGTTAATGCTGTTGTACATAGCATAGACATATAGTCTCATATTGTATATTCGGGTTAACTATTAATATTGGCAATAAAATACTGAATAACTAACTACGTAGTTTATCACTCTTTTTTCGTAAAAGATTTCGAAGCGGCAAGAACATGAAGTTTGTTGAGGGACAATCGGCGGGGTTTCCTGTGAGAAGGTGGGCGGAGTTTACTGAGGGACGGTAGTAAACTTTTATCGCAGGTAAATATTTAAATTAAAGGTAATAAACCTTTTTCCATTTTTAATTGCATCTATGTAGCAGATAATATATATATATATATATATATATATATATATATATATATATATATATATAATACAGTAATGCAAGTAACAGTAGAATGTACATGTAGGCAGGATATAGATTTGACGGTATTTCGTTGTACTACAAACATGACATAACACCTCTGACATTATGCTTTGCCAAACATGACATAGCTTTATGAATGAAATCTGCACTAAAGAGTCATTCATAAATATCATAGAATAAGTCCCACAATTATGATTATATAATAGTTTGCAATAACTTATTAATTTATTACTATTAAGTTAAAACAATTTCACTTATTTAAGCAATATTCAAGACCGTCGCTAGGCAATTTTTTGGCAGGATGAATGTGAAATGAATTTCTGCTAAAATGTAGGGTCAACCTGCTCACTTGGTCCTAAACATCGCAGAGGTCCCCCACACCCCGCTTCTCCACAAATATTACACAACTAACTATATACACAAATTCCAACTGAACACAGCTATAGAATATTATCTAACCAGACAGAGTTAACGAGATCATTAGCTAATACTACATGTATAATAGAATCATTACAATCTTGTAATTTTTTCATTAGCAAATTCTATAATTCTGAGAGCCATTACAGTCCTACTAAATGTTAAATATGATATCGTTTAATGGAAGTCTCTGATGAAAAATCAGGGCAGCCTTTGAATAGTCTTCAAATGATCTTGAATGTTCTCCAGCTGAAGTAAACTGCACAGAAGAGTCAACAAAAATAAATAATTCAGCAAAAATGACGCCATTTTCAGAACATTTTATATTTGTATAATTAATAGATCAAGTTTTTATCCTTCATGAAGGTACCTTTATCCAATCAGTCAGATAGATAAGACTAGGTGGTAAGAAGAAACCAAAGCATACGTCATCAATAGCTAAAAGTATTGGAATAATTTGTAGCAATTATTTCCAGAAAGACAAGTCTAGATTAACTTCTTGCAATATTTAAAAGTTCTAAACAAGGTAACATTTATTCACGACTATACGGAGAATTTATAACTTTATAAATTCATCATCATCTCCCCTTGAATCCCGGTTTAACCAGGGTCGGGATACAAATAGACTGTCTGAAATCATTTCTGTCCTATACCCAGGGGCGGATCAATTTTTTAAGGGGGGGGGCACGACATTTTTTTTGAGAGTGTACATTTTTTTGCTTCCGCCTTCTTCGGGACATGTGACAGTTTGGTGGAGAGGGGCTCAAAATTCGTTCGGCTCAAAGATTGACTGTTTCCCCGTACCTTACCCCCCCCCCCGCTCATACCCGTACTAAAGTCAGGGGAAAACGTAAAGTCCTACATTTGTTTTGGAAAAAGTAGGTTAATTTTTTCACTTCTGAAGAAAATCTGCGGATCTCTACGAATTGCAAAAGTGACCTAATTTTGGCGGTGGGGGTGGCTTAAGCCCCTCCCAGCCAAGACTTTTTGCATCACTGCTACGGGACAGAGTTCACATTTTTTACTTACACCCTTTTTTCCTCCAATTTGGTTATGCATTGGTTCAAGTGAAAATTGAGAGCTAGAGAAACGGTCAATATTTTTCAGGCCCCTTCCATTATACAGGGATCCTAGTATATCCTAGAAAAAATCGAGCTTTTGGAACTGTATTCCCTGTCTTACCCTCCCCCCGAGCCCCCCTAACCACTGCCATTACTAACATGTTTACACATCGTAATTGCCATAAAAACAATGAATATATACCCTGTCTTACCCTCCCCCCGGCCCCCCCCCCTTAACCACTGCCATTACTAACATGTTTACACATCGTAATTGCCATAGGAACAATGAATATATACCCTTTCTTACCCCACCCCCCGGGCCCCCCCCCCCTAACCACTGCCATTGCTGCCTACACCACACCACCAGCCCTTCCTCTATTCGAGACTTTTCCATTTGTTGAAATTTTTAACTTTATAAATTAAAGATTAAAATCTGTACAAACTTTCTCTCGGCTGCTTCAGCTCTGCAAGAAATTACAAAAACACAACAGATACATTTTTAAATTGAACACTTCTTAGAACGTTGCTTCAGTGCGACATATTCTGCCAACAAGTAACACTGAATACGATAAATGATAATACGGTAAGTGATACTGATTACGTTATGTTTCCTGTGCTAAACTAAACTTGACTTCATTCAAGAATGCGAATAAATCCTTTAACTGATGGTTATTTTGAAGCCGTTTAGAATATTATTAGATGTATATTATTATTGGCGTTAAGGTTATTATTAGAGTATTATGAACACATAAAACAAAACAGGAAACATAAATCCATCAAAGAAGGCATACTTTTTCTCTATACAAGGTATTGCAGAGATATTAAATGGAAAAGCTTTTTAAATAACTGCAAGAGAGTATTTTGTCAAATCAATATCAGTTTTATACATCACTACAGGCTGATTGATTGATTGATTGAATGATGGGCATCACTAGAGGATTTAGATAACTGATAAGCAGTAACTTTAGCTAGGATCTGCCATCAGTCAGAGGTCTCGATATATCATTTGCCATTGTGAAAATTTACAACTTATACCAATACAACAACAACAATACGATTAGAGTGCTTCTGTTGTCCATGACAACATTGAGCACTATGAAACCAAATAAAAGCGATGAGCAGAGTGAGGGGTCCATAAACGGTGCATGCCAAAATCCGGGTGATCAGTCCAAGGTACAGCTTGTGAATAAAGCAGTTGCGCTGTGGCATTTCATCAGAGTCTTACCATGTTTACCAGCCAAATTAAATTGTTTATCTGTATTCAAAGGCTAAATGAGAAAGTGAATATAAAAATATACAAGTATAGAAGACTACGCAGGTCTCACCTGAAGCGTATTTATATATTCACATATCATTCAGATAATCTCTCTCTCTCTCATATTATTTGTCAGTCAATTTAATCACCAGTGTGGTTATTTCAGCTCAGGATTTGGGTACGATCACTAAATAATACTCCATCAATTGATTCCATCATAATATTCTATTTTACTGCCTTCATCAACAGTTGCATGACTTCAATTAAGGCACCATACGTTTGGTTCATTTGTCAGCGAACCAAATGTATGGTGTATATGCTGTCAAGCTTTTAGCTTAATACACGACTGAGACACCGTACTGCAAATAACAAAATATTTTCAATGTATATAATAAACTTCACGCAGGTTTTCGCAAAATGTTATGGTATAACTTTTATCTGTGTCCTACTTACTGAAACTGCAGATTATTTACCAGCAAGCCCATGCGTTTCAAAGTCTGAAACACAAAAAATTAAACAATCATAACTCATATGGAATCATAACTCACACAGTACAGTCAAATCACATTCAACGGGGTCAATCCATTATGCTTTTGCTTTATATTTACAAAAACACGAAAATCTAATTGTTAAAATTTAAAACGTAATAATTATAATAAGAAGTTATAATTATTAATATTTTATATCGTTCTAATAAGAAATCTTTTATTGACGTTTTATAGGGTATTAATTATCATAATAAAATATTTAATAATTAACATTTTATATGACACTAATTATTTAGTAAGTAAACTAAGTTTTTCACAGTAAAATATGTTTGGGTGTTTTAGTTGCTAGATATTCTAAGCTGCTAGTTCAGAAACTTTATATTAAACCTATTAACGGACGTTTTATTCAACAAATGGACGACTGAATCAGAACTTAATATTTACCGTTGAAGAGTTTTCAATTGCAAACTCTTGACTTGCAAAATTTTTGGCTGCCTTTTCAAGGAGCTGAAAAATAGCAATGACAATCATCCTTTTATATATGTTATCGAAGTACAACAAATTGCCATCGAATTATAGAAGAAAGCAAACTTTCAAAAATCAGCTTCATTATTACCATAATTTACTCTCTAGACGTTATCAAGCAAGCACAATGAGGAATAGAATGATATCTACAGGTTGTCACCAACCTCTACAATACAGAGTTAGAAATGTCAGTGAGCAACAGTGAGACAATAGTAGCCAATAAAATACTTTAAAATAGAATTTAAAAGATTAACTACTGTATAGAAATGATCAATTCACGTAAATCCAAAATATAGAGGACCAATTATTTTCTTAACAGTCTAGTTTGACAAGAAAATAATTGAATAAACTCTAGTAAATATGTAGGGAAATCATAAAAAATTGTGAATTAGTAACAGATATTAATAATAGCAAACTACAAACTTCGTTGGACTTCGATCCTCGCAGTATCTGCCGAGTTAGAGAAGCAAGATCGTTCATGCCTAAAGCCATCTTCTCTGTTAGTCTAGCTTTAGTTTCCTGATTCCATCCAGTGCTCGTAGCACCGGTAGAGCTGTTAGCTGCCATTACATATTATCTGTCGTCAATAGGACAGGGCCAAAATATGATCTAATATTTATCCAGATTAATGAATTCCACTCAACCTCAACTTCTCTGAAATCAAAAAGAATCAGATATAATTATATTGTTATTAAAAATAATTCTAATTTATAATTTTTTTAAGCTTCCTTCTAAAAAGTCCCCAATGATGAAAAAAAATTCTGTAAATGGAATGTTTTACAATAACTGTAATTATTTACTTTTTAATCATTAGCTTAATTAAAACTCTCTGGCTTGTTTGATTTGTGCATGACTTATACGGTACATCTCATTCTGATAATATATAAATACATCATTATTATTACAGCTCAGTTTATAACCAATTTATAAAATATTACGGAGGCTTACAGACTTAAATCAGAAAAAGTTTCTCAAATTAACAATTAGCATATTGATAATAACAAGATGAGTTCCATCAAGAGCACCACATTTAAAATACTAAGAAGTGTAGTCGATTATATACACCTATATGCAGTGGTTAAACAGGGGGAATGCAGAAGAACTGAGTTCCACTCGTTCTCTATTTTTTAAAGCGAGTTCCACCGTCAGATGTCAATATTAAATACTAGAAGCCCTGTTAAAGAGAAGAGGGGTGGCCCACAAAAATTGTGACAGTTCTAATAGCTCTTAATTCGCTCTAAAAATATATATATATATTATATATATATATATATATATATATATATATATATATATATATATATATATATATATATATGTATATGTATATATATACATGTATATATATATATATATATATATCTATATCATGTAAGGATATAGATTGTGAAAACCTTGGTATGGATGCTATTATATGGACCTTAGAGAAGGAAAATATCAGGAAACTAGAGGCATTGGAAATGTGGATATGGAGAAGAATGGAAAGGATTAACAGGATCCAAAAGGTTACAAATGAGGAAGCTCTGGAGAGAGATACTACAGAGAGATGGTTGATCAATGCATAAAGAAATGGGAAGCAGAGTTGGATAGGACCCATTCTAAGGGGGAAAGTCAATTAAAAGAGGTCATAGAAGGCAGAATGGACGGAGAGAGAAGCATAGGCAGACCAAGATTATAAAAGGTAGATCATTTAGAGATCCACTCATGGTCTCATATGTGGACACAAAGAGCGGAAGACAGAGAAGAGTGGAGGCCTTATATACAAAAGATATGCCAATAGGCAGTGCAGTAAGAGAGAGAGATTATTATATAGGTATATTACAATAATATATTATTCTTTATTACATAAGTATATTAGGTATTCCTTAGGATTGGGAGAAAACATTTAGTGATCGGTATGCATACAAATGTATAGGTCTATAACTACGGCAAGAAGATGTTTATCGTCAAAGAATATGTCAAAAAGATGGCATTATTTAATGAATAATGTCACAGAATACGAAAATTTGGGTTCAAAAATTCCATTTAAATTAAATAATTACTTATTGAGTAGGTGTGTTAATATAGAAGAGACTACATGTAAAAAATAAAAAGTATGGACAAAATCAAGATTAATGCCATTTCTAAACATATTTTCAATACAATGAAAAGAACAAAGATTTAGAATAGAACCGACTAAAACTGTAAATAGTATAGAACAAGCAGTATAAAATATATTTCCTATTGTACATATTTATATTATTAGTATTATATATATATATATATATATATATATATATATACACTGTGAGTCATAAAAAAACATGTGCGCAGTATTTCGTCCACAACTTTGACACTTGTGAACCAATTTTGAAAATCTTTTCAGAATTATAAAGAAGAAGAAAAGTATTAATTTTAAATCTAGTTTTGTGACACTGCCCGCTTGAAGTAAAAAATAACCGACGATTTTACAAATATAGTCTGCTTTTGTTTAAATTTTAAAATGGTGTTAACTAATGAAAATAAAGCTCTCATAAAAAACTTGTACCTCTTAAAGGGTTATGGCGCACATCGGTTGATTGCTGAATTTCCAACAAAATCTGGACCCTGGGAGGGCTAGTTGCTATTAAAGAAATTACGCCGGACTGAGAGCGCCGTTAGAAAGAAGGGCAGTGGACGACCGAAGAGCATAAGAACAGAAGAGAATGTTAGAGCAGTGGAGGAGTTGATTCTGATTGCGCATATTTTCAAGCACTGCTTCAACGCAAAAATAATAATTAAAAGAGTCACTTACCGTTATTTTATAGCAAATGTTATCCTGATTACACCTATGCAAGATGTAAAAAATCGGTTCACTAATACCAAAGTTATGGGCGAGAGACTGCGCACATGGCGGGATTAGCGCAGATTAAGGACGGCGGGATTAGCGCAGGACGGCGGGATTAGCGCAGGACGGCGGGATTAGCGCACGTGGTTTAGTTGCGTGTCAATTATCGAAGTTAAGCTGCATCGACCTCGGTTAGTACTTTGTGGGCGACCACATTGAAAGACTGAGTGTTGGTAAAAGCTTAGGAAGGAAAAAATCACAGGGTGATAGAAGGTTATAATCCGCGCCGGCTGCAATTGATGAGCCATCAAAAGGCAACGATTACTAATAACCATGGAGAAGAAGAAGGAAATGGGTCTTAAACAAGCATCTGTGCTTCCTGACCCAGTGTGCCGTTATGTTATATGTTACAGGTTTTTTTTACTCACAGTGTGTGTGTATGTATATATATATATATATATATATATATATATATATATATATATATATATATATATATATATATATATATATAATATTAATTCCAGGGAGGATAGATGGCTTTAATTATTACTCTAAGATTATTCTAATTATTATTAATTATTACTCTAAGATTAATATTTATAATAATTATTATTATAATTCCATAAAAGTAAACAGTACACAACCATGTAAACAAACATATATTAAATACTAGCTTCTTTCAATTTTAACTTGATAATTTGGATTTTATAATTTTACTTTCTCTCGAATACATTCAGCATATCCTAGGGGTCTAGTTAGTTTCAGGGGTATAAAAGTTAAGGATGGGAGATCTTTAGGGCTTATGAAGATGTTTGTTGGTCTACTCAGGTCAGTATCTAATGGAAATTATGTAAACAATTTTTCAAACAGCGATGCCATTCAGAAAACCCATATCCATCAAGGATAATTTACATTAAAAAATCTCTTGCAAGCACCAGGAAAGATGGGTGCCGCCGACAGAGTAAAAACACACTACAGTGAAATGATCAACTACGTTGATATCTATCACTTTTCATATCGCGTGTTTAAACCGTGTGGCAATTTAAACCATTTTCCGTGTATCCAGTCCAGTGAATTCCAAGTAATATGAAGTAATATGAAGTGAATTCCAAGTGAATTTGTATTCCAAGTTAAGTATACATCTATATTTACTGAGGCTTGACATATCGTACTCCAGTTTTACTGATGCTTTAATGAAAAATGCCGTAACGTTCTCTAATTAAAAAACGACTAAATTCCATTGCTTCTGTTGAAACTCTTTACATACAATTTTGGTTTAAAACAGTAAACACGCATTATAGTGAAATTATCAACTACGTTTATATCTGTCACTTTTAATACCACATGTTTAGACCGTTAGGCAATTTAGACCATTTCCGTAGATCCAATTAACCAACCCAGTGAATGTCCGAGATTTTACTCTCAGATCAGCGCGTCTGGGATTCGAACCCACGAGGGTTCAATTCACCTCAGGATCAGTCATTTAAAACTTTATGACGTTACCCCTGTGCTATTGAGACATTCAAATTTATAATTAGAAGATCAAGGCCCATATTAGAAGATCAAGGCAGTCTATAATATAGGCCTACACATGTGTTGATAAGAATACACGTACATGTAGCCTATGTATTATTTTAAAACATATCCTGCATACTATAGCTTGTTTGTTCTTAACAAAGTAAAGTTTTTTTGCAAAAATGAGTTACTTTCTGCTGAAAGATTTATAAAAAGAAGATTTTTATTATTTGTAGAAAATCAATAACAGTTAAACATTAGCTACAGAAATAAAAGTGTCTAATTTAGTTATATAATTTCCAATTTATTAAATTAATTAATCAGTCATCAATATTAGCAATGAACCACTAGATAACATGATAATAATAATAATAACAAAAATTAGATTGCTACAGTCATCCATGACAACATCGAGCACTATTGAGACAAAATCAAGCCGAATCATAAAATCATGATCTCACTGAAGTGAAAATATAACATTTGCAATGAACTTACAAGCTTTAAAAATGTTGTATAACGATGTTATGCAATATTAATAAAGTAATAAAGTGACACCAGCCAGTAACAGTTGTTCCAATAGCTAAATCAGATCTTTTCAATTATCAATTCACAATATCAATTAATTTATAATTATATAATGGGCGATTTGATCCATTCAAAGATGACAAAAATCTATGCAATTTACAAGAACTTTTTCACAGAAATGGTTCGTGGGTTACCTCTCAACGTTTAAATGCACAAACCTTTAGGTCTGTGCATTTAATGCATTTGAGTCTCGTGGTACCTAGGTCCCTGTCAATTAACCACCACAGTATGTAATCAGATTTTGAGAAAGTTTAAGCAGAAACTAAGAAAAAAAATATTTGATACATTACTAAATTCTTTTAAACAAAATTATTTGTTGGCAGTTGTTACAAATAAAAAAATATAATAATAACAACAATTAGAGTGCTACTGTCGTCCATGACAACATCGAGCACTATTGAGACAAATCCATGCCAGTGAGCTTAACAAAGGTCCGAAACGGTGCAAATTAAAAAAAATCTGTCTATAAATAAAGGAAATTGAAGAAAAGGAGGTTTGCATTCTGGTCGCAACTCGTGGTCACAGAATGGAGTGATGGAAAGATAGGTTTTCAACTGCCTATAGAACTGCTCATAGGAAAGCAAAGGCCGATGTGATTCAAATGTAGACTTCCGAAGATTGGATGGAAGAGAATTCCAGATCTGCAGTGCAGCACGTGAAGGTAACTAAGGTCTCACAAGAGTACTTAATTTAGAAGAGTAGCATCAGCCTGCATCACTTTAATCAAGTGAGATATACAACTTTGTCCAGTGGTGGTAATGGACTTAGGGAAGCTGTCTTGCAAATGATACGCTCTTCATATATCTTTTGTTTAAAGATACAAATGCTGAATACCTAATATTTGAGTTTTGCATTTTATTTGACAGACGTGGGAAGCTATACCTAAGTAATCATAAACGAGATATGAATACAGCCAATAATTATAATCAGAAAAAACTTATATTACATACGACAGATTTGTGCAGAATAACTGAGTGGAAATATTACTGTACAATCCATATATATACACAAATATAAAAAGCATTTCATGCTGATTACAGACAGTACAGTACATTAAATTACGTCACATCACAGTTCTGCTAATTTAAAAACGAATCCATTTAAATATACAAATTGACAAATAATATTATATCATAATTTAGTTATTCACTTACATTAATTAAGTATCAAGTTACATTGAGTAGCAAATTCAATTCTCAAATGTCACGCGATGCTACAATTTAAACAGAATTAAACAGAAAAGACAATTGGGCTCTGAAGGCTGGCACTGTTTGGAATGCTTATAACTAAGCAAATAGTTTATCAGGCGCCCTAGAAGTTGACTACAAATAAATTATAATACGTTGTGTCTCTAATTAATTTAAGATTGCAGAATTGCTAAAATTCTGTGATACGTATCAGATGATGAAACATATCAGAGCCATAACAAATAATGAATATTCAGTTATACAGCCTAGTCGTTACATTATTATTACACAGTAATAACGTCATATACGATTTAAATATGAAATTCTTCTTCTTAACAGAATGTTTAGATATGCCAGGGAACAAACCCGATAGTTTTTAATACAATTTTCAAACTCAATAAAAGTTGTCTATTAGCTAATTAATTATCAGAACTCAAAAAAGCGTCCACTAATACACAAGATACAGATTCTGATGAAATTTACAACCAGTTCCAACGGATGCCCAGAGCATTGAGTCCAGTTCCATTTTACTCTACATAAAACTTTTTATACGGCTCTTTAATTAAAATACCAACATCTGCATCGTTTTTACATTTATCCTGTATTCTAACTGTTACCAAACAAACCACGACTCCAATGCTACGAATAATAACTTTTGCAAATTTTAAGATAGAAAGTAAGTCATTTTATTTATTTAGAAATAGATACATTTGTAGGCACTCATCTAACGCTGAACTGGTAAATAAAAACTAGATTAAATTATTGATTATTGTGCGAGGCAATCCCAAGGTTTTGAGCATTGTTTATTTGGGAGGCAATTTGCATCTCATAAACCAAATTAAACTCCCTTACATATAAAAGACAAGCTTGTGACCATCACACTGAATACATTCCTCAAAATTATTCATACGCTAAGTACAACATCTCTGCAATATTACATTCAATTTCCATAAATTTCTCAAAATATTTCCAGAAATATCCCTATATTTATGTACAAATTCCACAAATACGTGATTACTTTTGTCCACACCAAAACAATTAGGAATCTCGGTTATTTAGTCAATATAATACAGAAAATTCAATACAATACACGTTCACAAAATTAATATTCATCAAATATTGCACTCAATCTATATCTGATGCATATTATACATAGGATGAAGCATGAAGATAGCAAAATATCATAGCATAGATATTCCTTAAAAATTTGGTCGTTCATAAATTCTGTTGTTTAGGAGAGAATATCAGTATCAGCAGGCATAGGAAGTTCATTTTCAGCTCCACAATCTGTATTCCTACGTAGTTTTCATACAAAATTTCAATAAGCTTCATATTCCTCTTGCCCAGGTACATATTCAACACATTTACGTTGAATTAAGCATATGGTATGTGGCACATTAAGCAAGCCTAGATGCGTCATATTCAATATGCCCAAGTATTTCACATTCAAAGTGCTTATGAATTTCACATTCAACAGGCTAAAATATATCACACCCAGCACACTCAGATTTTCCACATTTAAACATTCTAGTCATTTCACATTCAACAAGATATGTGATACATTCAATAATGCTAGATATGATACATTCAATATGGCTAGATAGATGCATCACATTCGACATTCTCAGACAGTTCACTTTCTAACATCATACCCATCTCACATTCTCCAATCCAAGATTTCAAGCACTGCTTACACTACATACACTACTTGTTCGACTGTGCAGTCTTTCAGGATTGGAATCAGGAGAGCTCAAACTGTCGATACCTAAATCAGTCAAATCAGAGCTACAGCCAGCATGACTCAGCTCGGTGTCTGCGACATTGATATCCACGGGCACCACACCGCTACATTCACTGTAGCTACAACTCGCACCGCTATCATCATGTGTCGTGTGACATACTACTCCCTCGTCCGCTTCCGTTGATATCGCTGCGGAACTACCGTCGCAGCTACTTCCGGCAACCGTGGTGCTACAGATACATTCTCTAACAAGAACAGTCGCACACGCGCCTCCACAGCCAAAACCGGAAACAGGTCCACCACCAGGCTTCAATCGCACCACCATGGAACCTCTCTTAGCCTGTGGGTCATGAGTACCAGTGTTGACCTTTTTCCTTTTCCCTTTATCAGGCTTCTTATCTTCATCCTCCGAAGGTCTGGAATTGAGTTCATGAGCTCTTAACAACCAACTCAGGTTGTTAGTGAGAAAGTTGATCAGACCCGGCGGCATGCTAATGGCACACGTCACGTCCAGATATTTCGGCACAAACTGACGCAGTGTCATGCAACATCGGAATCCAAGTGAATTTTTATAGCTACAAGCGGTTACTAGTCGCATTCCAGTTCTTGCAGCGGTAGATGCGATCATCGGGTATAAAATTTTTCCTCTTAAACCGGTAAATACGATGCCGAGCGGTTGTCGATTCTTATATATTGTTAAGCGACCCAGCCAAGTGTCGAGGTGTAGGCCAACAATGCTTCCTTGACCAAAGCGCGCAGTTGGTAATTCCCGGAATCTTCCTGCATGTTGGATTTTACCAGAATACGACCAGCCCCAACTTTCCTGTTCTCTACCCAATACACTGCAAAAGTTGTAGCGGTTAGAATTCAAGTCGACGCTATCAGTGCCGACGCCAACCATCTGCACTTACATACTTACATACATAGAGAAATTTTATATTTTACATACATACAGAGAAATTTTACATACATACATGGAGAAATTTTACATACATACATGGAGAAATTTTACATACATACATGGAGAAATTTTACATACATACATGGAGAAATTTTACATACATACATGGAGAAATTTTATATACATACATGGAGAAATTTTATATACATACATGGAGAAATTTTATATACATACATGGAGAAATTTTATATACATACATGGAGAAATTTTATATACATACATGGAGAAATTTTATATACATATATACAGAAATATTACAGTGTGCCTTCCACAAACAAAATTACCATCAAATTAAGTACGAATAAATAGGATTCCTAACAAATTTTATCTCATCCCAGTCAATTTTATATCAAGCTAGTAGGACAAAATTACACAATATACTGAGTGCCCTTGTAAATCATAAATAATACTAATATGCAGCAAAGCCTTCCAGATCACACCTCACCTTTAGCAACCTATTAAAAAAATTAATTTTTCATTCACAAAAAACTATCAAAGACATCAAAATGACAGGCTTTACTTTGTATTACTTTAATAGTAAAAAACCTACTAACAATAGATTACTTACAAATAAGTTCAAAATATCACAACTCACGTTCTACAGTTGATTGCATCAAATTCTATTGTACATAAATATAAATATCTCTTGCGTATCAAACCTTGCAAATTTGAAAATTTCCATAAAAGTGCAATTTCAACATATCCTAATAATAACAGAATACTAACAGGGTATTTATCCTAAAAAAATTTGAAACGAGAGAGAGAGAGAGAGAGAGAGAACAATGTTTATTTCCAAAAACACTCAAAAATGCAATAACACACACTAGGCCATCAAAGAGGTTATAAAAACCTATCTAGTTGACCACCCATCAAACTTTTCAGAGAAATATCCAAAGTAAGCAAAAATTTGTAAGTTTTGCTTTGAGAGCTCTCTCTTGAACTTATATGAGTATATAATCAATTAAGAATAAGAATAAGAACTTCATACGACAATAACTTCATGGCTTTAACAAAAAATGTAAACAATCTTGTTCAACTATGCACAATGAAGTAATTATAACAATTTTATGCTAATTTAAACGCAAGCAGTTACTTAAGATTTAAACAGCGATTAAAGTGGGGGGTACAGAGAAATTCAATTTCACTAGCTCTCATTTTTTCTGAAGTGAGTTCCCTTGTAAGGGCCCTCATTAAGGACCCTGTAAGGGGGAAGAGGGAGCTAAAAATTGTGAAAATTTCCACTAGCTTTCAATTCCCACTTTAACCACTGAATTTAAGTAAAACAAACCATGTCGGTGCCATAGACTGGAGTCATCATCTTAATCTCCCAGAAATACTGCCGATCAACTAGCGGCATGTTTCCTCGAGCCACAGCCGTGCCGCTGCTGTAGTTAGTGTGGAAGCGAATGTCCTTTCCATCAAAGAACACCTCACTTGCTGCAGACTTGTTCTTGCTGTCCCAAGTCCATTCCAAATAGTCTGTTGTGAAACACAAGGTTGCTCATAATACATTACAGTTCAAAAGCAAAAATAATTTACATACAACAAACAAAACAAATTTATAGCTGACGTTGGAGAAAGGATTGCAGAGAGAGAGAGAGAGGGGGGGAGAGATAGAGAGGAGAGAGAAAGCAAAAATAATTTACACAAAATACACACAAAAGCCAATTTATAGCTGAAATTGGTTTAAAAAAAGATTGGAGAGAGAGAGAGGGGGAGGGAGGGAGAGATAGCGAGACAGAGGGGGGAGAGAGAGAGAGAGAACCATGATCATTTATTTGTAACTGAAATAAATATACATGATGCATATACAACGAGACAGAACATAAATGAAACGACCGTCAGAAAGAGCCCAATTGAGCTCTATTTAGCTGACTACCAAAAACACAAAAGCATAGTAACATGGAAACATAGTAACTTAGTGAATTTAGAGATAAGAAACATTAATGGTGAAAATTGCAAATTAAGCTTCCATCAAAATTAATTTCAACAATGTAGGCACATTCAAACTTCTATCATTGCTGAGTTCAATAATGATGGCACATTTAGCTTCCTCATGTTCAATAACTAAGGCACCTTATGATTGCAGAGTTCGACAATTATATACAATGGCACAATAAGCTTCAATTGTGCTTGAGTTCAATAATGACACTGCGTTTAATGCTTTCATTTCATTTTATATTAACGAGTTAAATATTGATGACACATTATGCTTCCATCAGCTATAGCATGAAAACTGAATATCAGGGGGATCAAAATTTAATAAATGTTGTAATTTGGCATCCTTCATATAAGATGTATAAATAAAAATACTGACAAACAGCTGTTATCATGTCTGAACATCATTTTCATAGTTTTATTTTATTTTATTTTTATTTTATTCTTTCATCACACCAAACAACAGATCACAGTGAATAGTTGCAAATACAATGTAGAAGTGAACGTGTGAACAGATATTTTGTGCTGACTATTTTGTGCTGATATAATAGGAAATTCAATTTTCACAATCAAAATTCAGTCAGCTATCAAGCACCTATCAATCACATCTCGTCATCATCCTCAAGAAAGTTAAACGAACTCTGACTGCAGCAGCAGCTCGTGAAGAAAGTCCAATGACACAAAAACAAAATCATATTAAATAAAACAAAATTATAATCAATGCCAGCGGCGTGGGATCGGTTTGACGTATAAGCACAAGTAAGCTGCAACCATGCACCATTGCATCAAATTCTATCAATGTCAAAAATTATTAATCTGATCGCAACTATTGCATAAAAACATCACAATCAGTGCCACTGTAGTTCATGACAACATCGAAAATATGTAAAAATAATAATATCTTGAAAAATCTTTTGATAGCCTTCATATCAAACGTAATAACAAAATATAGCATGAATAATAATTATAATTCTATCACTATGTGGAAATCAAGAGGAAGGCGTAAGACAGAGAAGAGTGGAGGCGTTATATACCATGGACCTGTCAGTAGGCAGTGCACTAAGAGAGAGAGAGAGAGATCACTATAACTGCTGTACTATCAGTGATTGTGATTGCTATATACTTATTTGATTAATCAATTATGACTAAATTAATTATGCTAATTATGACTATACACATAGAATAGCTACCTATCTCTTCTTCCCCACAAGAACATAGAAGATCTCTGCTTTCCATATGCTGAGGACACTTGCAGAAACTCTCGCCGTGCACAGCACCAGGCACAGACCTTGCGCTAGTGGGTCCACCGCTGTGCTGACCCAATGTGTGCTGCAGTGTTGTTCTGTAATTAGTCATCGACATAGACCACAGAGAAGCCGTTGACGCAAGTTCTTGAACGCTTTCTTCGCTGTCGGATGGAGAACTGGGAAGAGAGTAGTCACTATCAATGGCGGGATAATCATCGGGAATAGCCGTCTGATCATCTTCCATAGAACCCTCGTGAGCACCGGAGACCAAAGATGTTGAAGGTTGGTCATGGAGAGGATTTGAAATCTGTTCACTGGAAGCAACAGTTGGACTTGCATCTGACTGAGCAACTGTTTTAACCGCAGAATAATGAGCACACGTACGTCGTCGAAGTCTTGCACGAGTGAGTTGTTTGGCTTTAGTGCATCGTGCATGGACACTATTATGAGAGTTGGTAGAACTCAGGCAAAAGCTGGACCTTTGACCGCTTCTTAATCGAGATCGTTTACTTGGAATGTCAGGGCACAGACCAGCTAACCGCCTAGACTTCCTCGGTGATACATTTTGAACATCTGAATCTGACATGATCCCTAGAGTTTATAGATTTTCATCTGTATATGCCTAACACAACACACATAGATGCTTCCTAGTTGAGGACATAAAATACAAACATTTAAGAACAAAATGTATAATGCTGAATTTAGATGCCGATCTAGCTATCACGCTAAAAACAAACAGCTACAGTGGTTTTCTCATACAATGGTAATTAAGAGAATTTTTAAATTCCCGTAAATAGTCTATTAAAAAGCTTATGTTTCCTTAAATTCTGCATTTTCTAATTGAAATGATAGTTAGTTTATGATTTCCGGACCTATTCAAGTCTTAGTCGTTTCTTTTGTTGATTTTAAAATTAATGACTAGGGTACGTTAGCGTTTCATATTTAAGTTTATGGTTGTAATTATTTGTAGTTATAGATGTTTATTTTGGAAGACACTCATGTGTAAGATACAGCCTTCGACAGTGCTAATCGAAAAGAAAGGGTGTATTACTGCTATATACGTTAACGAGGACTGTAGGGGACCTTGCAACGATGAATCAATGATTAAAGGATTAGAGTGCGATGTTACAAAAAATAGACCCATAGTCATTCAGAATGTAATATACCGAACGGCGATAGAGCTAGCAGTGCTATAAATATTCGTCAAAGCTTAAATAAGTATTCCAAAGCAAAACTCACCAAAAGACGTCCACTATAATCTAAAGATATTTAACAAATTATTTGTTTTACAGCTGCTTGTTGTTGTAAACAATGAATGTTGCCACTCGTGATACAAAAAACCTTGTCAGTGTTACCCCATAGTTTGCGTGAGATATATTTGCATAAATACATAAGTAAAGTAAATATTTGCTTATACATAAGTAAAGTAAACGCGCATTATAGTGAAATGATCAACTACGTTGATATCTATCACTTTTTAACACCACATGTTTAAACCGTTAGGCCATTTAATCCATTTTCCTTGTAATCAGTCCAGTGAATGACAGAGATTTTATTCCCAGGTCAGCTCGGCTGGCAATCGAACCCACGAGGGTTTAATTCATCTCAGGATCTGTCATTTAAAACTTCATGACGTTACCCATACGCTATTAGACATTCAATAGCGTAGTGATAGCATTTAATAGCGTAATCGTTTAAGTAAGGTCTGTTTGAAGAATATGGTAAAAATTGACTACTAAATAGTTGAAACATATTATATGCATGAAGTTTCTAGTAGTTCATCTTTTCCAACTACAGCTCTCTATATAGCACCATAGGTGTATCGAAGGGGTAGGGGTATACGTTTCACATTTAATATATCATGCAAAATTTTATAGAACCTACAATATAAGTACACAAATTATTTAGGGTGTATGCCTCCTCCTTGCTAGGTCAGTGTATAGCAAACTTTCTAGCTACATGTACGTTGTTGTAGAATAGTTCAATAAAGTCATAGGCAATATGTAGGTATCTGCAGTTACTTAAGCTAGCACTATAACTGACTGACAGATCACTAGAGAGAGAGAGAGAGAGAGATAGAGAGAGAGAGAGAGAGATAGAGAGAGAGAGAGAGAGAGAGAGAGAGAGAGAGAGAGAGAGAGAGAGAGATATGGGGAAGAGAGAGGCAGGCAGAGAGACAGAATGCGAGAGAAGAACACGTAAGTCCAAATGAAGCTAAACTTCATTAAATTTAATGATTAACAAAGAATCGCTAACAACAAACCATTAATATCAAGCACTGCAAAGAAGTACAAGTCTTTCCAGTTGCGACACCGAACATTTATTTGTACCTAACTGAATTTATTTCACTACCTCCTATAAAGTTAGATATATTTGGGCCAAGATGTGCGCAATAGCTCGGAGCCAGTAGGTAATTAGGTGAATCGAACACAAGACATATGAGATGGCAGCGCAGCATTCTAACAACTTCGTACTCAGCATATCCACACGGATAAACATCACGGATAGACGATAAGACTTGGTGTTACCTAGAGAATGTTACAGACATAAAAAGCTACTATAAAACAGTACGTATATAATAAAACATACTTATATAATATACAGGACTGAACAAATGACCACAGTAAGGAGGCGGCAACCAATCTTGTGAGTTTTGCAGTGAATAAAATGTTCATTTACGACAGAGATACAACTAAGTACCACGTACAAGTACAAGAATACGGAACAGCAACCGGCAGTGACTACAGAAATATTGGTAATTCCTATAATAACAGTATTACAACATCACTAGATTATTCGATTCGTGGAGATAGAAATCCATTGCTATCGGTATAGTCTACAGATGCATAGAATATTAGTATACAGTTTTTTTCTTTCCGTTTACAGCAACTGCAAGGAAGAAATTATACTGACTGCAAAATAAAGTCTAAAATAAATGCACTGACAATATGTAAAACATAACAATTTAAAAAATAATATCAGAATTAAGACGAGTTATCAGAACTAAGAACAGTAACCAGCATTAAGAATAGCTATCGCCAGAATTAAGACGAATTACCAGAACTAAGAACAGTAACCAGCATTGAGAATAGCTATCGCCAGAATTAAGACGAGTTACCAGAACTAAGAACAGTAACAAGCATTAAGAATAGCTATCACCAGTGAGCTCGCCAAGAGGCCATTCATTGAGCTCTGCCGATGTTGAGCTAGGAAATCTGGGACGTACATTATTTACAAAATATAGCCCAACTGTTCAATATTTTCAGCCACGTTAAAATGGGCGAGAAAAGAAATTTGTATGGTCATTGAACCTCATTAGAAAACAATTGTTGCAAATCAGTGTATCTTATGAAAAATCATTCCATAAAACATTTTCAAAAAACCCACTAGTGTCTGCGCTACTTGGATATTCAACCTAAAGTGTGGTGCGCACCTTGAAAGAGGCAACTGTGTAGAAGGAGATCGCAGACAATGGGAAATATTTTTAAAGCCGTACTTATCCAATCTCAATGACTACTCATTAACATTTAAAGAGAGCTGGTAAAGCTAAAGCTAATGTTAACGCCAGTTTCCTCACTCGAAAGTGATGTCAGTGACGGGCGAGCCCAGGATTTGAACCCTGCACATATTGATCCGCGGTCGAATATCTTATCGCCATCGCCATTGGCTTCAGCCAGCATATAACATATTCGAGTCCAGCTCAACATATTAGTCGAAATCTTGAACCTCAGTAGCAGAACAAGCTGACTTTAAGTACAAATATGTAATAGAGATATGCAAATGAAGAACAGGAATGTAAGTGAACCAACGATCAATT
Source organism: Enchytraeus crypticus (assembly GCA_905160935.1). Taxonomy (NCBI): domain Eukaryota; kingdom Metazoa; phylum Annelida; class Clitellata; order Enchytraeida; family Enchytraeidae; genus Enchytraeus; species Enchytraeus crypticus. The sequence goes on along the minus strand of CAJHZI010000307.1, from coordinate 292,299 downwards.
TTCTTGAGATTCCTTTGATAAAATCTTATACGTTAACGCCAGTATTATAATCTCATGTAAAAGAAACCATGCACACTTTATTTGTAAGTAAATGTAAGCAAGGCTAATAAAAGTGAATAACTTCAAGACAATTCACATTTCACATTTTAGATGAAGAGAAACACAATAAGCACTTAAGCACACTTTCAGATGATACAGAGAGCTGTGAAGAAATCTGAATCTAGGGCCTATTTTCAAACAGAACATTGTAAAACCGCAATGAAATCAGATATAAAAAGAAACAATAACAATCAACGCATGCATTGCATGCATTATAAAACACTATACCCATATCTTTCTCTCGCACAACATGCCATCAGCAACAATAACGAAAGCATAAAAGATCCACGATATGATATCGCCAATGGTACCTTAACAAGAAGCTCTTTTGATTTAGCCAATGATAATTTTAATCTCTACTAATCTCTATTAAAAATGTTATTAACATTTTCATTACTATCAGTAATCATTCCATTGATCGATCGACCAATCTTAAACATTCCTGACAATCAAAAAAGTGTTATTTAAATGAAAAGTAATCAAGAATGGGATTGGTTAGAGAATCCATTAGACAATATCTTTGCCACGTCGACCTATAGTCTTATACACGAGAGTCATGACAAAAGATTACTCTATTGCTTTACAACAATAGTTAGAATTCTCATACGAACAGTTGCAGTTTTTTATTGATCTACAAATTCAGGATATTACAATATTATGATATGTATGTTCAAACCACTATTCTTATCTCTGATAATATCAGAAAATAATTCCTTTAATATTTTCTATAATGGATCGCTCCCTTTTAACTTTTACAGTTGTATTTTTCCAAATCTATTACTCTTCGCAAATGAAATTTTGAATTCAAATACACAGGCATAAAGAGTAGGACACACTAACATAAAAATCTAGAACGAAAAGCAAATTATTTTATTCACTTTTTTTATAACTTTCATCATTAATAGATAATTTAACTACTTCAAAGTTAATCAGAATGCCAGATCAAACAACTGAATGTAAAGTAATCGGCATGGTAAACTGTCGTTAATCTAATGCAGCAATCATGACTGAAATAAAAGAGTTAAATGTTGTACAATGTAACAAATTTTGCAATTGTCTGTAGCAACCACACATTTCACAAAAAATACTACCAATTTTGTAATCAAGCAAGAGGTGGAGAAATTGATTGATCTACTGAAGATTTCACCCAATAATTATATAACTGACTTAACTGAGAATAAGAATTTGAACTCCTGGGCTAATCGAGCATAAACTCAACCTGTACCACAAAGACAAAGAAACGAAGACATGCTAATATAAAAAGGACAAAGTTTATCGTTCACATTAGAGAAAACATTTACGAAAACAAATTAAACTGGCAAACCTCTTCTGAACTGAGGCAGAAAATAATACCATAAAGCCTTTATAAAGGTAAAATCGTTATAAATCATTTCTGACATATATCAATAATAGCAAATGCAAATTTAAGAATATAAGTATCTACATTTCTAAAATATATTCAAAATAAGTTGTAAGAGATTTACAATTACAAATTGTTAACTATATCTTTAAGAATTATATAAACATCCACACGAGCTAACAGATTCGAATGAAACATTTTTTAACGAATTACTCAATATTCTAGAAAAATAAATGAACAAATCAGTGGCAGGTTATTAATGACTCTAAGCAATAGATTCACCTGATAAGTATTATATAATTCTTTTAATTTTTTTATTTGAAAAAGTACATAATTATTTATTACATTAGTTACAGCTATATAAGTGTGCTATATTCAAATCAATCATTCAACAATGAACCACATCTCTACATTGCTACTCTAGCAATTTTTCAAGAAAACTTTATAAAGTTCAGAATTAAAGGTATTTCAGAAAAAAGATATTAACACTATAAAGAATACAATTTAAACATAATAAACTTATTGGAATAAACTCAAATGAAATTACACTTAAGAATTATAACAATTATATGGAACATTGATGAGTTATTCATTCAGTCGAAGCCGACTCTTGGACACTTTATGAACTATCTGTCTCCATGTATCACCATTTCTATCGCGATTTATATCACGATTATATGGAACATTAGATATGGTTATATCCACTAATTAATTATATAATTAATTGACTTCACCAATAACAATACAATAATTAACTAATTTTGCAATTATCAACTTCAATAATTTGATTATTCTGAAGTTCTAAAAGCAAGTGTCAAAATATAAACCAGAGGTTGCAATGTCAATCAATCAGCAATATTAAAATACACTGATGCTCGTAGTTACTAAACTCGTCATGATCAGCAGATCACTTGCTCATCTGCTGAAGGTTAAACAACTGCTTAGAAACTTTGGTATTCATTACTAAATGTTTTGTGAGTATTAACCTCAACATCAACTGCCAAAATTATGTCGCTCAGCCAATGACAACGCTGTCCTTCAGGCTGATCGACCAATCAAAATACTTCGAAAACAGGACTAGAATATTTTTTCTTAATTAATTGATTAGCAAATCAGCGGTGCAAAAGCCCGAAAACAGGCGCGCAGCTACGCATTACTTTACACAGCAATTCGAGCTTACAGAATATCAAATGGTGACTAAACACGAGTTTACGCAACTGTTGATGTTTAAACAGTTGATTATCTCAGTAGCAAAGATGGCCACTAGCATCTTAGTATTCAATACGTACTTTTACAACCGTCCTGCAATGCCAGTAGAATTACTCTGCAATTGCTAATTCAGCTCCATTACTATTTTCAATATTAAATATTACAATTACACAACTATAGCAGATCATTTAATTAAGTAAAGAAAACACTAGTCTTGACAATTAATTAATTTTTAGCTCTCAACCACAGTGTCTATACGATTTTACTAATATCTTAGAGATCACTATAACCAAAAATACGTAAGAAAGCAACGAATCAGTGAAAAGAGAACCCACAGTGTTAAAGAATTCAATCTATATTCAGCTCTCTTTCTACATCAATGCACTATACTAAAATAATCCATTGCATCTCCGAGATTGACTGCATCAAAGTTGTAAGACTTAATGTATTAATATTAAGTCTTACAACTTTGCCCACCACAGGAACGATATTAAGTCTTACAACTTTGTCCACCACAGGAACGAGAATATAAACATTGGCACGAGCACGAATTCCCAAACGAACATAATAGAAACACTTTAAAAACAAAACAATAATACTATGCAGAAGTGTTTTACGAAGTGATAAAGCACACATTACATTGAATAGAAACACTTTAAAAACAAAACAATAATACTATGCAGAAGTGTTTTACGAAGTGATAAAGCACACATTACATTGAATAGAAGGAGTAAGTCTAATTACTGTTATCAGAAGTCACTGTCAGGGAACCTCCGAGCACAAGTTATCACAATAAGATGAAGATCATATCACTTTCTTATTATTATCACAATGCTCCTTATCAGTAACTTCTTACCACACTGTGCCTTATCACTATCTTCTTATTACTCTGTGCCTTATCACTATCTTCTTATCACAATGCTTCTTATCAGTATCTTCTTGTCACACATGTGCCTTATCTTCTTATCAAACTGCTCCTTATCAGTATCTCCTTATCACAGTGCCTTATCACTATCTTCTTATCACAATGCTCCTTATATCTAAGACGGTCTCTAAGGAAACAGACTTCAACAAAAATGAAACCACAAAGGAGAATCTTTCACGGCTGTATTCTTATCTATGGTTGAAGTCACTGACATTCCTAGTGACAGACAAAACTAAACAACATTTAAAATAGATTAGCTACAATAGAATTTGGACCTAGACGACAAGAAGTCGAGTTTCCCAATTTAACTGCTACACCAGAAACATTAGAAACAGAAACTTGCAGACTACTTCACCTACAACTACTACTAGCATGATGATATTAATCTTTATCTTTGGGCTGATTTTTTGGATTTTAGAATTTGCACCATTTAGGACCTTCATTTTGCTCACAGCCTTGGATTTATCTCAATAGTTTTCGATGTTGTCATGGACGATATTAGCACTCAAACTGTTGTTATTATTACTTTGCAGGCTTATCGTTATTTTTGTGCAGGGTCTCTACGTGCAGCGTAAGACCTTCGCGTGAGTAGAACTTCTCCGTACAGCCGGGGAAGTGACACGGCTTCAGAGTGGCAGTGCGACGAGGCTGGGTCCTAATCTCTCGCTTAGCTTTACCACTTCCTTCATCAGTCTTTGTATCTCTCACCTCAGAACTGCCCACGCTACTTCCCAAGCTCTCTAAGCTGCTGGAAGGACTGGTGCTGTTAGTGCTGCTCATGCTCACGTTGGCTTTTATATCGTCTCGGGATGTCTGCTCGACTGCGTGGAACACCTTGTAGTGCGTGGAAAGAAGACTTCGCAGCGGAAAACGCGCGTAGCAGTTGTTGTACTGGCAACTGAATGGTTCTAATAGTCGCTCGACCTGCAGCGACACGTCCGCCAACAACTCTCGCCTGTTAGCCTGCTGCGCCATCTGTCGTAACAGTCAATAGTATTATTATAACTTCTGTTGTAACAGTCAGTAGTATCATTACAACTTCTGTTGTAACAGTCAATAGCATTACTATAACTAATCAAACTGTTAACCTTTAGGAAGAGAACCTATCGCGATTCAAATATAATTGACAAATTTTAACGAATTAAATATATAAATATATATTAGCATCATACGCATGATAATATTAATATTAATCCAGATTCTAAAGTCACATAAGGTCCAATACAATCAACAAATTACAAATTTGTAAATTAAATACGAAAATTAAACAAAACTTTTAAAAAGATTAAACAATAAGTAATATGCAGTATATACGCACGGAGAGATTATCTTCAGCATTATCGATGTAGACAGATGGCGGTTCAAGTTTGACAGAGGAGACAAGTGCTTGCAATCCTATAGATGCTACTTCGGCCACACTTGATATTGGTTGAGACGTCACAGGAACAATCTGAATACTGCAGGAATTTATCTGTGTGTGCACGCCATATCCTAAAAAAACCACGTAGGCATCTGTAGATAAAGGCAAGTTAATTATCTAACTCGACAGCATATCATTGAAGGGGTGAGGACTGTATTTCAAACCCTGCACGGATTGTTCCACAGTCTGATGCCTTGACCAATACAGATCAACTCTGTATCTAATGTATACTTCAAAAAATGATTATATAATTTTAAAACTGACTGTTAGAATTACATACATAATTCAATCTAATTAACAAAGAAATAGCTTTTATTTAATATATTGCGATTTATAATTTAGTTCTTACCAATAGGAGCAATGCAATACAATACAATCCTCATCATCATCATCATCATCTTCCCTTTAATCCCAGTTTAATAAGGATCAGGATACTAATAAACCTTCTCCAATCCCCTCTATCCCATACCATATAATCAGTCAATCCCCTACAATCTCTTCTATTCATTTTCCATATTTTTTAGCAATTTCTTGAGCCTAGGCGCTCTCCAACTGAATGCCCTTTCTGATGTTGGTTTTATAATACAATATAATTACGATGAATGCAGTACAATACAAATAAATACAATATCATAAATACAATAAAATTGTAAATCACTCGTTAAACATGAATGAGTAAGAGGCATAGAGCCGTTTGATCACAATTACTTTTAAATTTAATGGCCTGTGAACTATGTGAAAACATTTTTAGCATATAAAATATCTATGATCGTATGTGCATGTATATATGTATGCGTGATATATCTTGATCTTGTCTGATTTTGACGAATAAAGAAATGAATATATATAAAGTAAAGATCACACAAATACAAATTCAAGAAAAATAAACGCAGTGAAATTTAACAAGGATAGCCTTTGTTCCAATAAAACAAGAAAATCTCTGTCAACTGTTAGTGACGAGACTTAAAGTATTGCGGAAATCAGAAGTGCAATTAGCACAAGTTGAAAATAAACTAACAAATGGAACCACAGGAGTCTGAGTTTAGTTACCTACCTGGCCTTATCTTCAACAACTCAAAACAAACAGTGATACTATCCTTTCTAATAACAGATTAAAGTTTAGAATGTGCTTGCCGGATAATGCTAATATGCTAGTTAAGTGTTTGATGTTCTGAGCTTATTTTAGCTTTGCATGCCTAATTCTATCAGTAACTGTCTTATAGCTCAATTTATGCTTTTCTGGTTTTAGTTGCATTGTTGTATGTGCAAGATTCATGAATGGGTTATTACGCCTGAAATAAAGCAATAAATAAAAATAAATAAATAAATAAAATAGGCAGAAATAAATTTATTAAACCTTAACTTATCAAGCATGTACTCATACCCGAGTTTTGTCCACTTCCCAAATCATTCTGTGCCGAGTTGTTGTCAAATAGAAGATCTTCAGTGCATACAGATGCATCAGCCATTTTTTGTACAACCGCGACAAGCCCTTTCACACTCACCTGACATCCAGAGTTAGCTGACGCTGCCTCGACAACCATGTCAACAGAACTACCTACACACTGCTCAACGCTATCGTCTACTTTCACTTTCTTAGAACTTTTCTCGCTGCCGTTAATTTCGGAACCATTTGAGTTTGTACGCTTTCTGATATGTGCATGGTTAATCTGTGATACTTCCTTAGCATTTCTGCCATCTGTATCGTCAACCTGCGTTGAAATATGACGAATGTTCGAGATTCTAATACCAAACTCATCCTCAGGCTGTTTATTAGATTCTCTGTTTTCAGATATGACACTATTAAGAAGCAGTTGGTTTAATCCAGTATTAGACAATGTCGTATAATCATTATTTGGCTTAGGTGCTGCAATGACTCTGCTGCTACTAAATACTCCTCCAGAGTTACCATCAGTCTTAACTGAGGGATTGTCTGATACGACCACAGCATTAGATATCACATAGGAATCTGTCTGACTATTAGCTGCATTAAAAGAATCCATATCGGACAGATGTTGATCAGAATGTGACATAGATCTACTAGTACCTATAGGTTTGATAAAGCATTCTCCAGCCATACTTTGCAAATTCTCTTCGCTATTCGGTATTTCACAAGTATCATCTTGATATAAATGCTCTCCTGTTGAATTCTTAGAATCTGCCACCTTAAGATTTGAGATCAGTTGCATATTTGATACTTTATTAGAATACAATTCGTTCACGTTTAAATTAGCTCTCACATTTGAAGCGTTATTAGAACATGTAGTATTATGATGAGTAACATTCGTGCCTTCATTTGCATCACAGAGATCCACTACAGTGTTTCCATACTTAGTGTTCTCTTCTATGCGTTCGTCATCAGAATCGTTCAGTATCGTTACATCATCGTCGATTGATGTTGTGTTGTTTGTTGATGCAGTGAAACTTTTTTGAATAATCTGATGTAACGGTGCAGGGGTAGGTACTCTGGCTATACTGTTATTCTCGCGACAACTCGAGTCATTAGAACAGCTGGGAACTTTCTGTCTAAAACCTCCATTACCATAGAGGCAATTTCTTGGTGGAAATTGGTTTAGGATTGGCCTTGATATGGTTCTACTATCATCCTTTGAATAGCTTCTAGGCATGACACTGTCACCTCTATCGCACATATTTCTGAGTGTTGGCATGCTACGATCCTGCGCATTAGGTAGCATATAATCCACATTCCTTACTCGAATAATCTCTGAAGCACAACCACCAGGCGATTGAGCATTCTTCCTTCCGTTGCTTAATGATGGCTGAGTAACAGTCTCTGAGCATCTCTTCTGCTCAGTATACGAACACTGCTTCAGCATGCGCGGACCTTGACCTACTTGTCCACAGCGAGATCCATTACAGTGAGAACCATTAATTGGTACATTAGTCACAGGATAAGCATACCTTACAGTAGAGTTCCCCTGGTTAGAACTGGGCAAGTTTTCCGAAGAGATCAAGCCCCTGCGACTGGGTCCGACACCGCAATCAAATTGTTTCTTCAGAGAAACAGGCTGACAAGGAGCATCCACTTCCACAACATCGTCAGAATTCCCCTCCACTGGAGTCTCCAATATATATAAATCAGCTGTGCGATTCTGCTGATGTTCTGCCAAATTATCAGAATTCTTGTTGCCATGAATTTTCTGCCCTGAAAGCTGTAGTTTTTTCTTATCTCCAGAGCCTATGATGTCTTCCACCTGTATGACAAAGAATTCTTCACCACCATCCAACGTTACTGCTACCGTACCTTGGATAAGCAGGTCGATATTGAATTCGAGCCTGGCAGCCAAAAATTTGCAGAGAACATCTTTCGCCACTCGGGCGGTACGCTCGTATTTCTGCATTCATGCTGCATCAAATACAAAACCGGTCAGATTAATGAAAATAAAAAATATGATGAACATTTCAGTAAGCTGTAACTAAATATTGCAAACTTTTAATATATAGACACATAAGATCAAGTTCTTACAAACTCATGGCTCAGTATTCTATCATTTTAGTACCTGGTTAACAAACTGCTCTAAAAGTGAATATAATCAAACCTTGAATGTGCCACTAAGTAAATCAACCCATAGCACTAGACTGCTAATGCTTTGCACTAACTGAAGTTATCGAACAAACAAACTACTGGCAGCAGCCCGTTAACTGGTACTGTGTATGCACTGCAATAGGGTCCACATTGACATTTACAGCAAAAGCGAGACTAGTGCAGTTAGGGACGACACTCTCGTCTAAATGCAAGTAGATGGCGTCAAAGAAAGCAACTGATAATGAACGAATCACTAAGTAATTATGAAGAAACTTCGAAGAAACCTACAATCTCCTAAATCAGGATTGCATACACTGTTTTTATGTGCGGTGAAATACGAGGGCAATTAATTTCACCGAGGGCAATTAAACTCCTGAAGGGTATGTCAGTATTGGAGGAAAGGCAGAATAGAATAGAAGAGGATCAAAGAGAGACGAAGAAGCAGTTGAAGCAGGTAGTGCAAAGTGTAAAGAATTTGGAATCATGTGTAGGAGAAGTGAAAAGGTTAGCGGAGAATAGCGGAAAGCTAGCTGAAAGTAGTAGTGACATGGCAAATGTAGTGGTGACATGCGGAAAAAATCAGATAAAGTCAGACCTTTCAGAATTAGCCTGAGCAATGTCGAAACAAAGTATGAAATTTTGGGGAAGTCCAAAAACCTGAAGGAGTATGAGGAATACAGGAGGATATATTGTATGCCTGATCTAACTAGGAAGCAACAAGCTGAGGATAAGGTACTAAGAAATAAATTGAATTGAATTGAGAGACGGGGGGGATAAGGATGTGAGAATTAAGAGAGGTAAGTTAATAAAAAACGTAAATGGAGCCGAGGTGGTAGTGTTTGCACCTAGGAATTAGATGAAAACTTAGGATCTGCGGAGCCGAGTCTATTGTCGTCACCTTTAGATGCTAAAAATAGCTTAAAATGTGTTTACTTTAATTCCAGAAATATTGTAAATAAAATGTCTCAACTAGGGTTGTTGATTAAAGATGAAAATATAGATATTTTGGGAATCAGTTAGTCATGGTTGTCTGATGACATTAGTGATAGTGAAATTAGTTTTAGTGGATACAGTGTATTTAGATGTGATCGAAATGATTTAATCAAGAAATGAGGTGGGGGCGTTTTGCTGTATACAAAAAATGAATTGAACCCAAGTCAAGATAATGATTTATGTGTTTTTAACTTTAAAGAAAGTGTTTGGTGTAATATCAAGTGTAAGAACATTAATCTTATTATTGGTGTTATGTATAGAGCCCCAGATAGTTCAAAAACTAATGACGAGGCTATGTTTAGTGTGTTTGATAAATTTTATGATAAGAAGGTTGTAGTAATGGGTGATTTTAGCTATCCTGAATTGGACTGGGAAAATAGAGAAAACATAAATGAATCTCACTTATTTATAGAATGTATAAATAATAATTTTTTAGAACAGTATTGTAATAAACCTACTAGAGGCATAAATTTCCTTGATCTTGTTTTGTGCTCTGAAGAAATAATTAAGGATGTACTTATTGGTGAACCTTTTGCGACAAGTGATCGTCTAACCATTAACTTTGTAATTTAGTGCAGTTGGATCTGTAGGAAAGTCCAAAAATTTGATTATTTTAAAGTAAATTATGAAGAAATTAAAAGAAATATACAGCATAGAAATTTCTATATGGTTTTAAGTGATAATGATAATAGCGATGATGTAGAGGGCTTATGGAATAATATTAACACAGGTCTCAGGATGATTCGAGATGAGTTTATTAAATTGAAAGCCAAAAATAGAGATAGATGCAAGTGGGTTACTAAAAAGGTAAGAAGAAAAAGAAAAGCCAAAAAAGATGCTTGGAACAATTATAGAAATAGTAATAATGATGAATCATTGTACTGAGAATATAAGAAAAAGCTTAATAAATCGGTTGCAGAAAATAGCCAAGTTAGAATTTTAAAAACAGCTAGCTCGTAATACAAAGAGTGATGCAAAGAGTTTTTTTGCCTATGCCAATGCTAACAAAAAGGTTATTAAAAAGATTGGTCCTTTAAGAGATGATTATAACAAATTAAATAAAGATACTGCAAACTATTTTAATAAATATTTTTCATCTGTATTTGTGGAAGAAGATTTATTTAATATGCCAGTACCGACTAGGATCTTCAAAGGTAACTTTGAATGCTCCTTACATAATATTGAGTTTGATATTGATAATGTTGTAAATAAATTAAATTCGCTAAATGTCAATAAAAGTCAAGGTCCAGATGAGATTCATGGAAAACTGATTTCGGAGAGCTCTAAGAGATGAATTAGCACCAGCTCTATTAAACCTACTAAAAGCTTCAATGAAAACAGGGGTGGTTCCTCAAGATTTTAAGAATGCCAATGTTGTACCAATACATAAAAAGGGAAATAGGGATAAAGCAGAAAATTATAGGCCTATAAGCTTAACAAATATAATCGGTAAGACATTTGAAAGCATTATTAAGGATAAAATAATTAGTTTCTTGGAAGAATATAACTTAATTAGAAATAGTCAGCATGGTTTTATTAGTGGGCGTTCTTGTTTAACTAATTTGCTAGATTTTTAGAATATATTACAAAGGAAGTAGATAATAAAAATAGCATTGATATCTTATATCTAGACTTTGCTAAAGCGTTTGATAAAGTTCCACATAAAAGATTACTTAGTAAGTTGGAAGCACATGGAATAACGGGCACACTTTTAAAGTGGATAGGTAATTGGTTAAGTAATAGAAAACAAAGGGTGTGTGTCGAGGACGAGTTCTCGGAATGGGCAGCAGTGAAGAGTGGTGTGCCACAGGGCTCTGTTTTGGGACCTCTATTATTTTTAGTTTACATCAATGACATTGACATAGATATTGTATCTAAATTTAGTAAATTTGCAGATGATTCTAAAGTGGCAAAGGTAGTAAACAACATTGAAGGTGCTGAGATTTTAAAGTATGATATAAAAATATTACAGAACTGGTCTAGGGATTGGCTAATGGAGTTCAACGCTGAGAAATATAGAGTTATGCATATAGGGAATAATAATTTAGAAATTGAGTATACATTGAACAATATAAAACTAAAATCCACAAACAGTGAGAGGGATTTAGGAGTCTTTGTGGATAGCCCTTTCAAATTTAGTGAAAATTGTAATAAAGTTGTAAATAGTGCTAATTGTGTATTAAGAATGATTAAAAGAACAATTGCATGCAGAAATAAAGATTCTGCGGTAAGGCTATATAAAACTCATGTACGGCCCAAACTTGAATACTGCGTTCAGGCTTGGTTCCCATATCTTAAGAAAGATATCGATAAATTAGAAAGGGTACAAGCCAGAGCAACAAGGCTGGTATTTGATTGTCAAAAACTTAGTTATCAGAATAGGTTAAAATTCGTAGGATTAACCTCTTTAAGTGAGAGAAGAACTAGAGGAGATTTAATAAAAGTTTTTAAGATGCTCAAAGGCTTCAGCAAAGTTAACCATAGTATTTGGTTTAATTTATCAAACAACAGAAACACAAGGGGACATATTTATAAACTTAGTAAATTTAGAAGTAGACTAGATTTACGGAAATTTTTCCTTAGTCAGAGAGTTGTAAATGCTTGGAATAGTTCGCCAAGCGAAGTTGTGGAAGCAGAATCAGTGAATGCTTTTAAGAATAAATATGATAAATATAAGAACATGTAAATTAGATGCTAATTGCATGTTAAGTGTTATACATAGGCTATGTATAAATTTGACATGTTGACATGAAGTCTGTATGATTTGATTAATATTAATTGGTTTTAGTTAAGAGCCTGATGAGTCTTAAACAAGAATATAATTGCTTCCTGACTCTGTGATGTTATGTTATGTTAAGTTAATATGATGGCAATTCCATGCATATCCAGAGCCTCTTGTAAAAATTTTACTGCAAAGATACAAAATTAAAGGGTCCTTACTGGAGGAATAATTTACGCTTACTACCTTAAAAAGCCATTGTAATCTTCCTCCATGACCTAATCTTCTTTTTAATTTTTCCATTTTGTATCTTTTAAAAATTAAATTATGATAAATAGTTTGCCCGTACAGCAGTCAACAGCAGATATTTCTGCAAACCGTGCAAACGACTAGAGTGAAGACACATTTACTAAGGGGACAAGTCCTTGGACAAATGCCCACCCCCACCCCAAGTTAACATTTTTAAAGTGGCTCTGATATATGAACACCATTAGCAGTGAACTAAAAATTGCAGGTGTAGAGGCTTATGAACATTGATTAACACGCGATCAAGTTGACGCAACTTTTCTTATTAACTTGTCAACTTATATTCAATTTAATCCTGGCAAAATCTTTTGAAGCACTAGATTGATTATTCCAGTGAGTAATTATAAAAACAAACCAAATTATATAATCAACTCAAACAGCATAAAACTGTAAACAAAGAATTGTATAAAACAGTGCTACCAGCATACAGTGAAAAGGCAAAAAGTTCAATTATAAAAATAAGTAAACTTTAAAGAAACTTTTTCAATAAAATGATCAAATTAAAATATAATCTTATGTTTAGTGTCACAAGAACAAAAACATACAGTTGGATAGGCCATATGCTAAGCCTAAATGAAAATACTATATTCGAAAAGCTTTAAAATATAGACTACTAGACAATAAAATGAGGGTAGGAATGGGAAATAAATACACATTAATTAAACAATGTAATACGGTGGCTCGCAACTGCCATACATAATTTTAACTTTTTACATAAATAAGTTTAGAAAATTCTTGGTTACTAGATACTGAATTCAGTCTTACACTGGGTGATGTTTTTTGACTTTGCGCAGGATTGTAATCGATGGAAGTAGAGTGTTAAGGAATCTGCTCTGGTGTCCACCGAGCGACGTTGCGCAGAAAATTGAGATGTCTAATGTACACGACAGTCCAGTAATTCATAAGAATTGTTTCTCGATTAATTTCTTATAGAAATTCTCAGGGGGTGCTTGAAAATCAACCTTACGTGGTACCAGCATAATTAAGTCGGTAAGATACTCAACCGCGGATCAGATGGTGCGGGGTCCTAAACCTGGGCTCGCCCGTCACTGACATCGCTTTCGAGTGAGGAAACTGATGTTAACCTTTGCTTTACCAGCTTTTACTTTTACCGTATTATATTACGGTACTCAACTAACTCGCGTTTTGAATCATAGACCAAGGGTTGAAGACACCCCTGCATAAGTTCAAGAACCATCGGCCGAAAAACAAAATCGAAACTTCTCTCATTTCTATAAATTCCAAAGAGTTAAATTCTCCTCAGGATCAGATATAGAGTATTAGCCTGCCACTTTAAATCTGAGTTACTGAACATCACATTCTAGAAGTAACACAAGTGTCGTACGTAGTCGTAGACTTATAGCTGTAGTTATTTAAACCGCTGAATGTCCAAATAGCGTAGGGGTAACTTCATGAAGTTTTAAATGACAGATCCTGAGGTGAATTGAACCCTCGTAGGTTCGAATCCTAGCCGCGCTGATCTGAGAGTAAAATCTCGGACATTCACTGGATTGGCAACATGGAAAATGGACTAAATTGCCTAATGGATATAACATGTGGTATTAAAAGTGATAGATATCAACATAGTTGATCATTTCACTATAATGTGCGTTTACTTTTTTAGTTTGGTAAGTGGTAACACTAAAGCCTTTTGTGGTTTTCGTGCAACACTTGTTCCGTAAACAAATAACAAAATTATAATAAATCAAATTTGTTAAAAATACTTTTCCAAATCATACAAACGTACATCTCGTAATATTAAAACTGTCATATTTTAAAAACTGAGATTTTTTTCCCTATATGCCTATGAGAAATTCAAAATATTACAAGAATTTTGGTTTAAATTTTTATCGGGCTACTGAAGTAGCAAAATGTTAATATTATATTTTAATATTTATTTCACTTCAAGCCCAAGAATGAGGACGAAAATTGACAAATGTTCTTTTTCTCATGAATTTATAGATTTCTGAAATCTCTTGAGTGAGGAGGTTGTAGATGCGGTGTCCGTGCATCGCTTTTTGAAATAATTAGTGCAATTTAGGAAGTTATATTGAAGATTGCAATAACCTTTAAACTTTCAGGCAATTACTACCTGGTTAATTGCCAAAGTCAATATAAGTATGAACCATAGTCGTTCTCTTAAGTTCTGGGAACATGTTAAATGTTATGATATCATTATTATACCTAACTGCTTATATGACTATATTTCTCTTGATGTTTATCAACCTGAAGTTAACTATGGAATCAAGCATGCAACCTGATATTGGACTGGTAAAATGGATGTTCAACTGTTTAAAATATGAGACACATTGTTATATATTTTTTGTTGTTCTTTCTAGTACAGTCTCGGTTGAATCTCGTGTAATATTATAGTCCATAATAAGAGCCTTAGCAAGTATTTGCAGTCATGATTAGATTCTTTATATAGTCTTGCTTTTTGATTGACTAACTAGTGCGGATGTGATTGAAGATGATAAAATAAAATAAATTTTTATATTTTAAACTTGGTTCATTGCAGCAGTACCTTTTACAAATTTACAAGAACTGGTGAAAATGCATTGAAACTATGTTGCGCTCTGGATTGATATATGACATTGCGAAGTATTCAAATGTTTAGATTTCATATAACGAAAATATATATGGAATAGCTTGCAGAATTAGATTGTACTTTTGTTAATGAACTTGCAAGTATAGATTAATCTTGGGAGCAGTAGGATCTTTATTGTAAAACTTGAAAAGAAATACACTACGTATAGAAGTGGAATTTTGAAGACATGCGTAATTAAGTCCATTAAATGTAAATAACTGTACATACTGTGTTCTAGTTCTATAGTCTGGCTATGAATAAGTGAAAAAGCCTACATTCGTGTATTCCTGCTTAATTGAAGTATCATTTGAGAAGATCAAGCTTGCCTATTATGAAACTACTGTAAATGAATGGATGTTTTCTTTACTTATTCAATAATTAATTTAAATTTATGAATTTGAAAGTGATTGAGAGCAATACTGTATAAACCTTAGGTAGTGAATCTTAGTAGTATCAAAACTAAAGTCCCTGTAGTTTAGTAGTTTTCTATTCTGTATTTATTTGATTTAAGTTAGCAATATTATTCTAATTTATACTTTGTATAATTTCTTTCACAGTTTTTAGCTCCGTTTTAGATGAACTGACGAGGATACAATAAACCATGTTTCATCATAATAACGCCGGACTAATAAGTATGGACATGAACTGTGGAGTTACGCCGATGGATATTTACGATGCCACAGGTGGCGCCACCGGTAACTCTATGATTACCAATTCATCGTCGGCAGCGCACTTAGCTTACACATCAGAGAAACATCCACGAAGAACCCTCGAGGCCATGACGCTGCTGCGTAAACATCACGAGCTTTGCGACGTCGTTCTTGCTGTCGGTTCTCGTAAAATATTTGCCCATCGGGTAGTACTGTCAGCGAGCAGTCCATATTTTCACGCCATGTTCACGAGTGAGCTCGCTGAGAGCCGACAGAATGAAGTTACCATTCGTGATGTTGATGAGGTGAGATGTCCTGAATATAAGTTATAAGAATATTTTTTTTGTTTTTGAATGTGGGGCCCAGCAAGCCTTGCTTTACCTAAGAGATTGCTAGCTATTGCAAGCTAAGGCTAAAGTAATTGATGCATCCTCTGTGAGCTCGGTTAAATTAAGAAAGTTTTACTATGATCTGATATAGCATTCATTAATATCTCAGGGTCTATAAAAACGAATAGTAGTCTTTAAAGAGTCTTACCATAATTTTTATCTCTGAAATAAGAACAAATTTGGTAACTTGCTTGTTTAATGTTACAGGTTTTTTTGGAATTATGTAACTGTTAAATAGAATTACAATTTATAGGACATTATAGAAAACATATAACTCTAGGTTATAACTCTGTGGATATCAGTATATCAGTATGTTTGTGTATATACAATACATGCATATTTTTGATCACCGGACCGGCACTTTTTAGGATCTTTTATTTCTCTTCAGCACGTGTTTTTTCAGATTGTTTGGGGTGAATCGATTTGTAGTGACATGTGATGGGGGGACTTCCCTGACATCATCCTTGTATGAGGAAGCGGATGTTAAACCTTTATTATTATTATTATATATATATATATATTTATAATAAAATATATATATATATATATATATATATATATATATATTATATACATGTATATCATACTTGTAATACATATAAATATATTTAAATATATACAGAGCATATACATATTATATTTATAAATATAATATGTATATAGATATGTCTATATATGTTAATGCACGTGCACATTGTGACTGCATTGGGTTCTATTTGCATCAATCCTGCACTATACAGCATGCAATTATTTATTAGTCTTAGCCCAGATTTGAAAAGTATCAGTATAGTAATACGGACTATTCAATATCAGTGTTTACATGTGTTCTATTTCAGACTGCCATGGAACTACTGGTAGATTTCTGCTACACGTCGACGATACAAGTAGAAGAGGGTAACGTGCAGACATTGCTGCCCGCAGCGTGTCTGCTGCAGCTCGTTGAGATTCAAGATGTCTGCTGTGAGTTTCTGCAGAAGCAGCTCGACCCTTCCAACTGTTTGGGTATCAGAGCTTTCGCCGACACTCATGCGTGCAAGGACTTACTGCGTAAAGCAGATAAATACACACAGCAACATTTTGCTGCAGTACGACTCAGCTTCTTCTACTGTTATAACTGTACAATTATTTCTTTAAAGTTTATTATTAAAAATTAAACAATTCCTGTGAAAGTGTAGGAATACTTTTAGTCTATTTTTTTATAATAATATGTACTTCTAAAAGTTAGTTTCCTGGCTCATAGGCAAGTCTGTCAAAAAATTGACTCAATTTTATAAGCATATATGTATCTATTTACACTTCACAGCTTTCCCATTCTGCTTACATTGGCTGTTTATGAGATTTTTATTTTGTGCACAGTTATTGTTGGTATGAATATGTAAATATTAGTTGTATTAGTTATATTGCTATATTAATTGCACAATGAGTATATGTGCAGGTAATGGAGAGTGAAGAATTCATGCTGTTGCCAGTCGGTCAGTTGGTCGACATAATATCCAGCGAGGAGCTCAACGTGCAGTCGGAAGAGCTCGTGTTCAATGCCATCATGGCCTGGGTTAAGTACAACATGCAGGAACGACGAGGCCATTTGTCTACTGTAAGTAATTTCAACTGGGTTATTTTAACCTTCCTGATTGACATGAATTAAGAAAGGACTTTATTTGCAGGTTTTGTTCCTCATTCTTTTTCTTCCTTCAATTCTCTCATATATTCTAATTCCAATAGCCTTCAGGTCTTGTACAAGGCTGTCATTTCATGCTCTTTAGGTCTTCCCACTGTTCTTCCGCCATCTGCTTTGTAATAAAATGTCTTTCGAGGGTTTCTATTTCCTTCCATGCGCTGCACATGTCCAGCCCATCTCATTCTTCTTTTTCATGATGCTTTCACCTAATTTTGCATGCATGCTGTAATTGTCTATTTTGTAAACATTTTCTGTTTCTTATTCATTTTAAACTTAGACCTAATTTTTTTTTGCCTATTTAATTTTTACTAAATCTTATGAATTTAAAGAACGTTTAAAAATTTTGTACACTAAATATTTATTTGGATCTATATTTATGCTATTTTATTTAAAAAGAAACTTTTCTAACACTAACATTTAGATAGAAATACCATACCTGTTGGTTTGGCTTTAGAATTTATTCAGAATTAAAAAATAAATATTCATCCCTTGCAGAGTACAATAAACGTTGAGTTATAAACTGCAGTTTTTTACACATACTTATGGATTGATTTAGTAACTCGCACAGATCTACAAATTGATTGATTTAGTTATTTGTAAATCACAAAATATGCTGACCAATTGATTTAGTTACTTGCATAAATCTACTGATTTGATTATTCTTGCAAACCCACTAATTTATGGATGTAGTTATTCACATAAATCTACTGATTGAAGTAGTTATTCGCATAAATGTACTGGCTGATGTAGTTATTTTCATAAATCTACTGATGGATTTAATATGAGTTATTCGCACAAATCTATTGATTAATTTATGTAGTTACTTGCAAAAATCTCCTGATTGACTGATGTAATTACTCACACTAATCTACTGGTTGATTGATATAGTTTTTTACACATCGCTACAGATTGATTGATATAGTTATTCTCCCAAATCTCCTTATTGATTGATGTAGTTATTTACAGTTAGCTACGATTGATTGATGTAGTTATTCGCACTAAGCTACTGATTGATTGATGTAGTTATTTACAGTTAGCTACAATTGATTGATGTAGTTATTCGCACTAAGCTACTGATTGATTGATGTAGTTATTTACAGTTAGCTACGATTGATTGATGTAGTTATTTACAGTTAGCTACGATTGATTGATGTAGTTATTTACAGTTAGCTACGATTGATTAATGTAGTTATTTACAGTTAGCTATGATTGATTGATGTAGTTATTTACAGTTAGCTACGATTGATTGATGTAGTTATTCACACTAAGCGATTGATTGATGTAGTTATTCACACTAAGCCACTGACTGATTGATGTAGTTATTCACACTAAGCTACTGACTGATTGATGTAGTTATTCACACTAAGCCACTGACTGATTGATGTAGTTATTCACACTAAGCGATTGATTGATGTAGTTATTCGCACAAATCTACTGTTTGACTGATGTAGTTATTCACACTAAGCTACTAATTGATTGATGTAGTTATACTTATCTATTAATTGATTGATGTAGTTATTTACACTAAGCTACTGAATCATTTCAGGTCCTGCAGCACGTTCGTCTGCCGCTGATGAGCCCTAAATTCCTCGTGGGAACGGTGGGAGCCGACTTGCTCGTTAAGAGCGACGACGTGTGTCGAGACCTCGTTGACGAGGCTAAGAACTATCTGCTGCTGCCGCAGGAGAGACCGCTCATGCAGGGTCCCCGCACCAGACCTCGTAAACCAATCAGATGTGGCGAGGTGCTCTTTGCTGGTTTGTGCCGAAACTGTGAAATTATTTTATATCAGTCGTTCCTGGTCGAATCCTTGCCAATTTAATCGATATAAACTTTAATGTATGTAAACATTATAAGATATAAACATTATGAAGGAAATTCTAGTAGTGTTTCTATTGTTATATATGTGGTATTGTCATGCAGTCGAATCGTTTCTATGGTCTCTTGCATTGTTATTTGTAATACTAAAATATTTGTATTTTCATTCTAGTGCTATTTTCCAAATCCTAGCTAATGATAATGATGATGATTGTTATAATGTTATTTAGTTCTCTGAATTTTGTTGACATTTTAGAAATTGTAGTGGCATGAAATTGATTAGAAGTCGGTAATTGATGCTAATGAGGACATGAAGATTCAGTTCTGTGACTGGCTGGCTGGTTACCTTCAGTCCAATATGTAAACATAATTAATCATAACTATCTGTGTTCTTTATCCTGACCCTGGTTAAACTGGGATTCAGGGGAGGATGATGATGATGATGATGATGATGATCTATGTTCTTTGTCCGTTTACAGTTGGAGGATGGTGCAGCGGAGACGCTATATCCAGTGTTGAGCGCTATGACCCTCAATCACATGAGTGGCACATGGTTGCACCAATGAGCAAGCGACGCTGTGGAGTGGGCGTGTCTGTACTCAATGACCTACTCTACGCTGTAGGTGGCCATGATGGCCAGTCCTATCTCAACAGCATTGAAAGGTGAGAATTTAAATACAACCAAATTTTGTGAATTCAGTTTTTAGTTATGAATTATTGCAAATGGAAAATATTTGTCCCTCATTTTTAAATTTAATAGGTTTTTGTAGTGCAGTCGTAGTATTGTACAGATTTATTTGTGTGGGTCGATGAGGCGGTTGGTTGGTGGGTCAGTGAGTCAGCGAGTAAGCGAACGAGGGAGCAAGTGAATGAGTAAGTGAGGTAGTGAGTTAGCGAACGAGTGAGGTAGTGTGTGAGTGAGTGAACAAGCATTTGAATGAGTGAGTGAGCGAGCAATCATTTGAATGAGTGAGCGAGTGAGTGAGCATGCATTTGAATGAGTGAGTGAAGTAGTGAGTAAGCAAGTGAATGAGTGAACGAGCGAGACAGAGAGGTCTCAGATTAGCCGTTTACTGAGTAAAGGGTTAATGAATTGATTGTTAATTGATTGATTGCATTAATTAGGTACGATCCGCAGACAAATCTATGGAGTTCAGAAGTAGCTCCTACCAGTTCTTGCAGGACCAGTGTGGGCGTGGCAGTTCTGGATAACTTCCTGTACGCTGTAGGGGGGCAAGATGGCGTGTCCTGTCTGAACTTTGTGGAAAGGTCAATGTCCTCGCTGCCTGGTTAAAAGCTAAAAACCTAACGTTAACGTCAGTTTCCTCACTTGAAAGCGATGTCAGTGGCTGGCGAGCCCAGGATTTGAACCCCGCACATACTGATCCGCGATCGAATGTCTTATCGAGATCGCCACGGGCTCCAGCCAGTGGATATGACGTTATGATATATAACAGAGCAGTTATGATATATAACAGAGCAGTTATGATATATAACAGAGCTAATGGTTATTAGCTCTGTAGTTTAGATTCTACGTTTCTTGTATAATTGAAAAGTGATGTATGTTATATTATATAGTTGTGCATAGATGGAGTCTTAAGTTGTGCATAGATAGAATTGGAGATTCTGTAAAAATACCTATTTTGATTAATCAAATAATGTTTATCTGAGATTCTTTCAATTTGCTATACTTATGACAAGTTTTAAACTCTTATCAAATTCTGTAAAGATGCTTAAGCCAAGTTTAAGGTCAGTTTCATATATTATTAAAATAAAAGTAACAAGCGATTATTGGTTTGAACACTTATATTATACCTTTCTTTTGAGTCCTGCTGACTCTTTCTGATCTATTTACTTATATCACTCACTCACTCTTCAACACATTTTTCTGTCCTGCTTTACTTTTTTGTGTGTGTTAACTCAGGAATCAAGTTCTATTTCTTTCTTGAATAGGACAGCCATATACCCCTACAATTTTCTTTTTCTCAAAGAGTGATTGATAGGTGGAACTTTTGAGTGAGGAGGTTGTCAATGCGGTGTCGGTGAATAGTTTTAAAGCAAGCTGAATGTTGTAATCATGTATGATTGGGGATTGAAATAAGCCCTTGGCTTTCTTCCCTTGTTCCTGCTACCTAAGTTTGACTAAGGATTGATTAACGAAAGATGGTAGCAGTTCTGGTAAAATTCTGGTAAATTTCTATCCACCGTATATAAAATAATGAATTTCTGTTGTTGTTTAGACTTTTAGTTTATTATTAGTGTATGTAAATTCATTTAGATATGACCCCACGATGAACCGATGGAACAAGGTAGCGTCCATGAGCACCAGACGGCTGGGTGTGGGGGTGGCTGTGCTGGGTGGGTTTCTATACGCTATAGGTGGCAGTGATGGAACCTCACCGCTTAATACAGGTAATAGTCAATTAGTCTGTCAGCCAACCAGTCTAACAATTACTATGCTTAGTAATATGGTCTTTGTATACTCAGTCGTCGCCGTGTGTGTTTTGGCGTCTGTTTGTACAGAGTCTGCAAGAATTGTCGCTGACATTGCCTTATAACGAGGAGTTGGACGTTAAATTCCTATCGATTGATTGATAATCAAGCCCTTTTATGTAAGCTCAATTGTTAATCAATCATTTAGAGAACTAATCAGCATGTCATTTACTTTCCCCTAATTTTCCAGCCTAATATTATAATCAATCGGTCAGTTAATTATGTACATAAGACTGTTGAGTACTGTTGACTGTAGATGTGACACTGTATTTCTTTGTGATAGCGATGCCAAAGATTTAATTTAATCTTTTAGTACCTGTAGTATTTCCCACATTGTCTTGTCATAAGATTAATTGTTGATTAATGTTTCAATATGAAATCAGAAAATATGATATTTTTAGTATCATGTTTACACGTTGTAACAAATTTTACTACCATTTTAGTATGATATTGTTGTATAGTACTATCATCATCATCATCATCATCCTCCCTTGAATTCCAGTTTAACCAGGGTCGGGATACAAATAGACTATTCAAATCCTCTCTGTCGTACGCCTCACCACCAGCCAATCCCCTATTTGAGACTTTTCAATGTGTTAAAATTTTTGTAGCAATCTCTGGAGCCTAGGCGCTAACCAACCGAATGCCCTTTCTGACGTTAGTAATATAGTACAATTATACTGCACTGTAATTAGTGATTTAATTTATCGTCAATTCAATTCTGTTATAACTTATTATACAGTCGAGAGATATGAGCCGCGCAGTAATCGTTGGATGTCGGTGGCTCCAATGGGCACGAGGAGGAAACACCTGGGTGTGGCGGTGTACATGAATATGATATACGCTGTGGGGGGACGAGATGACGCCACTGAGCTGAGCAGTGCAGAGAGATATCACCCGCAGACAAACACGTGGCAGGCTGTCGTCGCCATGACGTCACGCAGGAGTGGGGTAATAATAATCTCTCTCTCTCTCTCTTCAGTGCACTGCCAAATGGCAGGTTCAAGGTACATATTCATACTCAAAGCCTTCTTTCTCGCTCCATAAGAGCACTCCTTAGATCAACAAGTTAATCCCTACACAAAGACCACGCCTTATCCTTACCTTATGTAGCCTATAGCTTGGGAAAAATATGGCTTCTGAGGTGGTTTCCCGTTGCCTTCCTCAGTTAGGTGGATTAATTACCATTTAATCCTGGGGGAAAAATTTTATGGTGAGGTGGGTCCCCTCTTGCCATCCTCAGCTCCTGCCTTTAGTCGCCTCTTACGTACACGCGGCAGATTGTTTGCGGTTGCCCTATTCTGCAGTGGTCTAACCACACCTGAGCACAACACGGGGAAATAATAATAACACGGTGTAATAATAATAGTCAAAACAATGTGACAACTGCTGATAGGTAACTCATACGAAATTGAACGTATGAAAATAATTAAGGTACATACTTGCAAATAATAGCATAGTAATGAAAGTACAAATAATATTGTTTAAGCAGCTTAAATTAGCTGTAGTTTTGTGAGTCACGGGGCATCCCGGTATCCTGGGGGTCACCGGTTGTCACTCCCCTACCCGGGGCCCCCCACCTGCGGCCATCCCCACCCTGGGGCCACGATTTTTATCGTGGACCCAGGGTGGGGGGTGGCCCCTACCCCGGGGGGCACAGCCGGGGTAGGGGCCACCTCGGGTGGCACCCCCCCACCATGGCATCCCGGAAACCCCGGGGATAGTAGTGCCACCCACAGGTGCCCCAGAAGTAGGGATGCCCCGGGTACCCCAGAGTAGGGGTTCCCCGTGGTATGGGGTGCCCCCGGGGTAGGGTGGCCCCCCCCCCGGGTAGGGGGCAACCCCCCTGGGTAGGGGTGCCCCCGGGTTAGGAATGCCCTCTGGGGTAAAGATGCCCCTGGGTAGGGGTGCCCCCCGGGTTAGGGGGGTGCCCCGAATATCTGAAGTTGATAGCTATAATCGTCCTATACAAGTGTTCCATATGTTTTTACTTCCTCTTTATGGATTGGTGTAATAAAACCAGTTGTTCACGGCAGACATTGATACAATGCTGTGTTGCTGTTGATAGGTGGGTCTGGCCGTGGTTAATGGTCAACTGATGGCTATTGGAGGATTCGACGGAACGACATATCTCAAGGTCTTCACTTTAGTTTCTTTAGTTATACTAGTTTAAGTTTCTTTAGTTATACTAGTTTATAAACCTCTTTAGTGTCACAAGTTTATACACATCTTTAGTGTCACAAATTTTGTGTCTCTTTAGTGTCACAAGTTTATGCACCTCTTTAGTGTCACAAGTTTATGCATCTCTTTAGTTTCAGAAGTTTATACACATCTTTAGTGTCACAAGTTTGTACACCTCTTTAGTGTCTGTTAGTTAAGTTTGAGAGCAGGCTGTGTGTTGACAGATTTATTACATGTCATGGACTTGTTAAGTTAAGGGAATGTTTGATGCACTTTTAATTCTCATTTAATTTATTTCTCTTGTCAATGGCATGAGGAAGAGAATTGAGCTGTTTATTAATTTTCTTATACTATAAGTAACTTAATTTTATTCTACTCTAAATTTCTGTCATTATTTCAGAACTTGCTTAATTTTGATTTTTTTTAATAGCTATTTCGTCGCAAAGACGTGTATCTTTAAAACCTTGTTTACTCAATTTTTTAAAAGCTAAAGATAAACTGCCGAAGCGACAGGGGTAAATGTTATGATTTTTTTCAAAGTTTTGCATGCAGTGCCTGTAATTAAGCCTTCATTAATCTTATTGGGGGACTGTGCACTAGGTAGTGATAGCACTTTGTGTGTTTACTGATACTTTTGGCCTGAAGAGTGTTGCTGAATATATTGTGAATGAACTTTTCCTAGTACTGGTGCTGATGGTCAGTTTGTATGCATCGAGTAGCTCCAAGCCTCCAATACGTTTTCAGCATTGCGTGAGACTAAACCTTCGGTCAACCATTAAACTGATATGTGTTGTGTTTTTATTGTTGTCATCATTCATTTCCTTGGACTGTTTAATACACTATCCATACAATTTTATGTCAGTAGTCTAGTTAATAAATTATGGATCCATTTATATGCGTTGTTAAGATAAAGCATGTTTTGATCGAAGTTTAGTTACTTCTAAAACATAAGATGACCTCTTACAAATTACACTGGATATATTTTGCGCTCGTTTGTTACAGACTGTGGAGATCTATGATCTGGAACAGAACTGTTGGAAGCTCTACGGGGGGATGAACTACAGAAGATTGGGCGGGGGTGTGGGGGTCGTTAAGATGCCTCAACAGGAGGGGCACGTGTGGTAGTGACAGCGACTAGGACGTCCCTGATATTGCCACTGAGCGAGAAAACTGATGTAAATTCTTCATTTTTTACTATTGTACACTGAACACGGCCTAGGACTGTATCATGTTTGTCCAGAATTCATAGCTGAGATGACTAGTTTGCGGTATCGTCCTATAGAAGTGGTAACGGAACTGCAGTAATCATCTTTCTTGCCTGGAATTTTACTGCCTGCAATCTTTAGAATGTGAAAAATCAAGAAAATGTGGAAATTATTTCGGCGATATTATACCCTCAGGGCCTTAGCAGTCCCGTGCTATGATACTGTGCAGTTTTGTACCAATTCAAGAGAAATTAAAGACTTGCCGAAAATAAATACCGTCTTGGAGGCTTGGATCTCTTAAATCTTATTTTGTAAACTTACTGTAGCCTGCTGTTGTGAACTTTTCAGTTGCCGACTAGTTCTTAGCCCATTATCTGTAATTTTTAAAATTTGTATAAAAACAGATGAAAGTAAATAATTAGTGATAACATAATTTCCTTGAGATCGTCTGAATTGAATTTTATTTTAATTTGCAAAATAAAGTATTCAAATTCAAAAGTTCTGAGAGAATCTGGAGAAGGAGACGCAGTTATGAGCAATAATGTTATGAAGTAAGAACAAGTAAAGAGCTTCAAGTATTTAGGTCATATTTGAACCTGGAAGATGTATGGACTAGAAATAGGCAAGATGATTTGTCAAATGGTTGAGGCAACAGTGGCTTCTATTGAAGCTAGTATATAGCGTCTATTTCTCGTCTTCTTTTAGTTCTGAAGCTTAAACGTTGATAAAGCGTTGTAAACATTTTGTATCCATTGAATCTTA
Organism: Enchytraeus crypticus; assembly: GCA_905160935.1. NCBI lineage: Eukaryota > Metazoa > Annelida > Clitellata > Enchytraeida > Enchytraeidae > Enchytraeus > Enchytraeus crypticus. Next base: position 265,958 of record CAJHZI010000307.1, on the reverse strand, counting down.
ATCGCTATCCACAAGTCATGTCATGTTATCATCCTGAGGCTGGTTCCAGCCAAAGATTTCTCAATGGTGTTCCTCCACAAGACTCTATTCTTTATCCACATTGCAGCTTTAAATCTTTCACTACGAACTCTTGAAGCTATCGTAATACGTAGCAACATATCAGTTCATCAAATTATACTTCGCCATTGACTTACAGGTCAGGGTTTATTGGATTTGATTGGGACGTGTAAAATATGACTTGAAATTTTCATAGATGCATTTATGATTTTATTGAATAGTGTAATGGAATGGATTTACTTTTATCGTGATTTAATTGTCGTATGTCTGTATGGCTGCACAATCAACCTTACATACTATGAGATGTCAGGTTGTGTACTTTATGATTGCTATGATTGATATTCATTGTTCAAGCTGTGGATTGTCAATGAAAAGAACTTGTTTGATGATAGTTCTTTATTTATTGAATTAACTTCCATGGTTGGAACTTGATCTGATAATTTTATTAAGGTTTATGCTCTTGTTTCAATCCATTCTGTGATTGCAAAGACTATATATATATATTAGACTTGAATGATATAAAATATAGGAAATTATTGAGCAATTGTAAACTTTATGTCATACTATAATAATCCTGTAATTATGCGTATTTATTTTTAATCGTAGATTACGCAAATTGATTTCCTATGAATATGATGAGTGGAATATTAGTGGATCTATTTGACGTATGAGCAGCTCCTAAGTACTTGCCAGTATTGGATGTTGTTCGTTAAATTGCTGTATGCTGTGCGTGCGGTTTGAAATACTGCATGTATGCAAAAAAGTTAGTCCAAGTTAGTCTGATTATACATGCATATACAATTATACATCAATGCCAATTCGACGACAGAGCATAAGTAGTTAATATTTGATGTGATGACAATGCTGTTATGAATAAATATATATTATTAGCGGGTATTTGCGTGCGGTTGACCACTTCATTCTTTTAGTTTTATATGCATCCAATAAATCAACATAAAACTAACGAGCTGAAAACTTTTTTACAATAATATACTTATGTTTATCTTTAATTATTATTATTATTATTATTATTTAGTTAACACTTAATATGGGATTGCCTGATAATATGGTATAGGACAGAGAGGATTGGAGAAGATCTGTTCGTATCCCGACCCTAGTTTAACTTGGATTCAAGGCGAGATGATGATGATTATTTAGTAACATATACAATATATGAATACACCAATAAACTCTATCGCGATGTCTTGTGTTGAGACACTACGTCACCACTTCACACGCTACACTTTTCTATAATGACGCAATAATTACTCTACCGCAGACAGTTTACAAGACTAGTCTCAGACGAGCTTGTATTGAGTCGTGTTTGTGGCATTTCATTACAGTCTCTATCATTTTATATAGACTGTAGTAGACATATAGTAGCAATTGTTAATAACTGTGTATTCCGTGTTTTACTGGTTTGACTCTTTTGTAGATGCAGCATAATAACTGTCTTACATTAGGTCGAGACTAGGAGTAAATGTTTGAAGCAGTTGTTACAAAAGAAACGCAGTACTCAGTGTAGTGACGTTTTATATTCAATGTGATGATAAAGTAACTTACTTTCTGTGTGTGCAGTGTGGTAGGTGGTAGTTCAATTGAGAATGTCGGTACGGCTAGACTGTTACGAAATGTAGTAATAGATAGAAGGAAGAGCTGGTTAGGACATATTGTAATGGGAGATGGTTTGCTGAGAAGTACAATTGAAAGAATGCCTGGGGAATGAGTTGAGGCAGATCAAGACATGGGATGTTGGATGATTTGATTGTAAATTCCTATGTTGCGATGAAAAGGAATGCTATGGATAGAATTGGTTGGAAGAGTTATATGCCATGGACCTGCAGTTAGGCAGTGCACTAGAAGAATAAGTATATTCGGAAAATAGAATAATGGCTGCGTATGCTGTCTAACTACTTTTGTAATCAAATAGTTAAGTTTAAAGTTACTTTTTTGAGAATTTGTGATCTGTGGTTTGCGTTTTTCTGAATCTTATTGATATGGTATGCTGCGTGTACGCCTGTGTATATATGATGAATTCTAATACATGTACAGATGTTAATATTTGTAAGATCACTATTGCTCTGTATTATTATATTAGATATTTTAGATCAAATTATATTAATCTGTATTAGTGAAACTGTGTCACCTAACAATCGAAGTTTTGTTCTTTTAAACAAACGGTCTCTCTCTCTCTCTCTCACTCTCTCTCTCTCTGTGGCTTCTCTCACTGTACGTCTCTTTATACCTCTCTATCTCTCGTCTTCTCTCTCTTTCTCTCTCTGTCTCCGGCTCACTCTCTCTCTCTCTCTGTCTTCTCTCTCTCTCTGTCTACCTCTCTTTATACCTCTCTCTAGCTCTCTCTCATGAATAGATGGAAAAGAGAGATGGACAAAGAGGGTCTTCAATTGCCTATTCAACTGTTCATAAGAAAGCAAAGGCCGATGCGATGCAAACGAAGACTTCCGAAGATTGGATGGAAAAGAATTCCAGACTGCAATGCAGCATGCTGGAAAGAAGTAATCATAAAAATAGTAGTTATTTAATAAGAGAACTCTATTCACATCCCAAGTCAGTCGCCGTTAATAAACTTCCGAGTGCTTGGAGTTTTTGCAAATCCGAACTTTAGTGTAGAAATACACATCCAAAGGCAACTATGCAACAAATATAATAATAGAAGTGGTGGGGGGGCTATATAATAATAGAAGTGAGTTGAAAATAAAGAACTGAAACATATATTCAACAATCAACCTCTGGAATCCTATGATTTTTATTCCTGGTGTAACTAGACGACTGGGTGATGATATCTGGCAAACTTCTCATAGATGTCAGGTACAGTGCCGTACCGAGTCCAAGTTGAAAAATTTAGATCATTATTATAATATTGCTAAATCTTTTAGAATTAGCTTACGTCATAATTTCATACCGTCGTAAGAACTTAATCCATCGCCAAGAAAATAGCAAATCATTTAGGTTAGCAAATTTCAATTACTTTTCCTAAACTAGTTAGATTTACTTGCTTAGTAAAGAAGTGTAATGTACATGTAAAACAATTTACGAAATGTAAGTAAGATAAATTTGTATTTGAATTGAACTTATTCAGAGACTTTTAGACCTAATTGTACATGTAGCTGCTGGCGCTGGCAGTTATATAATTTATATTTTTTTATAACTTTACGTGCAAGATTGGAAAACCAATTTAGAGTTTAACAGTAAAATCTACGACAATACGCAGTTAAAGGCTACAATGGTCCATAATAACTGCGAGCAATGAAAGCCAATTCGTTGTACATAGCTAAAATATCCATTAACGGTGCAAAATCTTAAAAGCTGTGTAGCGCTAGCTGCACATACGAGCAAGCATGCACTGCATGTATATATACTGATCAATGCAGGCATTACTACCATTACCTTAATTATGTCTCTGATTTAAGTTATTTTAATTAATTTAACTGTTACATTGTACATTTTTGCAGCAATCAAATAAAACCGAAAACTTAGTCATACAACGTAAATCATTTTAGAAAAATATAAGAATATTTGTCGAAAAGACGCCAAGAATTTTAGAAAGAATCGATCGATACGTCTGATCAGAATGTGTGACAGAACTCGCTGCGGTGGAACCTACAACTCCTGCCACTCTACTCCGAGGTAATCCATCAATCAATTGTTCTATTGATTGATTATATTAATAATAAATCTAATGGTCACTTAGTAGACCTACATCAAACGGTAAGCAATTCATCAATCAACCCATAAATCAATCGATAAGTAATTGAAATGAAGCACTAACTACACCAATCTATATGTAATTAAAGTAACTCACTCAATAGGGCCTACATCAAGTAATAAGTACATACACAATAATAAATTAATCATCAAACAGTAAATCAAGTTATCAGGGGCATACTACGAGGCTTAAATTAATTCAGTGTAGGCCTAAACTTATTAATTTTAGACGAAGAATAACGAATTTAAATGGCTAATTCTCCAGCATAATGACAAATTTAATATGATTTATGAGTACATCGTTAGGCTAACTATATCAAATAATACATTCCGTATATTATACGGAATTGAATAGAGCGACGCAGCGACTAGACCTTCACATATCTCTTTCCATAGTAATCTCATATATGAGCAGATTTTGCTGGATTTGATTGAGGATTATTTTCAACATGACTTCGGCGACAGTTTATATTTCCTTGCTCTCTGGGCCTAAGTACAGGGAAATATGACTCTACAGCCTAGCCAATAGGCTTATATAATATTAATGTAAAAATATTTATTATGACAATTGCTAAATGATTAATTATTATTATTTATTATTTTGATTCAATTATAGTGATTAGTGATGCTAAATTATTGCTAAATTATAAATTTAAAAAATTTAAAAAGATTTTTAAAAATGGAAATTTTTCTCCCTCTTCTTTAGTGTTCTGCCAAATGTCAGGTCAGGTTCAAGGTCCCTATTCCTACTTACGGATGCTTAATATATTGATTTTTACGTCCTTGACATCATCCCTGGATGAGGAAACGGACTTAAACCTTCATCATTATTATTATTATTATTATTAGTAGTAGTAGTAGTAATAGTAGTAGTAGTATTATACTAGTTTGTTATTTATATAACTGATTTAGTCTGTAACTAGTTACATATTGAAGTAGTTTCTTACTTAGTTTCTAATTTGGCTATTTCCTTATTTGAACTAGTTACACATTCAACTAATTTCTTATTTGGCTATTTCATTATTTACTTACTTCCTTATTTAACTTGTACCTTATTTAACTAGTTCCTTATATAACTAGTTCCTTATTTAACTATTTTTTACCTAACTATTTCTTTACTGAACAATTAACTTATTTAACTAGCTATTTATTTAGCTAGTTTCTTATTTAACTACTTTCTTATTTAATCAGATTCTTATTTAACATATTTTTATTGAACTATTTACTTATTCAATAAGTTTCTTATTTAACTAGTTTCTTATTTAACTACCATCTTATCTACCTGGTTTCAAAATTCAACTATTTTCTCAATCAATTAATTAACTAATTCATTCTCTTTCTCGTATCAACAACTCCTCCTGGTTGATGTCCACTATTTCTCTCTCATCCTTAGTACTATTATTAATTTTTTTACCCCGGTATAAAGAACCTGGAGTTTGATTTATTATAATTATTATTTTTATTGTTATTATTATTATAATTATTATTTTCATGCTTGGCCACAGTGCCGAGGTGAGATGGCCTAACATGACGAGACCGGTAGAGATGGACTTCACAGGGGGTTGCTGCAACCACAAGGACAACCTGATCACGGCTCAGCCGCCATGTTTGGACCCCGCCACGTGGCCTCAGGACCCCTGCAACAGCAGGAAGAGTGTCCGGACCTGCACCACCGTGGTGAGTAGTCATCGTGTATATAATAATAATAATAGTAACATGCGTCATTAACGCTATGGCAAACTCTTACCTGAATACGACTTCAGTCGCAGCCGGTGGAGCTGCTGTTCATGCCGCCTCTAGGAAGTTGGATAAATACCGTGATTTGTCCTTAGGATATGAAGTTGTTCCGGTGGTCATTGAAACCATGGGCCCGATGAATTCCGAAGGAGTTGACTTTATGAATGGCATAGGCAGACTTATTGCAGAGCAAACCGGCGATAAGCGAGAGACCTCTTTTATTTGGCAAAGGCTTTCCATGACTTTGCAAAAGATATAATGCAGTCTGCTTCAGAAATTCTTTTAATTCCGATTGATGACCTCGAGTAGCCGGGTGACGATTCAGCACGTAGGCCTATTGCTTGAATCGTTTTTATCAAACCTCAAGTTCTTTACACCGGGGTAAAAATCATTATAATAATAAGCTCCGACAATTTCCATCGCGGTGTCATGGCTGGTTTCCGGTCTTCGAGACCGCTTTACAGGTTCTTGGCAGGTTATTATTAATTCTTTCCATGGTTAATCGTATCCTTGATATTGATAGCGCTAATCGGCAGCAAGCTCCGATACGAGATTAACATTCCATGGGCCCAAGGGGATATCCATCATCTGTAGACTGACCTGGGCTTTGAACCCAGGCCACTTGTATCCGAGGCGAACACTCCAACCGTTACGCCATATCCCCACCCCTTTTATCTCTGGTGATGACCCTGATATCATCCTCGAATGAGAAAATGGACTGACATTGTTAGCGATATTTCATTGTTACAATACAAAACATTGAAAACTAAATGTAACGTCTATTTGGATTTGAACCTCAATGGATTTGTGAGGGCATACCGGATGGAATTTAAACCAGAGACAGAACTCGACCATTCGACCTGTAACAACTTCATTGGGTAGATAGTTGCTGTATCGGTAGTCGGTAGATCCATGTCAATCGGTAGATATTTACAGTACTTTATTTTTATTTTTGATGAACATAAGGGCCAGCCAATTTCGAAATTAATTCCAGTAGGCCTACCATATATCACTCAAATTTATCATGACCGACTTTTCAGATTTTTCAGGAAAAATAAACCAAAATCTATCAGTTTTTTTGAGTTGTTGAATGTGTTGTTATCTTCGAAATTGAAGCCATGTACAAATTTAGTTTTTAATACAATTCCAGTGTTGGGATTGAATGCGATCCTCCTCAGTCAAATGAAGTCTCTGGTTTCTTCAAAACAATATCTTGTGAAAGCTTTAAAAATAGATTATATTCATTCCTCCCCACCCACGAGCCTTCTACCTCTCGGAATTTAAGAAACTCCCTATTGGTTGATCCGAGAACTTGATAATAAACCAACCGAGAACAGCACGTGAGAGCAGTGGCCAGGAAAAAATGGTTATCTCCATGTTGTCTGTGTAGCTGAACTGGGGGATCCCAATTGATTGGTTTTCATTTTTGTCGGTCGCCTCGTCTCGTCTCTGTATATCATTAACGTTTATTATCCCGCTCTGTCTAAATTGTCTGAGTGATACTTATTTAAGACCGGAATCAGACATCTAAAAAGATATCTTTTTGATTGATTGATTAACTGATTGCTTGCTTGATTGATTTATTGATTCATAGATTGGTTGATTGACTGGATGATTGATTGAGTGATTTATTGACTGTTTGATTGATTGTTTGATTGATTGATTGATTGATGGTTTGATGAATTGTTTGTTTGATTGGTATATTGATTGATAAACTATGATTGATTGTAGCAACACATAGAGAAGTCCCTGCCACCCGTTGAACAGGCCTGGCCTGTGGTGCCTCCTCTGGACTTCGAGTGGCCCACTCAGATGGACAACTGCGACGCCAGAAAATATCACATCCCAGGTACCCGATGTTTATAAACATTCAATCTGTAAATCATTCAATCAGTCAGTCATTCGCTTAATCGATCAATCTATTAATCTATAAATCAATCAGTAATATCAGGCAGTCAAATCGGTCAGTCAATCCAGAAAAGCCATCAATGAAAGTAAATTTAAAAATAAATGTCCAACGTCCGTTTCCTCATTCAAGGACGATGTCAGGGACGTCATTTAAGATATAGTGCTGATATTGTCTGCCACTATTACGTTTATTTTGACTCAGGTCTATTTACTTGAACACCAGAGCCAATATTTGAACCAAGTAACTAACTTAGCGTTTTATTCAGCATAGAACAATGCTGCTAGTTTTTCAATGAACTTTATTTATTGAATTGTCGATAATACTTATTGTTTTCATCCAATATCTTCTTTACTTGGCTCATAAGATATGCCTTCTGCTTGTCGTTGATCTATTTAAATTTTGTAATTCTTTAAGAAAACTTCGAGTCGGAGAACAAATAGAATAAAACACATCACCGTTTACTGGAGCCAGTGGCGACGTCGGTAAGATATTCTACCGCGGATCAGTATGTGCGTGGTTCAAAACCTGGGCTCGCCCGTCACTGAAGTCGCTGAGTGAGGAAACTGACGTTAACATTAACTTTTTACTTAGATTAAATCTGATAAATATATTTTCTTCTACAGGATACGGGGGCTACGTTCCACGGATGAAGTTTGGTCACAAGTTTTCAACGTACTCAGTAAGCACTCATCAGGCTCTCAATGAATTCTCTGACGCCCAGAAAGGGCTTTGCCCCCCTGGCGACTGCGAGTGCCCACCTGACCCCTGCTGGCCCCCTGAGAAGGGCAAGAAGTCGTGTCCGGCCCCTTCTTGCCACATTGGTTGTGGAATGATGCCCCACTGCTCTTGATCTCACAAGTTCTCGTAGATGCTGAATGTAAAAATCCTTATAAGTATATACATATAGGAAGTGATTCTGAAGTCAGTTACTTCTGCAAGGATCAGATGTTGTTTCTGATAACTTTGCTTGTCAGTCAAATAGTTGTGCAGTCTTTGATAAAGCTGGCCCCTTTGTGCTATGCTGTAGCAGTGCAACTCGCTCAAAGAACCTTAAATAGCAAACCGGTTGTTGTAGCCGATACCAGCTGTTGCACCTTATGATGTCTGCATATCACGACAAAAGTGACTGAAATGATAGAAGTTAGCTCTTTCAATGAAAGTTCTTCCGATAGACGTTAGCTCTTTCAATATAAGTTAGTTCATTCCATAGAATTTAGCTCCTTCGAAATAAATTAGATTTGTATATAGAAAATGGTATGACGTCGCATATAAACTCGCCTCATTTTTTGCGTATGCCAGTGTATTCCACTGGTGTGTGGGATCTTGCTTTTCCATGATACAGGGGACGTCCCTGACATACGTCGAACTGAATACTTTCACTGATTAACTGATTGATTATTCAGAAATTGCATAGTTGTAAATGATTGATTAATAGAGTTTCTGATGCATTTAAGAACAGTTGCAAAAATATACAGTTCTTATAGTAAATAATGTTTAGGTCAAGCTACTGACAGCTGTTGCTATAGCAATTGCTGTAGCCACAGACTGTTAGTTGTTGCATTTAAATGCTGTCTTTGAAATGTAAAAATTGAAAACCTGCTTTATGCATCTTTATGTATAGTTATCAATTTTAATAAGACACTTAGTTGTTGAATTAAAAAATATAAAAATTGGAACTTGTCTTGTCTAATTTAATAATATATATATCGATAGCAATTTTACTGTAATATAAATAGCTCAAGATCTCTTAAGAGATTAATATGGTAATAGCCTCCTAATGTGTTAATAAATATTTTTATGTATCTGGCGGAATATTCGCTTCTGTGTAAGACTGAAGATGTAGCTGAAGAGTAATTTGAGCGTTCTTACTATCTCTAGTGAATATTTTATTCCTCATATTGTAGTTGAAAAGCTCATCCCAACGGAGCAGCTGCTCATGGTTAGCCAGGAGCCTGAAGTCTGAAGTGGAAAACCACAGAAAACAGCTCATAAGCAGATTTTTTAGCAAGAGAAGCAGATTTGTTAGAAAGATAAGCAGATTTTTAGCAAGGTGTTACGTAGTAAAATTGACATAATAGGAATGTACATATATAAATATAGAATTGCACGATATTCATACATGACCCTGATATTGCCTTTATAATTGTGGTGAAGAACCGTACGTTAAATTCTTATTGATTGATTGATAGAAAGATATATAGATTGATTGAACGATGGGTGTTTTGAGTGATTGATTGATTGATTGGCTGATTGACTAATTGATTAATTTATTGATTGATTGCCTGGCTGAACGACTGATTGATTGATTTGATTTGATTTGATTTAATTGATTGATTGATTGATTGACTGACTCACTGACTGACTGACTAAATGTCAGTCTCGCTCGTCAGTGACTAGACGATCACTGGATTTTAACTTACGTAACCGCTGTAGAAAACCAAGCGATGTCCATCAAATCAACACGCAGGAATTGAAATACTGCGATATACTTATTTTGTGCTGTCAAAGGGAAACGACTACTAATCATCGTGCAAACGAAGTAAGGAAATAATAAAAATTACAAAAAAGCTGTAACTGAGCGACGAAACTCTGTAAGGACGTGCATTGTGTCATATGTAAACTAAAATTTTCTCTCTTAAAGTCTATAGGGTTTAACCCTTATTGATTAAAATAAAAAGATATCCGTAAATTTGAGTCAAAATTGGAAGATAAGGAGCACCAATTAGCGCAGCAATTCCCTGTAGTACTACTCGGCTTTCAGGGTTTTATGTCGACCGATCCATGCTGTATAGAAGCAGACCCAACAAGCAGATTGTCTCAAACACATCCAGCATATAGCAGAGTTAACAAGCAATAAAGCAGCTTATGAACCAAATTAAGATGTTAGATACAAACCTTTTCAAAGATTAATGTATATTAGTATTACATCGTGAGATGTAGGGTCTACTGATTAGCGTGATACATGACATGCATCGCACATGCACATCTGAAGAAATGTTTTGTAAGTTATAATAAATGTATAAATGAACTTTTAGAAGCTAAATTGAAGACGCTACGAGATAGACACCGCAAAATAGTGTCATAATTTATCAACGTAAAAGTTTGACATTTACATAGAATTTTGTGTGTACGTAGCCTATATAGCCTGTCATCATGCATAATGCGTCATCTGTTAACTCTGACGTTTTAGCTCTTGATGTTTCACTGGTGAGAGAGAAAACGTGATGGATATGTCAATAAATCAGGTTTCGTGGTTACGAGTTGATGTGAAAATATGTAATAAATAAATACTTATATTACCCTTCGTAATTTATTATTTCACAATAAGGCAATCTAATTTAAATACGGCGAGAGAGAGAGAGAGAGAGAGAACAACTATGTTTATTGCAAGCGATGAGTGCTTATCAATCAATCAGTTAGGAGGGTTTGGTCAATCAATCAACTAGTAAGTGCTTATCAATTAATCAGCTAGGAGTGCTTCGTCATTCAATCAGTTGGGAGTGGTTGGTCAATCAATCAGTTAGGAGTGCTTCGTCAATCAATCAACTAGGAGTGCTGGTCAATCAATCAGTTAGGAGTGCTTAATTGTGCCTGAGAGATACAATAAGTAATAAGCTATTCATTAATTAAATTCCATCTTTAAAAAATTAATTTTTAAATCACAGTTCATAACTTGTTCAATTCAATTTTAATCAAACCCTATTCCAACTCAGTAGCGAAGGACTTGGCAATTTTAAAATAAATAATTACAATATGTAAATTATATATTCGTAAGAATAGAAGATATTTACGAATATTTAAATTCAACGATGATATCAGGCATCGAAAATATCTGATAAAATATCAATTATTTGATATCAATATCAATATCAATATTGATATCTGATATCAATTTGGTAAATTTGACGGTTTCGTTAAGAATTTATTTACGGTCCTGTAAGAGGATCAGCGGTAAGAACCAGAATAAAAGCGGCGTGATTTCCTTGGACCTTACAATACTTGTGCTCTTAGGATGACTGCTGATCATTATAGAACGTGATAATTGTTTAGCAAGGCTCTGCCCCGGGATGTAGAATCCTCAATACGCCGCTGTCTGGCTTCTACCGTAAGTCTCTTGTTTGGAGAACGAGAACCTAACCTTTAAATAGGGTGCCTGTTTGCAGTAAAATTTCTGTAAATACAAAAAAATTAGAAATTTCTGTATTGTAAGCATATACAAAAGTATTGCGTATCTTTAGAATGCATAATAATTCTAGTATATATTTGTTTTGTGTATTTTTAGAATAGTAAATAAACTTACAGAATTTTTTCAGTAAGTTTTAATTTGCAATTTTATATATTTCACTGCCTATGACAGTCATTTGAATATCTCGTGCTTGGCACACTGTCATCCCAGGCACTTGTAAACGTGAATAAATACGCCGACGTTTTTGTTAATACTGCAACTTTCATTGCGTTGACCTCATTGCGTTCTGGTTTTTAACTTTCGTTTAATATTGAAATTAATGTAATTTCTTAGAGTTAGTGTGCTCATATTTAGGACGGGTGATAAAAAGCTATGATTAACGTCTGATTCAGTATCACAAAGCGATACTGTCGTAAACGGCATCCCCTGGATTTGAACCTGTCCTTCTGGTTATCACGCTAAAGAAGCAATTAAATTGACTATTCAATATCTCTCAAAATACCGATGGATAACATTACTATATATTTACATAATAAGCATAATAAATGGAATAGAAAAATATCTAATGGTTGTATGTTGAATATAAGCTACCTTTATGCAACTTACAGATTACTTTACTTACTTTCTACATGTAGGCCTACTTGTACTTAGAAAGTCTTCTTCTGGAATGAGTGATATGGTATATCCCAGCCGCGCTGATCTGAGAGTAAATTTTCAGACAGTCACTGAAATGGTTACACGGAAAATGGCCTAAATTGCCTAAGGGTTTAAACATGTGGTATTAAAAGTGAAAGATATCAACATAATTGATCAATTCACTATAATGGTGTTTAGTTTTTTTATATGGATGAATCTTTCATGATGTTTTACACCAAGGAAGGCAAATTGCTGCAGGATGTAGCAATAGATCTCTCATGAAGTAAGGGTAGGGTTATACTTTTTGGGGTAACTTAGGGCTAGAGGTCTTAATGTTGGAGTGTACTCAATAAAGCAGTTTCCTGTTTCGAAAAGCATTTTCTTCGGTTCTAGCAGTGTTACGTCTCATTCCATCCATTAAACAGCGAAATCAAAATTTTCATTGTAACATTACTAATGTTCGCAAATGAATATTATATATATAAATAATTATTATATATATAAATATATAAATATATACAGGCCTATATATACTGTATATATACATATATATATACTATATATATATATATATATATATATAGTATATATATACAGTATATATATACTATATATATACTAAATATATACTGTATATATATATATATTTATATATATATATAATATTCATTCACCAAAATACATGACAGTAAGAACAAAACAAGAAATTAGAAATAATAACGAAAAGAACAACATTTGTATACGAATAACTAATTCTTACAGGAATTACATCTTTATATTTTATGAATTTGGACTAGGTGTTCATTATACTTGTTGAATGCTTTCGATATTTCACTTGAAAAGTTATTATTGCTGATTTGTACTTATAATTGTCTACCATTTAGTTGAGGAAATAAATAAATAAATAAATGCGTTGACAGAATAAATGCAGGCAAATCTTCCAAAGCTTAATTCTCTCTTATTATTCGAGCTCAAATGATTAACTTTGCAACAACAACATACAGTACAATTGAAGTTTACATTGCTAGTTCATCACGAATAAGGACTAACGTTACCGACATGTAATCTGCATGTAAACTTTTGCTAGATATGTGAAGACTTAAGAGTAACCAGTAGCGATATACGAGTAACGCTGTCAAATATACTTTCTTGTTTTCATCCGTGAACTAGAAGACGAACATTTAGTCCTTTCATGGTAAAGTTTTAATGGCTGATGGCACATATTTAATAAATAATAAAAGTAATTACATTTTAAATATGAAAAGCTATAAAATTAATAGTAATAATAACTGAAAAGTTATGGACAAGCCTTGTCACATACGCAATTTTTAGCGCAATGCAACGGCAACAACATGAACATGCGTCCTCTTGCCTAAGACATCAATGAGGTCTGTGCCTCCAGAATAGGTGAAGCCCAGGATAGGGTCTGGAAGGCTATGGTGGGGGATGCCTACCTACATGTACAAGATAGTGAGTTTCAGAAGTTCCCTGCTAGCAGATGCTTCTGCCGCTGAGCCAGCATGCTCCTGATATGCAGATATTGCTTGCAGCGAGAGAGTAAGTCCAATGTATGGCATTTGCACTCCGATAGATTTGAGTTACTCCATCTTGATGCTTTCCATCATGTCTAAGCAGGCTATGAATTTTTTTGAGAGGAGGATATTAGCCATATTGATGGCGCTTTTAATTATCTAATTAGGCCCGCCCTAATGGCGTCATAAGGGCTCATAATCAATTTCTTATTAATGTCTGATAAATTGATGAAGCCCTATACTACCGTGAGTCCTCAACGTATTAACTGCTGCAGCACAGAGACATGCATGGGATTCGCACAGACTAGGGGCCAGACTATTGTGATTATAATTACTATTATTATTTATTATTAGGCCTATTATTATTATTATTTATTTATATTATTGCTATTATTATTATTATTATTATTATTATTATCATATTGTGTTTAATGCCCTGGATTCCCCTATGCCCTGGGGTAAAAATATTATTATTGCTATTTTTATTTTTGCTAAGTAGGCCTATAATGGATATTGGAGCGATGGATTGCAGTGGATAAGTTGTCAAGTTGTGGTGACCCTCTTCTTTTTTATTATTTGTTAAGTTTCTAGCTACGTATGCTGCATTTGTTGTTTTTTATGATATGATAAACAAATACGAAGATTGAAGGTAAAAAAGTTAGTGATAGGACTACTCCATTGAGTCGAAGTCATGGAGATTTATAAAAGTTACTACTTAAAATATTAAGTCATGCACATAATTATGAGAAATTCTAAATAATAGATTTACATAGACTTAGACGTTGACTTTTTAGATACCACACAATTATCTAAGCTTACACTAATTAAAATCCACATTCCTAAACCTCAAAATAAACATTTCCGTTTTGCGATGATATTATTTAAATTTTTGAGTTTTCGTAATTTGTACATGTGCACTACTTGTTTATAATATGTGGTATGAACACTTGCATGAATCTAGATTGCCAGTAGTGACTGGATCGATACTATCATTGAATATATGTGCAAAATACAATGTCATGAATGTCTCAATAGCGCAGTGGTTAAGGGTGTAGATAACGTCATGAAGTTTTAAATGACAGACCCTGAGGTGAATCGAACTCTCGTGGGTTCGATTCCCAGCCGCGCTGATCTGAGAGTAAAATCTCGGACATTCACTGGACTAGCTACACGGAAAATGGACTAAATTGCCTAACGGATATAACATGTGGTACTAAAAGTGATAGATATCAACATAGTTGATCATTTCACTGTAATGTGTGTTATTGTTATGTGCTATTATTATGTTAAAATTGATCTACTTTTGTAACATACATGTATATTCAGGACCCATACGATGATAAATAGCCGTAATGAATTGTCACTCATTATGTTGTTCTAAATTTCTCCTGTGGAACAGTACAACGTGCCAAGCATCAGGTAGCTTTACATAAACTATTTGACAAACTATTTCGAAATATCGCAAATTATATCATGAATATGTTCAGAAAGTGATATATATGTATGTCAAAGGTGTATAAAATGATTAAAAATTTAATTATCCTTTAAATATTGCAACGATTTGCTGAAGACGTGATGTATCATGAATAATGTATGTTCAGAAGGTGATAAATATATGTCCAAGGTGTATAAAATGATTAAGAATTTAATTACCCCATAAATATTGCAATGATATGCTGAAGACGTGATGTAATGCATGTGCTACATTTTAAACCTCTGTTCAATGCATACAATTTAACAAAGACTAGTCTGATGTCTATTGGGCCGACCTCACATACGCATATTTTAGCGAAGCATACTGTATATTTTATTAACGCCAGTCTTGGGTCAGGCTCTCGTTAATGTTTTCTGCTCCAACATTATGAAACTGACTGCTGGAAGATCTTAGATCTTGTAATTGCATTAGTATTGTACTAGGAAAGCTAAATTATCTTCATGCCATTCCTCCATAGATCAATATTCAAACCCTCTTTCCTCTCATTATTAACTTGAACTGTATTTATTTCGCTTTCTCTTCGGTCTTTCCTCACTCAGTCATTATTGATTGTGAAGTGCTTTTGGTGATTGTTTGTGAAGAATCGACTTGAGGCGTCCCTGACATTTTGTCGAGAAACCGGACGATAAATTCTTATTGACTTAACGATATTTGATATTTTTATTCTGTTCTTAGGCCGAAGACGACGTATCTCTAAACAACACTTCAAACGTCTTTATGCATGCGATCAATACATTCGGATTTAAAATGCAGGAAAAACGCTGCTCTAGTTTGTGATCGTAACAGCCACATTATATGATTGGTCAATTGATTAAGCATATTATTTATTGTTAGAAGTTTTATAACGAATTCACTTTAAATGAATGAATCTGAGTTGATTTATCTAGTTATTGTATGACTACTAATCAGGGTTGTATTTGCTGGGGGTAGGGTGATCCGACCCCCTCCCCTTCAGATGTGTGACCTATCACATTAAAGTCCTAACCCCCAGTTTTAATACCTCCCTGACAAGGCCAATATGGTTCCCCCTGGCAACCCATCGACCCCTCTATGGACCTCCTTTGGAAAAATTAAACAAATACTTAGTGCTATTTACGAGGACAGTTGTACAGATTCAGACAGGTTCATGACTTACTAGAGTTAATTTTTAAAGTATGGCTTATAATATATTCCAATGACGTCGTGTGGTTGACTTCATGGCCTCAGTGGCAGTAGCTTCATGTTGAATGACTTGGGCTCTAAATAGAATACGAGTATATAAAAAATAGGTAACTCAATACATTTCACTCAATCTCATTGTTGTTTAGTGCTAGTTAACCGGCCGCCGCTAGTCGATATGCTTAAAAACAAAAATTTAAAACCTGTTGAAGACTATTTTCTGTGTAACACTAAGCATGTTTCACAGTTATCTAAGCTTACACTTCAGAACATTTCTTAAAGTTCAAAATATCTATTTCAGTAATGTGATAATATCGGACTATTTAGATTTTACATCAGATGTTTCGTAATTTACATATTTCCTACTGTACTTGTTTATATTATGTTGGTAGCTTGCATTGGAATACGTCGAATCCTTAATGAATCGACTTTGGAAATCCTATAGCCTAAAAGCAAAACGAATTGGAAAGGACACATTCTAAGGGGAGATAGTTTACTAACGGATGTCATAGAAAGTATACTGGAAATAAAGAGAAACAGAGGCAGACCGAGATAAGGAATTTTAGATAATTTGTAGATCCACTCGTATGTGGACATGTAGCGGAAAACGAAAGATAGAGAAGAGTGGAGGCCTTAGATATCATGGTCCTGCCAGTAGGCACTGAGAAAGAGATACTAAAAGCCGTACACTCTATTCTTATAAATTAACTGTTCGATGTTATAGTTTAACATCCATGTATTAGAAGCTTGAGTAGTAAGGAAGAGTACTTTTATTTATTTATTTAGCGTATGCGTTAATCCAGATAGTTGCTTCACTTGTTAGGCAACTTAGCGTAGACAGTCCACCCGGTAGGCAGGTTAGAGGGCACTCCTCAGCGATATGTTTCATGTTTTGCGATTGGCCGCAGTCGCAAAGCGGTGAATCACAAATTCCCCAGCGAAACTCACTTTCTCTGCATCTACCATGACCCGTACGGAAACGATTCAAATGGCACCAACTTCCTCTGCAGTGATTCATTCCTGGTAGCGCTTGAGACGGATCCTGAACCAGATGGTGGTTTCTAACATCAGCGATTGACCACTCTAATCTCCACTGGGACATAGACGCCAAGGGATCACATTGCTGCAGGATCTCCCAAACAGGATATCGAGATTTGAGTCTCTTCGGAGGAGGATTAGACAAGTCCAGTGATAAAGGGAGGGCATGATTTTCACGGACCCTCTGCAGTTGTTTGTGTGTTATCTCCTTACGACGGATATGAGAGGGCAGTATGTTACAAAGAACTGGGAGCCACGGCGTTGGAGTGGATTTGATTGTCCCAGAAACTATGCGCATGGAGTCATTGAGACGCGCATCGACGAGTTTTGTATGAGGCGAACGATCCCATGATGGACAGCAATATTCAGCCACCGAATAGCACAGAGCAATCGCTGCTATTCTTAATGTGACTGCATCCGCGCCCTATGTTGTTCCCGCCAATTTCTGCAATAGATTATTTCTTGACTTTATTTTTGCTGCCGTTTTACTCAAATGCTCCTTGAACGACAGCGTACGATCCAACGTTACACCAAGATAAACCGGTAGAGGATCAAAGGGTAACTGTATACCATCCATAGACACATTGAGCTTGTAGTTAGCTTTAGCATTATGGAGATGAAACACACTTTTGACTGTTTTTGTGGAGCTTGGAATGAGACGCCATTTCTTTAGATATTTAGTCATCAGCAACAGATCGTTATTTAATGTACGCTCGATTTCTCCAAATGTTCGACCTAGGACAGCGCAACAAATGTCATCCGCGTAAGCGAACTGTCGCGCAGTAGTCGGAGGCAGGTCACTGATGTAAAGGTTAAATAGGGTAGAAGAGAGAACAGATCCCTGTGGGAGACCGCTCATTTGATTCCTCCATCGACTTTTCCCGTGGTTCATATGAACTTTGAAACGTCTGTCCTTCATAAACGTATGCACTATATCTGTGAACCATTGCAGCATACATTCTGAGAGCTTTACTAAGCAGACCCTTATGCCATACAGTGTCGTACGCTGATGTGAGGTCAAGGAATACTGCACCTGTTTTGAGACCTTCTTGAAAACCTTTCTCAATGTAGGTCGTTAGGGCTAGGACTTGATCGGAAGTGGATCTTCCAGGACGAAAATCAGCTTGTTCAATTGGTAATATATTCTCTACGATTGGCTGGATTCGTCGAAGAATGAATCTTTCAAAAACCTTATAACATACACTCAGCAATGAAATCGGGCGGTAGTTAGATGCACATTTTGGATCCTTACCCGGTTTAGGAATTGCAATCACCTTGGCTTGCCTCCAGTCTCTAGGCATCACTTTCTCTTTTTGTACTCTGTTAAAAATATGACATAAATATATAGTTGCAAGTGGGCCAAGGTGAGCTAGAAATTCTGGAAATATAGCATCAAACCTGCCGCTGTGCCCATTTTCACTTCTTTCACTGCTAGTGTAAATTCTTCCACGGAAAACGATTCGAACTGATCGAGGTTTTGAATCGACTTCCTAAATTTCCTCCATTCCTCCTGTATTGTAAGTTTAGTTCTCGGTTCCAGGGGGGCCTGAGCCACTTCTACTAATCTTGAGGCAACTTGATTAGTAGTGACAGGCACTTGACGGGGTTAAATAGGTTTTTCGGCGGCTCCTAATCTACGAATGAGACTCCAAGATTTTCTGCTTGATCTTGAAAAGCTCATCGCTGACGTACTCTCTCGCCATTTTGCTCTACGGCTGCTGTCAAGCGCTTCAATTACTTTATCTGCTACATCAGCTTCACCTGTTTTCTTATATTCCCTTAGCAGTTCCGCACATTCATCGTTGATGCCTGGAATATAACTTGGCTTGATACCTCGAGGTATTGACTTTGCGGCTGCTTTCCATATAGCCTTCTTGAAACGATTGTAGCATTCGTCTATCGAGGCCGTCGTCGTAGGAATGGCTGACACACTTCGGTCTAACGTCTAAGTAAATATCGACCACTTGGCTTTACGAAAGCATGACCGTTTCTTGTTGTGACCCAGCATAAGTCAGGATTGTAACAATTGTAACATTTCAAAATTGTAACATTTCACTCAGCCCGATGGAAACGTTAAATCACGTTTCCATCGGGCTGAGTGAAATGTTCCTTTCTGTTTTGGGTCATGCACTAGGCATAATCCCATATTTGACGACCATTCCACCAATTTTTCACCATCTTGATTATCATTATCATTATCATTAGGAAGAGTACTAATAAATTGCAAATACTGGATGATTTTGAATTTAGATCATTAGAAGGCTAACCATAATTGAGCTCGTACAGCATAATTTCTTAGATAAGTTTCATCTCTTCTCCGCTTTCGATTCTGGAATACCAGACTTGCACTGTATATAGATTCTTTTTTGCGCTATTTGCAATTGCTGGAACATTCAGGTGATAGGAAAATGCATGCGGTTACAAAATTAACCATTTTTTCATCCCGATCATACCACTATTAAGTGAGAAAATTATCATTGAATATCCAATGATTATTTACTGAAGAGTTAAACAGTAAAGTCGCATACTTTACAGTTTATCAACTCAATAGCACTCACATGTCGATGGTTGAGGACATCCAGAAACCACAGAACTCAAGACACTTGTAATAATCTTCAATCGATATGTTTAGAAGAAGTCCAAGGATCTACTGAGCTTTAGACTAATTGATTAATTGATTGATTAATGATAATACAAGCACAAATGTTGACAGACTATTTACCGACGACTAATTGGCCTATTTTGGGATTACTACTACTTCAATTCTATCTATATTATATTAATTAAATTGTAAAGCACAAAGGATCAAATTTATTCACGAAAAATGCAACTTAATTTTAAAAGGGTTACAAAATGGTACAAGAACACTATACTGCAATTGAAAGTTCATAACACCATTCATAACTAGCTACAGAGACCGTCAACTAACGAGTGGTTATTGACTCCCAGCAACTTTTATTAAGTTACCGAACTCATTATACTAAAAACATACTGAATTGTTGCAATAACACCGACTGTCTGGCAGGCATAATTCAAATTTAATTACTTTTACTCTTACACTAGAGCCATTTTAATTAAGCTTCTTTTGAGTAATATTTCAAAACACTGCTTAGGTTAGGTAGCGTAGAGTGCTTGTTGACCAGTTGTACAATACTCTGATATGCTATAATTTAAATTATTTCATATCATGCTTTGATTGCTGATTTATGCTAAGAGCTGAGCGCCATGATATTATTATATGATTCCATAATTTGAACTAAAGCCTAAATGAAAAATAATTCAAATTATAGTCCACATTGACATTACCACACAGAAATTACCATACTGATATTATCAGAATTGTAAAATTACAGATAAAGTACTTAAATGTAGAATGGATAATGAGGCTTAATTTAATGTCCCATTGAGACAATATTTATGATACGACACAGGATGACTTACATATAGCAATCTACATGTATGTAGCAATTTATGAGCCTCTTGTGTATGACTGAAGTATTGCACCTGGCCCTATTTGCTCGCGACACTTAAACATTAGTCTACACTACCAGGACCTAATAACATCTGGGATGCTATAAAATCTCAGTCAAAGGTAATTTAAAACTCGTGCTAACAATTCTAGAGCCTACTGCACTGTATCGGTAGAAAGTTAGTTATACTGTTATTGAAAATTTGTGTTGAGAATCTGATGACAGTTTCTTAAATTGTAGTTTGTTGCCTATACTTTATATTTCAGTACTAATAACATTACGATATTGTTCTTATTACCTCAATTTACCTGAGTATTTTGCATTAGGTAAGTTAGTTAAAAGGTAAAATATATACGTGTATAATTAATAGCTATGTTAATTTCTCTAAATTAGTGTAATAAACTAAGTTACAGGTAAATAGTATTACATTGTAGGTACAGAAATCTCACCACATTGTTTGTGCTCGTTACTTTACCAGAAATCCTCAGAAAAATCCTTGATGCTCTGCTGTGGATGCAGTATTCCACTATTTAGTAATGATAAGTTCTAAGCTTCTCCGGACTCCATGAAGCATCATTTTATGTAGAGCCCAATATAATATTTATTATTATTATCTAAATGTGTAAAACAAACTGAACAAATGGTACGCAAAATTGGGCTCTTGAAGTTGGAGCCGATGTTTATTAAATTGAACGAATCAAATAGAGCGCTCAATGAGTAGAGCGAAAATTAGGTAAAGTCGTACAATTTAAAATTTCTGATTCTCAGGTGAGTTGAAATATTGTGGATTAGATTCACCGGGCGAATTGAATAGACAGTGGGATTTTGGACTTTCACAGGACCGGTAAATGGAGAAGGGACTAAACTCTCAAAGAGATTAAGACAAGCGGCATTAGAAGAGCCAAATGTCATTATTGACAATAATTCCGCCATAATGTTTGCTTTAACTTTTATAATTTTGAAGAGTTTCTCAAATAATTTCTGTAAATTACAGAAATAACATAAACAGTAATATTATTAATAATTTCAGTAAGATAAAAATATCAATAATATTGAGTTAGTTTAATTCTGTCTTCTAAGAATGACGTTACGGAGGATCTTACATCACAACTCTGATAAAGTAAAACATGCATTATAGTGACATCTATCACTATATGCACTATCTCTATCAGTATCACCATCAGTATCTCTATGTTGACATCTATCACTTTTTAACACCACATGTTTAAACCGTTAGGCAATTTAGTCCATTTTCCGTATAGCCAGTCCAGTGAATGTCCGAGATTTTACTCTCAGATCAGCGCGGGATTCGAACCCACGAGGGTTAAATTCACCTAAGGATCTGTCACTTAAAATTTCATGACGTTACCCCTACGTTATTTAAGACATTCAAATGATATCCAGTAGCTCTTCAGCTACAAGACAAGCATTGTCTACTCTCACGTTTGTCAAGAGCATTCCATTGATCAACCAGCTCATCCCATCATAAAAACCACTCTTGGTCTCGTAGTGGTGTTCTTTCTACCTGCTGGCAGAACCATGGTATTAACGCCTCCACTCTTCTCTGTCTTCCGCTTTCCTCTTCATTTCCACATATGAGTGAATCTTTATATCATCTAACATACCTAATCTCGGCCTGCCTCCGCCTCTATTTCCTTCCATTCTACCCTCTATGATCTCTACTAGTAGACTTTCCCCGCTTAGAATATGTCCTATCAAACTCTTCTTCCTATTTCTTAATACATTTATCAGCTGTCTAAATGTACCAACTCTCTTCAGAACTTCCTCATTGTAGCCATGCCCTTGTTAAATGTTCACTGTAACTATAACGTGAACAAATTTGGCTTCTAATAAAACTTCTCATTTTCTTCTTCCGCTTTTGTTTCGTTGTCTCTTACCACGCGCTAACAGTGAACGATTGATATATAAGCCTACTAAAAAACTCAGACAGTACCGGTAAAATTGCGGAATAAGGGGACCAAAATATCAATCCACACTTTAGCGATGCTGCAGCTGTGCACTATTTAAAGTTAATTTAATGCAATTACATTTCTACGAGTACTCTGCATCTAATTGTCAAGTAATGCAAGCCTCGACAATATATCCTCTATTATTTTCTCATGAAGTCTACATATTGTTTCTCACAAAACAAAATTTTAAAATGTTTATTTTAGATGTATCTCTATTTAAGCATAGGCCAATAAGGGTTTACTATCACTCACGTGCTTTAGCTACTAACAGATGAGCAGGCTACTCCTGCGGTATTTATATTTAGAGAGATGGAAGAGAGTAATTTGAATGTTCAAAGTTCAATATTTGCTGCTTGTTAGTTGTTATTTGATTTCAGCTACTTTGCTGTAGGTACTAATGTTATACTGCGTATGCTACTTTTTGTCGTTAACAATGCTCACTAACAAATTTTATAATAACAACAACAACTCAAGATTCAATAACAATTCTAAACTATAAGCTCTAACTAATCGTCATTAGATAAAAAGTCTGTCTTACAAAATTCTATTAGAAAATTCTTTTAGCAACGGTAATTTTGAGAATTTTAAATTTCCCGATTTATCGTAGGGACATTTTAAAGCAATAAAGTAAATTATCATTGAAAAGCAATATATTAATAAAACTAAACTTTCCTATTTCGCAAATATCATACTACTTGCAATATACAGTACAATACACTTTGCGTCCAGCAGTGCCATTAAACCACGATCATAACGGTAGCCATATTTAAAAAACTAAATAATAAGAAAAGCTTTAAACTATTTTGCATAAAAAACAATGTTTAAAATAAGGTAACTTGCTACAAAGGAATCAAAATCTGCTTTGTTGTTATGCCATTTCAATGACCCACTTATTTATTAGCAACTATCGATTTAGAGTGCTATTGCAAGCTGTGTTTATTTTAGTTTAGTCGGTAATACAATGTAATTATTTGGACCTTGGCCAATTCATTTAAGTCACAAGAGACTTGGCTCTTATGCTGATGTGTATATTGTAAATTTTATAAAACATATTAAACTTTTGTTGCACAATAAAATTTAAAATGTTTTAAAATGACTATTAATAATAATTTCCTGCTATTTGAGATTAGATGGAATTACAGTATAATGTGTAAAATTAAGAATTAGTCCATGTGTTACAGTTACCTGACACAGCGATGCTTTACAATAAACATTTAATGGAGGATGTTACATAAATTGAATGAATCGCTTTAGGCGTTACTGTAAGATTATAGATTAGGTCTAACGTTGACTTCGTTGACTTCTCTTCAAGTATGATAATTTAATATTCGACGTTTTCAGACGAATTTTAATACACAATATGCGTGTAAAAGCTAAAGCTAAGGTTAACGTCAGTTTCCTCACTTGAAAGCGATGTCAGTGACGGGCGAGCCCAGGATTTGAACCCCACACCATCTGATCCGCGGTCGAGTATCTTACCGACATCGCCACTGGCTCCAGCCAATTGTGTTTATATATATATATATATATATATATATATATATATATATATATATATATATAAATGTTTTCAATTCAAATGTGAGGGTTGATTAATTTTTGCAGGGTACAGTAGGTTAGAGTTAAATTATATTATTTTGTCTAAGGACGTGAAATTGCATAACAGAAAAAGGAAAAAGAATTGAAGATCATAAATTAATAATTAATAATTAATAATTAAGAAATTGAAATAAAGCACTAGAAAAAGAAAATAAAGCACAAGATGCTTGCAATGCTGAAAAAGTGGAGTCAGGAAATCCGACAGCTTTCCATTCCTGTCTGGATTCTGATAGCATTCTTCGCGATAGCATCGTGGATTGACATAAACGGAATCTTCGCGGAACTTCCGCTCATGGTCAGCGTGCTACCAGAGGGTTGGGACCTGCCGTCTTACATCGTCATCATCATACAGGTGAGAACTAAGAAACCTAACTAATTCTAACTAAATAACTGAGTATCTGATTTCTTAGTCTGTGATTCTTTTAGCACTTCAATATATTGAAGGTGTTGCGTTCATGTTTCATTATTTAGTTGAAGTATTGATGAAATGCATCATCATCATCATCAGTTCCTTGAGCTCTGAACAGAACATAAGGCGGTAACACTCCTCCATTCGTTTCTATCATCATCTCGTTTATTTCAAATTCTGTATCATATTTTCATTCTGAAAAATTAAAATATGAAATATCGAAGTATATAATAAGAATTAAATTTATCTTAAGTGACTGGTTGGCGTGTCTTACTATCTAGTCTTTTATTATGAGGATTAAATACACAATCGTAATTATTACATTACTACAACTTCACACATTTCACCACAAACTAAATTAGGCTCTCGATTATATCAACTTTGCGTCATATGAAAGTTACTACTCGTTTTTAGTGAGGCTTAATTTATAAGAATATATTGTTTTAATTTGTCTAATATCCCGGAGTCGCATAAAACCTAAAATAACAGTCTTTAATTGGCCTATCATTAAGCAATGAAAAGATGCGAATAGAATTAGGCCAAATTTATTATTTTAAGACGAATTCTCCAGCCCTCTGTATATGTTGGATACAAAAACCGAAGGGATTCCGAATTATAATTGATTATATCTGGAAAAATGGAAAAGTAAAACAAATATTGACACGAAATCTTGTCTCAGTACCATTAACAATTAACAATCCCAATGGTTACCTATTATTTTTCGTCTTAACACTATCTCATTGAGCACTAAAGGCTTATCAATACTTTTGTCTCTATATTTTTACAGGCTGCAAATGCGGGACCGCTAATCTACACCGTATTGAAGAAGCTATTCCCGAACAAGATAAAGGAATGGTACACTATCATCATTATCATATCAATTGGTATCGTTTCGTGCATCTTTCTCGGCTTCTTTTGGGACTACACGACAGGAACGGGTGTTGATGGTTCCACCGGGCATAGCACGGCCCTATTTGCGCTAGCGACGTTCCTGGCACTGGTTGATTGCACGTCGTCTGTTGTCTTCCTGCCGTACATGGCGACATTTCGTGAACAATATCTCAACGGTCTCTATTTCGGAGAGGGACTTTCTGGACTTATCCCGGTATCGACTTTTTCCTTCTTCAATACGACATCATGCTGAAGCAGTATTTTCTTGAAAACAGCTTTTTATGGTTTTTACAGATTTTATTTTCAAAATAATATCTTAAAAGCTTGTAATTCTGATGTGTAATAAATCTATCACTTTCATTAGTGTTTCAAATACTTGTATTGTTCACATTTTGTGTTTTATAGATTCTTTAATAAAGAGACCTTTTCGGAATAGTTTTGCTATATAAAAATCCAGGCCTATTACTACATAAATTATATATTAAGTACCAGCACGAATATAAAAAATATTTGTCAATTTGATAATAAAAATAATTTATCAAAAAAATTAATATTTATTTTTAGGCAATTCTTGGACTGATACAAGGCATCGGAGGTGAACCGCAGTGTGTTAACCAAACAACCATCGTTAACGGGACCGAAGAATACCAAATTGTGCCCATTTATGAAGCGCCAAGATTTGGAGTTAGCACATTCTATTTTATTCTTAGCGGGATACTGGCTATATCGATGGTATCATTTATTATAGTACATTTCCACCCGGTTGGAAGGAGGGAAAGGGGATTTAGAAGCTGGAGTAAATCATCAGATGATACTGACAATAAAGTCGACAGTACGAATATTAGAAATGAAGACAATATTGATAGGAATAACATCAGTGGAGAAGACAGTCTGGACAATACAGTGACAGTCATAGAGATATCAAAGTACGGCTATAAGAATGGCAGTGAAAGAGGAAACGAAGTGCTATTCACCAATGCCACCAATAACAACAGAGATTCAGCAGTTCAGCTGCAATCATTTAATCGCCTTGATGAAAGTGGGAAAAAAACCACCGACAGTAAGAGTGAAAACTCAAATGTTACACTTTCATCTAACATTAAGCAACAGAAATCATTGTTGACGATTGACTCTATTACAACACTGCTAATAGTAGCATGGATAAATGCTCTTTCTAACGGAGTTCTTCCATCAATTCAAACATATTCCTGCCTTCCGTATGGAAACAGGGTGTACAATCTATCCGTCAGATTATCAGTTGCAGCTAATCCTATAGCTTGCTTTTTTGGAATTTTCGTGACCGCGAAATCTGTGTGGGTATTTTTGGTGCTAACGGTTTTGGCTACGGTGTGCTCTGCCTATCAGCTGGCACTGGCCTCGTTGAGTCCCACACCCCCTCTACACGATCATGTAAGCGGGGGGCCAATAGCGGTAAGTCTGCACTTTTTTGAATGTCTCAATAGCGTAGGGGTAACGTCATGAAGTTTTAAATGACAGATCCTGAGGTGAATTGAACTCTCGCGGGTTCGAATCCCAGCCGCGCTGATCTGAGAGTAAAATCTCGTACATTCACTGGACAGGTTATACGGAAAATGGATTAAATTCCCTAACGGTTTAAACATGCGGTTTTAAAAAATTGATAGATATTAACATGGTTGATCATTTCACTATAATGTGTATTTACTCTTTTTAATGTTCCACTGTTTAAATAGTAGTTTTCATTCTAACGTTTTAATTTTTATGGAATTGCATGTAATATGCGATTTCTTTTTTGTTTAATTAACATTTCCTCTCTTTGTATACATTTACTCTCTATTGGTGGTCTGCCAACTGGCAGGTCCAAGTTGCATATTCCTACTCAATTCGCTAGTGGGCTCCGTAGTGCTGGCTCCATCAACCAACTTGCTGATCTCGTCATAGAGCAAATGCCTTTACCTTGAGTGTGATACTTTACTTCTTACTCGAGTATGACTAATGAAATCTGTCATACAAAATATTTAAACATTTATAGTCTAGCTTGTCACAAATGTGCCACAATTATAAGATTTAATTAGATAGTTCAATGCTTAGTCTAGTGTCATAAGCACTTCCATTCATCCGATCAACGAGTACACCTAGATGTAGAGTCTGTGTTTTTATGTATAAAGTGTTTCTTTGGATTGGTTCTCTGAGTATTTAATTTTTTTTAAACCAATTTTTGATATTTTTAATTCTGTGACTGGCTTATTTCCGCAGTGCTTCTTGTTGTCACTGGCAACATTATCTCTAATTTATGCTTTTTGGTTTGTCAAGAAGCCTTCAAGTTCTAAATGTAGAGCTACCGAGGGGATATATATTTTGCACTTTTCAATATCTACGATAGTCAGTTTTACGTATACAACGAAGTTTCTATTTAACATCCAACAGGTTTTCGACTTTAACAGAAGAAACGATTTGTAGCCCGACCCTGGTTAAACTGGGATTCAATTCAAGAGGAGGAGGATGATGATGATGATGATGACGACGACGACGACGACGATGACGATGATGATGATGATGATGATGATGATGATGATAATGTTGAGCAGAAGAAACGATTTATTTTATTTTGTAAAATGTATTAACTGATATTTTCAGATCGCAACATTTGTGATTCTCACGGCGCTGTTCAGCTACACGAAGATGTGCTGTGCGGCTAGGCTGGGAGAGAGATCAGGAGCCGAGGGCTTGCTCTGGTGCGGAGTGGTAACACAGATTGGCTCGTGCATAGGAGCCATCATCATCTTCGTCCTCGTCAATAATGCTAAATTGTTCAAGAGTAAATATGTTTGTACATGATTATATTGCGTAAATTCATTGTGACTACTTTTTGATTTTTATCGTTTTTGTTTTTGTTATTATCCCTCTCACTCTCATTGCCTGCCAAGTGGTTGGTCTACGGTACCTATTCCTAATCAGAATTTGCTTTAATAATTAATAATCAGTAAAAGCACTCCAATAATAAAAGAGTTAATCCATTTACAAAAGGGTCTTTGGCAAATCTTAACGTAACTTGTAAGAAAACAAGGCTTCGGTGGTGGTCTCCAATTGCTCTTCTCGCATAACTGCGTAGTCCCCTCTTAAGAGACGTGCAGTTTACTGTTGGCCTATTGTGTAGTAGTCCGGACTGACCGGACACAACACGAAGAATCTTTGTTAATAAATTGACGGCCTATTCCATTTTAAATTAAATTAACTTTTTCGTCCTGTTTTCTTCGCGTATGAGCTTATCCAGGAAGATTTCAGAGAGCTTCATACTTGCACATAGATGTCGTATTCATCAGGCTAAGTAGAACATGGCTTGGCTTAAATACTCTGCTGTATCGAGATTTTTTCTGAAATATTAGTAGATGCATACAATTTCAGGTTGATCTCTTGTGTAAATAATATTTTTATTAATGCTGGAGCTTCTTTTTGTCCTTCTTTTATCTCTGTCTCTTTCTCTCTCTCTCTGCTCTTTCTTTATCTCTTCCTCTTTAAGATTTAACAGTTTCCGGTTAGATCAGATAGCATTTTTCGTTGGCGCAATTTGCGACAACGAAAAATGTAATTTCGCTTGTAAATGAATTTGAGATGTCATAAAATGTCTCAATTAATTCTTAATTTTAAGTTTAAATCCAAGCTGAGTCCACATAGATTACAAACTACGTAACTGATTGTTGCGTGCACTCAGGATTGTAAGGTAACAATCAATATCCGCAGGATTGTTAGTAATTTATGCAGGAATTGAAGTCCATGTTCAATATTATCCTGTGAAGATTATAATAATGCCACAGCACCCTTTATGCAATAGTTATTCAGATATAGGGAAACTAATGGCTTAAAATATGATAGTGACAAATAATATCGTAAATCAGCGTAACGAATCGTGTTCATAGGTTCGTTGAATTTGTCTGACTAAATTATATACATAGTTTTGTATACGGAATTAAGATTTTAATTGCACACAGCATATTAACTTTTCTTTAAATTTCTTTAATTTAGTTTTCTGGATTCTGATATTCACTTCGTTTTAGGCCTCGTTTTTCCTTATCCGCTTGGATTTATCTCAATAGTGCTCGAAGTTGTCATGGACAACATCAGTACAACTGCAGTTATTATTATCATTGTAAAGTTTCTATCACCTTATTAATAATGCCATTATATTAAAGACATCGTTTGTATGAAAAAACATTTACCAAAATAATGCAAGTATTAAGTCCAAGTTAGGATCAACTTCAGATCGAAGGTTAAACATTAGAAACGAGTATGTTCTTTCTTTTATAATTTCAGTTTTTAACTCTCTATGTAGCCTACCTTTCTGCAAGTAACTATCTATCTATAGAACCCTTTACTCGAAATCTTTTATCGAGCGAATATTAAGATTTTAATAATTTGACTGACATAGTTAAACAAAGTAGATGCAAACTGAAAAGTTTATTGAACCTTGATCATTGTTTTTTGTTTCATTCTTAT
The DNA here is from genome assembly GCA_905160935.1 of Enchytraeus crypticus. Taxonomy (NCBI): domain Eukaryota; kingdom Metazoa; phylum Annelida; class Clitellata; order Enchytraeida; family Enchytraeidae; genus Enchytraeus; species Enchytraeus crypticus. The sequence continues at coordinate 235,672 of CAJHZI010000307.1, read as the reverse complement.
TCTTTTTACTGCTAGTATCTAAACAAGCAATAATATCTAAATGATCAGTAACATCAATTACTCTGCTGAATACAAAAATGTTTATTAAACATCGGTATTGTATATTGGAATATATATATATATATATATATATATATATATATATATAGGCCTATATATATATATATATATATGCAATTTCGTAATTCGATAGCATTTTACATGTATTTCTAAGTTATCCTTCAATCTATATACATGATTTTATTTTGTGTAAGCCTTCAGACCGAGTATACCATTTTAATAAACTATTTATTTTTGTTAAAAGCCTTTAAGTCTTGTTAACTCTTAAATATAATTATGTCTCACATGCATAATTATGTCAGCGTGAACTGACCTTTTATCACATGCTACAGTAACTATATTAACCATGTTTATCATTATGTTAACATTTTCCGACCTCTTTATTGCCCTTTTGTAGTAACCACATGTACGTTACTCATACACAGACTATGGTAAAGCAATTCCAAGCAAAAGCTCCATACCTTAGTTAAAACTCGAGCTGCTTTAACAGTATTTTCAATAGCTCTTAAGACAAAATGTGACAATAAGCTTCTAAATTTGATCTAACAATTTTAATTAATAACATAAAGTTATTGCGTTTCTACGAAAAAGCAACCATTGTCTTTTGAATGGGCCTTTTTAATTGTCAGCGTCTTAAAGTTTCTTACGCATTAGGGAAATAAAGGGCTTAGAAGTGTAATGTAAACACATTTGAAGAAAAAGCTGTAAAGCGGATGCTAACGCCAGTTTCATCTCTCGAAAGCGATATCAGTGAAGGGCGAGCCCAGGATTTGAAGTCATTAATTAGAAGCCGCAACAGAGTTTGCTAGAAATATTTCATCTACAACGGGATCAACAGGTTTCATTTTCAAAGTTCCCCTTGAAAGGCACTTATGTCTGATACTTAATTAACTTAATTGGTACTTAACTTAGTAATACTTAACTTATTACGTAAATATAATTAATTATTGTAAATTAAATTTAATGTACTTAATTGTTTGTTTTGACTTAAATATGCTTAACGTAATTAACTTATTTGGTACTTAACTTAATGATGCTTAACTTAAATAACTTAATTGGTACCTTACATAATTATACTTAACTGATTCAACTTAATTGGTACCTAACTCAATTAAACTTAGCTTAATTAACTTAAGTTAAAGTACCAATCAATTAACTTAATTGGTACTTAATTTGATAATTAGAGTGAGGAGAACAAGGCGTATTGTGTACCCTGGCTTTTGCGATATAGAATATCGCTAGATAGAATGATCTGCAGGAGGAGTAAAGAACAATTACTACTCGTACAAAACGTAAGTCTCACCTTCGAGATAAACTCAGGCCACTTAAGCCAGAACTGAGCTGAACTTCTCGGTGTCATTAAGCAATCACCAATTAAAGTACGCGTTGTTTTCATTAATCAGTTCGTAAAGTGGCGTCACTCGAAAGAACATGAGAAATCCACTGAATAATCGATGAATTTCAGTCTGAATCGGGAATTAAATCCAGGCTGTCGGGGTAAAAATTACTGATCATTGCCAATGAGCCATGTAGATCTGATCATAGGCAAGCTGACTAATGACTACGAGGATATAGTCGTCAGTGTTCAATTAATATTAAGCAGTATGTCCCTGCTAGTTTAGTATCTGGTATTGTTTAATCAGTCTGATATGCGCTAGGCTACTCCCAAATTAATGACCTAAAAATTCAGACATTATCTGAATTCAGATATTTTATCGAATTATCTGAAGTAACAATACTTCAATACTTATGCTGTAGATTAGTTTTGCATTTACTGTTAGCTAGAACGTGTGTTTAGTCAGGCATCCACAAAGCGATGCAGACTACAGTCATGTTTGCAATATCGCGGTAATGATTTGATGTCTAGACTATTTTATGATATGATTATTTTATTGCGACTAGAAAATTATTTAATTTATTTAAAATATATTTATTTGTATATATTTGTGATATGCGCAGACTTTATATCACTATATAAACATTTTAAAAGCTCCGATATGTGATATATGATGCGACCGACGTCCCTGACTTTGTCTTTATATGATGAAACGAAAGCTAAACCTTTAACATTAATGTAATTATTATTATCACCGGAGATGCCATTAGTGCAAATCATGCAGCTTTCGATTTATTTTCCCAATGAGCAGACATTGTGGATTATTAGGCCTCTCTTCTGAGTGCATTGTAGGCTACATCTGCGTATGATCTTTGACCAGAAATAGAAAGAAAAGATTGATAGGATTGGTTATAACTGGGGATGGGTGGTTTGCTAAAGGATGTAGTAGAAGGAAGAATGCAAGGGAAAAGAGTTAGAGGAAGACCGAGACATGGGATGATGAATGATCTGATAAACTCATTTATAGAGATGAAAAGAAAGGCTGAGGATAGAATTGATTGGAAGAGTTATATGCCATTGACCTGCCGTTAGGCAGTGCACTAGAAGAAGAAGAACTTTGATAGTTTTTATTTCTACACCTTTAAACTACAGTGTATGCTATGTCAGCTTGAGATTTAGTCTCACAGCTGATAGTCTATCACGTGATTCGTTTTGTCCATACAAACAAAACACTTACTTAGTTTTATTCAATTTTATTAAGCCCAATACAGCTTGTAAAGTTTCGAACAGTGCCAAATTTATAATAATGATTTAGAGTAATTACGTATCAAATTATCACTAAATTTAAGTGGATTATATTGTGAATTTTTATTGGGATGAAAGCACGCACGGATTAAAGTATTGATAAAGAGGCGTCTTAATTTGTAAGCACGTTTACAAACAAAATTTCTAAAATATACACTATTTATTACAAATTTGTGGAGTACAAAAATTGCGAATACATTGCAGTTTTCGTAAATTAAGATTAAATTTAGATTAAACACCTTAAGACAATGCTAGGTATAATTGATATCCCAGCTATTATAATGCTCTACTTGTTGAATGAAATAAGTTGACAAATTCGAAATCGGGTAGCTGAATCTGAAAACACTACACTTTTAACTTACAAATATTTTTAGTTTTATAATTACCCGTGTTTTGTCCCGGTTGATGAAGAATAGACCAACCGTGGACTGCACGTGTCGTAAAGGGCGACAAAGCACTATGATCCAAACCAACGTCAGAAAAGGCATTCGATTGGTTTGAGCACAGGCTCCAGAAATTGCTACAAAATTTTCTAGTCCGACCCTAGCTAAACCGAGATTCAAGGGAAGATGATGATGGTGATGATGAATGCCCTGGGCTAAAAAGGGCCCTGAGATTAAAATTATAAAAGGGGCTTTAGTTAAATAATTCCTCCTCACTCTTAGAGGACGATAAGGGTGTGTGTCGTCCACAGACCACTGTAGCGTATAGTGCAGTAATTGCCGACAGCCGCTGCTCCAAATTTTATACATTAATAATAATATTTCTATTACTCCAAGTGTAAAGAAAATGGAACGGACTTTACTATTTCTGTTGTGCGGCAATTTATTATCATATGTCTTTTCACATTTGTCATTGTTATTTGTCCACAGACCTGTAAACGTACTTGAGCACTTAATTTTCTAGCTCGTTTTATTTGGCTAATTCAAAATAAGATGTATGTCAAAAATCACGTACATCTTGGATTTGATATTGGTTAAATGCTTTGTATCAGCCTATCACTGCGCGAAGATGATCGCAATGTAAAGAGTGCACTACGGATAAATATGGAAAGATATTTAATAGCACATTTATTAAAATGTTCACCACCTGCTCTTGACCATTGATAAGTATGCTAGAACTTCTACATGAACTACTTCATGCATAATAAGTTTATCCGAGTAGAATTAAACCGGTTTACAACGTTGGTATAACTACGTGACCTACATGTTGTCTTCCACGATATTAATTGATTAATTATAATAATTTATTACTCTTGTAAAGGGTCAATATTTAGACTACAATTGACGTAGTTAATTATATCAAGATATCAAGATGTATTTCAACAGCAGAGACTGTATTGAAGAGCATGAGTAACGATGTTTTATTTTAATTCCCGCTTCTTTCTCGTTTTAATGACAATAATAACAATAATGATGACAAAGTTTTAGAATCCATATCCTTATTCAAGGAACCCTAAAATAACAAAAATTGAGTATTTGGCCTACTGCTTACAGCTGCAGGTCAATGACGAGTGACACCTAAGATATTTCATTCCATTTTTTAATAATGTGCCTTTTGGATAGTTAGACTCATTATTATCCTCAAATGAAGTCTACTTAACCACCTGTTTGTTCTGTGTAAGACTTGGCTTTTGCTATATTTTCCAGTTTTCCGAAACTTCAGTCCACTACATGGCATGACAAGTTTAAATTCTACATGTACTTAGACCTGTTTAATGTAGGCTCACTAAACAATACAGTACATGCATATACTGTATATTATATATATATAACCTCAAGACTGTGCAGTAATCAATGAGTACTTATGTTACTCATCAGTACATAATCAATGAGTACTTATGTTACTCATCAGTACATAATCAATGAGTACTTATGTTACTCATCAATACACAATCAATGAGTACTTAGGAGTACTCATCAGTACATAATCAATGAGTACTTAGGAGTACTCATCAGTACATAATCAATGAGTACTTGGAAGTACTCATCAGTACATAATCAATGAGTACTTAAGAATACTCATCAGTATTTCATCAATGAGTATTTAGGAGTACTCATCAGTACATAATCAATGAGTATTTAGGAGTACTCATCAGTACATAATCAATGAGTATTTAGGAGTACTCATCAGTACATAATCAATGAGTATTTAGGAGTACTCATCAGTACATAATCAATGAGTACTTGGAAGTACTCATCAGTACCTAATCAATGAGTATTTAGGAGTACTCATCAGTACATAATCAATGAGTACTTGGAAGTACTCATCAATACCTAATCAATGAGTATTTAGGAGTACTCATCAGTACATAATCAATGAGTACTTGGAAGTACTCATCAATACCTAATCAATGAGTATTTAGGAGTACTCATCAGTACATAATCAATGAGTACTTGGAAGTACTCATCAATACCTAATCAATGAGTACTTATGTGTAAATCACCTGTCAAACAAGTCATAGATGCTCCATTAATATAAATGAAAATATTCATTTATATTTATTCAATTATAATTGATACATTTTTTATTATATTACCAGTATATATTAACTTTATCTCGTGCTGTGCCTGAGACACAAAAGAAGACCAACCGTTAACTGCACCTGTGCAAGAGGAGACTAAACGAAAACTGAGGACGACAGCTGAAAATCATCTCCGAAGCTATATTTATTCCCAGACTATAGGCTATATAAAGTATTTAAGCACACCCTTTTTGAAAGGATTAACGTGTTGATCTACGGAGTGCTCCTAGTGAAGCGTAAAGGTAGACTCTGTGTGTGAATATGTACTTGGAGCCTGTCACTTTGCAGAACACAAGAGATAGATATTGATGTTTTCAAAGCACTAGTATTATACATGTATTTCATATGCAGTCATTAGGAATCAAACCAAACTCACATTAGATGTATTAGCTGTAAACGTAAAATAACTGGTAAAGCTAAGGTTAACGTCAGTTTCCTCACTCGAAAGCGATGTCAGTGACGGGCGAGCCCAGGATTTGAACCCGCACCTACTGATCCACGATCGAATATCTTACCGACTTCGCCACTGGCTGCAGCCTAATAATAAGCATAATATTAATGCAAATAACACTTGCGAACAACGCTCTCATTACAAGCTTTGTCTTTCATTAGGTGTAGGCCCTACGTGCTCTTTGCCTGTTGGTCCTTAGCGTGATTCTTGAAATGATATTACATAGTAGTGCTAAGTGAACGATGTAGGCCTAAATTTAGATAAAAAAATGAAGATTTCGTGATGTTTAACCACGACTAGTACTTATAGCTACTTTGGATATACACTATTTAAGTTCTATATAAGCAAATCCAGGAGGTTCATTATTCGAATAGTCCATTGCTTGTATGAAGAGCTGATTTGATGAGAGAACTTTCAATACATACAATTGGCGAAGATATTCTATACTTAGATAATCGAGATTTTATCATTGAATTCATTATCAGAGGAATACTGTCTTCAGAGAAACTTCTTACGTAATAGTTTGGATAAGACATATCTACCTCTCACTCATTTACAGACTGCTATGCCGAGTTTACTTGAATAATTTCCAAAAAATATTTTGCCCCGTTGGGGACTACGACAACCTTACGTCATGCCAAACAGAATTCAAAGATGGCTGCAGGAAATGCGTCAACTCTCTATTCCTGTTCTTGTTTTGGTTGCGTTATTTGCCGTTGCTTCTTGGATAGACATCAACGGTATCTACGTTGAGTTACCCCTCATGGTGAACGAGCTTCCAGAAGGATGGAATCTGCCAAGTTACATCGTCATCATTACTCAGGTGGGTTTCATGTAATTAAATTGAACTAAATAATTAATATAAATAAATAATTAATTAATTAAATAATTATATAAATATATATAATTAAAATGCCATCACACATGTTTGCCGAACAACAATCAAACCAAAGTGAGTAATATCATCTCACGAAGACGCCTGTTAAAAATTCCAAAAGTAAAGCTGTTATGTAGAACCTAATGAACTAACAAATTGACTTCAGACTAAATTCATTCAACGCCGTTTTATGATCTTTTAATTCGTATTCAAATCTGCCAATTATCTTTCTTAGTCATTAGTAGCCAAAACGGCAAGAAAATTACAGATAATTACAAATAAATTACGGTATACCAAAAATTAGCATTATTTATTTTCAAAGAATTTAACATTTATTTACTGGGCCGACTTACTTGTATATAATATATTAAAATGAATCAAACTTAAAATGAAAACTTGCTCAGTTGACTGTTCAAAATTTTCATAATGGCCAAATGAATAATTCATTCGAGATATTTACAATTCATTGTAATACCTTTAATTCAATGTAATACCTTTAATTCAATGTAATACCTTTAATTCAATGTAATACCTTTAATTCATTGTAATACCTTTAATTCATTGTAATACCTTTCATAGTAATCATGAAATTTGATCATATCCATAACAAAATTATTTTATATATTTCCATCAAAAATGAAAATAGTGCTTATATTTTAAGTAATTTGTTTTGTTACTTTTCGTTAAACAGTAAAGGAAAACCAAAATCGGCTTTACTGCTGCATAAGCACTGGTTTCTCTTCAGTTATTTTATAGAAGCTAAAATTTTTGTGGATAAAAGAAAACTAAATAAATGTGTAATTTGTGAAACTAAGTCCGTTGTCTAAGACTTTCTTAACATCGTCGAAACTTAAACCCTGTTAATCAGAGATCTCCTAGAGAGGGCTTAAGCTCTCTTGCCCTCTCTCTCTCGATCTCTCTCTCTCTCTCTCTCTCCAGTGCACTGGTAAGTGGCAGATTCAAGGTACATATTCATACTTAAAGTCTGCTTTCTCGCTCCATAAGAGCACTCCTTAGATCAACAAGTTAATCCCTTCACAAAGTCTATGCCTTTTCAATACCTTATGTAGCCTATAGCTTGGGAAAAGTATGGCTTGAGGTGGTTTCCCGTTGTCTTCCTCAGTTAGATAGATTAGGCATTTGTTAAATATTTACACCTTGTGGTATTAACTATTAGAGTAGGAAAAACTCTCAAGTGGTGTTGATTTAATTTAATTTAATTTAATGTGTTTATATAGCACAATAAAATCACATGTATACATTTATGAGACATGAAATAGCTAAGACAGGGTAAACCTTAGGCACCAAGGCCCTTACAATGATCCTCAGAAGAAATTCTATACCTTAATAAGCGTTATAAAGTAAGCAGTGTCAATAAGTATGCAGATATAAAATGATCATTTGACATAATAAACAATCAGTTGGAAAAATTGCAAAAACGTATCAAAACATTTAAAAACAAGATTATGACAAATAGCAAGTCCGATGTATAACAAATATGTATATAGAGCAGTATATTTAAGCTGAAATTTTACAAATGAAATAGTTGAAATGTTTAATCAATATCATAAAATATTCGGTGAGAATATGCACTTGATGCTGACCATCAAGTTCTAGTGCTAAAAGAATATTCTAGATGGCCTGACTGATATGTTAGTTATTTGTTACAGTTGACTAAAATCCATTGTTTCACTAATTTACCTTCCATGGGTCGCAATGAGTTGCATTGCAATTATACGATAAGGTCGATTACACGCTAATAGTTTCAAGCTTGCATTACATTGATAAACGTAAGTTTTTAGGTCCTTGTTTCTTCAGTGAGAAACCTAATAGAATTAATTAAGGCACTCTGGGTCTCTAAGTAGATCTCAGACAATTTTATACAATCGCACTAAGTCCCTTTGAATGTATCCTTTGCTTTTTATAATTACTTTTAAATCATCTTCATGTCTTCGGCTCAAAAGCCTTTATAATGTTATGTATTTATCACAAGTTACCAGAACTGGCAGGTAAGATAGTGGTTAAATATGGTTATACAATATTTTACATAACACAGCATAACTTAGCACGGTTTTAATTTTTGAAGGCAGTCAATTAAGTAATCAAATATTGCTAGACAACGGATACCTAAAAGTTTGACTATTTACAATTATGCAATTGTAATTATGCAATTATTTTGCAATTGCTTAACTACATATACATAAATTATTACTTTAAATTTACTTTCCGTCTATCTATCTTCTGAAACTTATTCCAGCAATTAAATGTTAAACAGCTCAACTTATTGTAAATTAAATTTTCTCATCTTGTCTTAGCTCAGCAAGTGAAATGAGCTAGATAGGCCACTATAAGTAGATATTAGTTTCTTGCATGAAATAAGTGTTAAATAAACATTAATATATGTTACTATACTCGGCAGGTCGCTAATTTGGCTCCACTGTTTTACACAATATTAAAGAAGCTCTATCCAAGTAAAGTTAAAGAATGGCTCACTTCCATCGTCATCATCTCCATTGGCGTCATCGCATGTGTTCTCCTAGGATTCTTCTGGAACTATACGACTGGGACCGCTGCTGATGGTTCGGGCGGCTCAAGCACTGCACTGTTTACCCTCGCTACATTTCTCTCTATTGTTGATTGCACTTCGTCGGTGGTTTTTCTACCTTATATGGCATCATTTCGTCAACAGTATCTCAATGCACTCTACTTTGGAGAGGGTCTGTCCGGACTTCTTCCGGTATTCAGCTGTTCTTTAGAAATAATGCTATGATAAATCTATTCTCTCTCATAGTGCACTGCCTACTGGCAGGTCCATGGTATATAAAGCCTCTACTGTTGTCTGTCTTCCATTTTCCTCTTTATATTCATATACTAGTGGATTTTTATATCATCTAATATTAGTAATATTTCTCAAAACTGTATATTATAATATTTATATTACAAATAAATTTATTATTACTATTATTTCTATTACAACTGTCACTATTACTATTATTATTAGTATTACATTATATACCCCGGACTTTCAAGGTCCCTGGTCTAAAAGTACAAAAGATATTATATTTGATTAGAAAAGATTTAAAGCATATAAAAATGAGTAATGTATATCCTGATTTGTGAAAAGTCTGTAATGCATTGCTAATGAATAATTTTATAAATAATCAAATTTTGGGATTACATTTAACGGGAGTGTGAAGTTAGCTTTGAGCTTTAACTGCTGTGTCGGTGATCAGATTATATAAAGCTAAAGCTGGTAAAGCTAAGGTTAACGTCAGTTTCCTCACTCGAAAGCGATGTCAGGGACGGGCGAACCCAGGATTTGAACCCGCACCTACTGATCCGCGGTCGAGTATCTTACCGACTTCGCCACTGGCTCCAGCCAGTGAAATGTTAATGATGTGCAAATTAGGGATACTAGCAGTCTGATAAATGTCTCTTCGTGTACGTTATGTTTTGTAATTAACACTGTACGTATATATGGAGCAAAATAAATGGATCCATTATAGTATTGTGAAGTACATTATAGTAATTGTGAAGTACTGCTAGGTAACATGTGCCAAAATTGTGGTGTTAAGCGATATTACTCAGATTAACATTGTAATACTCGCATATAATAAAATTGCAAGGTTTTACAAGTAATCCGCAGTAGTATTTAATGTTCCTCCAGATCAATTGAATTTTTTTTTAAATTTAAATACATGTATATAATTTTAATTTAGATTCTTCAGTTCGCTCTATGTGCCCCGCGCCACTATAACTATTGCATCATTGCATCACTGATTCACAACATCACTACATCATCACTACATCATCACTACATCATCACTACATCATCACTACATCATCACTACATCACTATACAACTGTTTTCACTACACCACTGCTTTCACTCCACCACTGCATTCACTACACCACTGCTTTCATTATACCACTGCTTTCACTACACCACTGCTTTCACTCCACCACTGCATTCACTACACTACTGCTTTCATTACACCACTGCTTTCACTCCACCACTGCATTCACTACACCACTGCTTTCATAACACCACTGCTTTCACTACATCACAGCTTTCACTTCACCACTACTTTCACTACATCACTGCTTTCACTACATCACTTCTTTCACTACACCACTGCTTTCACTCCACCACTGCATTCACTACACTACTGCTTTCATTACATCACTGCTTTCACTACACCACTGCTTTCATAACACCACTGTTTTCACTACATCACTGCTTTCACTTCACCACTACTTTCGCTACATCACTGCGTACACATAAAAATACAATTGTGTGTTTCAGGCCATACTGGGACTAATTCAAGGGCTAGGAGGAGATCCTCTCTGTTTGAATCAGACCGCAACAGTTAATGGAACGACTGACTTTGAAATAATCGCTATTTATTCAGAACCTAATTTCAGTGTAAATACTTTCTACTTTATCCTCAGCGGATTATTAGGGATCTCTTTAATTTCTTTTATCATCGTACACTTCCACCCGGTCGGGAAGAGGGAAAGGGAATTTAGGCAGTGGAGTGGGGTATCTGATGGAGTAATGTCAAATAAGATTTCAAACCTTAGTGACACTCCTAGTAAAGGTTCAACAGCAGCCGATGACCAATCACAGGATGACCACAGTAGCCATAGGTCCACCGTGACTACAAAAACTGACTCAAATCAAAACGAAATCGCTCAAAACAACAATAATTTTGTGGAGAATCCTGACGTTCCAGCAGAATTGAAATCATTCCGTAATTTGGATCCAGATTCTGCAGTAAATAGAGATCTCCAGAGGGCAGATGAAAACGACGCTGAGTCAGCAGTTTGTGTAGAAATTAAACAACCCGAATCTTTGCTAAACCCTAGCTCCATCTCAACCCTACTTATTGTAGCATACGTTAATGCTCTATCAAATGGCGTTCTTCCATCCATCCAAACGTATTCGTGTCTTCCCTATGGAAACACAGCCTACAATCTCTCAGTTAGACTTTCAGTGGCCGCTAATCCCATTGCTTGCTTCTTTGGAATATTTGTGACGATGAAGAACGTGTGGGGATTCTTTGTGCTGGCTGTGTTGGGAACGTTGTGCGCCTCATATCAACTCGTTCTGGCTGCTATGAGTCCAACTCCACCCCTGTATGACCAGGACAGTGGAGCAGCCCTTGCGGTTTGTATATCATCATCATCATCATCATCATAATCATCATCATCATTATCATCATCATCATCATCATCATCATCATTATCATCATCATCAGCAGCATCAGTTCCTTGAGTTCTGTACAGAACATAGGGCGGCAACATTCCTCCATTCATTTCTATCAACAATAACCTCCACAGCTTCTTCCTTTGAAATGTTCAATGTTTTAAATCTTTGTTGAGAGCATTGAATATTTCATGGGAAGAGAGTGTGAGAGTTGCCTATTTATTTAAATACGTACATCATATATGCGTATATTAATTTGAGCTCAATTTGATGATAGATGAGAGAGCATCTACAGCTGCATGTCGTTGTTATATACTGACTAACTTCTTATGTCACAATATGTACAATACAAATTTAAATGCGCATACCGATGATAAACAGACTCTAGTGAAAAATAGTAGTACTGAATAATGGATTAGTTAGATGGGATATGAAACAACAATTTATAAACAAAATTTCAAAAGCCAAAAGTTTAGAAGATTCATTTAAATTATCATTTATGACAATTTTTATCAAATACTTTAAATACAACATATTTAAATTGTTTAGCAGTTAATTCATTAGCAGTTTAACAGATTACAAGAATGTCACACTGTTTTCACTTCGCGATAATTGCAATTCTGAATCTAAACCAAAGTTTAATTAAATGACCTGTGTTATTGAATCATGCGATATGGGTTTTATCTGAATCTCATTTTTAGAGAATTTATTATGTAGACCTAGACCTAGAGGGTTCCTTTGTTTCCTGTATTCACCCATCATCCGTGTTCCCACTGCCGCGAAACTTTGTATTTTATTTCTAGCTTTCATTTTGGCCATTGTGATATTTTAAAAAACTGCTAGTGAAGTGGATTGTTGCATTAGAGTTCGGCTATTGATGCCATACGCGCTCGGTTTGAATTCAACCCCGCGCACAACTTTAATTTTTCTGATCCTCGTGTAATTGACTATATTAAACATGATTGCAGCTTCAAGTTTGACTATCTACGTATGAACTTAGGTGTATTAATTATCACACTTACTATTCAAACGTTCTATCAATGACTCATGAATGTTGTGATATTTCATCTTCATGGCATCTCTAAACAGCGATGTTTTTGAGAGCGAGATATTAAATACGACAGTGAAATGACTTTATTGTTATAGTAGTGACAAGTCTGGTGTCTAACTCTGAAGATATTCCAATGGAAAACCACGTCAGAACCCCCTCCAGGCTATGATGTAATCGTGTTACAATCGTGCTGATATTTGGAAGGATAGTATAAAGCTAAAAAAGCTAAGGTTAACGTCAGTTTCCTCACTCGAAAGCGATGTCAGTGACGGGCGAGCCCAGGATTTTAACCCCGCATCTACTGATCCGCGGTCGAGTATCTTAGCGACTTCGCCACTGGCTCCAGCCAAATGATGCTTTCTATATGGGTTTAACACTATTATAAGTAATGGGGGATAATCTTATGTGAAAGCTAACCTATATGTACGTATCAAGTCTACACTATTCGCACACGACCATTCTCTAATTTAAACTATATATTCAACAACAAGCATACAGACATACAAAATAACGATTCTACCACATTATTGCTTCAGATCGCAACATTTGTGATTCTCACGGCGCTGTTCAGCTACACGAAGATGTGCTGCGCAGCCAGGCTGGGAGAGAGATCAGGAGCCGAGGGCTTGCTCTGGTGCGGGGTGGTAACTCAGATTGGCTCGTGCGTAGGAGCCATCATCATCTTCATCCTCGTCAATGTTATTAAAGTGTTTACTAGTAAGGACGCATGCACATAATTTAATTGAATTCATCGAACTCTTAGGGATAATTATTATTGAGGGTTTATTAGATTGATAAAAATTAGTATGGGGTTGAACCTATGCAATAGGGTATTTTGATTCTTCGTGAAAATGTGAATGTTTTTGCTCAGATTTGGACATTAAATGAATTTTAAAATGAGGTCTAAACGATGTTTCTCAAATATACGAGTTTTTATGGGAAATTTTCATTATAGCTCAATACAGGTCTTGTGATCATGCTCGGCTTTCTACTATAAAATCACTGCTGATTCTATTCCCTTAGATGGTAGATTTAGTTTCGGTAAAAATACAATTTAAACATTTATGGAAGTTTTACCGATATCTATCCTTATAATCTGTAAATATTTTGCTCATAAAACATTGTAGAGCCAATAGTCGCTAAAGTAGGTTGTCACGTGATTTTGTGCAAACTTATTGATTATTGTTTTAGACAGATTTCAGCTTAACTCTTCCCGCTCTTTGTATTTTTCAGCAAATTCGAGTCAGCTTCTTGTATATGAGTTTGCAAATGCCTATGTCAACAACGTTATTTACACTCAGGCTATCCTACATGTGACCTGTATGTTGATATGGCTTAAATTCGATATTATCCTGTATTTTAACTTTATGTTATGCGAAATGAAGAAATATCGGAATGTCTTGCACGGTATAATTAATTGCGAAGTAACATTACTTTAATAGAACTTATCTTAAATATCAAAAATTACACTGTATTAGTATAACCGTGTGTTGTGTCCGGGTTGCTTGAAGAATAGACCAATCGTGTAAATATGTACCGTGTCATAGAAGGCGACAAAAAACTAGATCGAAACCAACTTCAGAAATGGCATTCGATTGGTTATCGTCTAGGTTCCAGAAAATGCTTAAAAAACTTAAAACGAAATGGATAAAATCTATTCGTATTCCGACCCTGGTTAAACTGGGATTTAAGGGAAAATGATAATGATGATGATGTCACCATTATCATTATCCGTACGACCTTTCTGACGTTGTTTTACATCTTAGTGCTTTGTCGTCTTTTACGATATGTGCAGTACACGGTTGGTCTATTCTTCACAAACCAGGCCACAGTAGGAGTAGCTGCATTACAGGATTCTACATTGCAGTATTTCGCTATTTCTGTATCGATGTCATTAACTGTCGTTGCTTTTGAGTATTTAATTACGATGCTTTTAATTTTTATTATACAATATAATATTGTTGTTTCCATATCTCAGATATACTTACAATGGTCGCTGGTAAATTATGTTCGATTGTCTAATTAAATTTGTATCAAGTGAATAGTGCTTTATTTGTATTAAGGACTGTGATAACTATCTTTTAAGTGCAATTTGTATACCGAGTTTATCCATTAAATAACATCTTGCATAATATTATACGCGTATATTCTTGTGATATGCAAACACATACAGAATTTTAACAAAAATATAAAGTTATACGGACATCTGATATTAGATTGACAATGACGTTTTATTGGAAGTAGAAAATGGGGAATTGATATCTAATCCCCCCACCTTCCAATATATACTAGATGCGATCTATCTGGCAAAGCTTAGTATCCTAACTGGAGTGGGACGGGGAATTGAAAATTTTAGCTCAGTTTTACAAGTCTGGATGGAAGAGAAGAATTACCACTCGTCGTTTTAGTCGGTTTAATTGTTGCAGTGGCTTCTTGGCCGTTTTGGTAGCAAGCCTCCTTTTCAAACAAGTGGCTACGGTTCAAATCCGATCCGAATCGAATCTAAAAGTATAGCAACTTTTGTTATAAGAAAACAAACGTTAAATTTAGCGATATAAACGCAATTAAGTGTTTCATAAACCACTGTCTGTCTTTGGAACCCAATAGTCTAAACTACAGACCTTGATAATACTTGATGTTATCGCTTTTGAGTGAGGAAACTGACGTTAACCTTAGCTTTACCAGCTTTTTTACTCTTAAACCTGGTTAGATATATTTATAACGAGCTGTTGACTGTCCTGAAAAGTACCGCAGTTTTTGTTTCCTGAGTTCAAGGGTTTCGCCCTCTATCACGGTCCCGGGCACCAGGCTCTCCAGGGAGGACGATTCGGCGCCCAGTACCACTAGCCCCTCCCCGCTCTCGTATAGCCTGATCCTGTGGAGTGGGGAAGTGGAACCCTGGGGGTTAACCTCCCCCCTCAAAATTCTTTCTCTTCGCTTACTCGTATCTTCGTCGACAACGAAATATGTCATCATTTCTCCTTTGCCCTATTAGTTTCAAGGATAACAAAGAAGTTAGCAATCCACTAGATTATGAAATTTGTTTTAAACAATTGTTTAATTACAAAGTATGCGTTATTACGAACAATAATATTGCACATTACTAATGAACGTAAAATTTGTTATTTGATAAATCATATTCATAAGATAAGTAGTAACAAGATTGCATTAAGTGGTAAAAGGAACGAATTGATAATTAAATGTAGAATAATGAATAATTACTTAATTTGCATCTAATCAATCAATGCCAAGATGTCAGGCTAATTAAGATTCAGTCAATAGCTTCGCATGGAAGGAATGTTGAATCCCTTCACCCAAAACACTTCAGAGCATTTCAAGCACAGACACGTATTAAGTAACTTATGTATTATATTCAAAAATAGAACTAACAACTTAAAAATAGAATGCTACAATGGAATTCCTCTTATCCCTTATCAACTTACACTGAGATTTTGTGAATATCCAGTCATATTATAAACTAGATATTTAACTTTACAATATTTAATTTAAAATTGTAATATATTGTTCATAATTTTTGTAGGTGTTATTTCTTTTAATTCTTACACTCTTGGAATGCCCTTTCATAAGCCTTTCACTGCCCCTTACTTAGGCGAGAACCTTTTTATACTTTGAACTTTTTACCATTTCAATTTTGAAAAGTATCGTGTGAGCAACTACATAATATGTAACTATTTGATAACAAATTTCATTATATTAATTTGATTAAACTTGAAGTTTAAAAAGACAATTCAGTAACTTAGTGGAGTGAGGAGCCAAAATTGAGCAAGCGGTTTAAAAATAAAAATTGCTTAAAATAATTTTTCATTAAAAATTCAAGTTATCTGGTCAGTCAAAGTCAATAAGCAGTATACTGTATGTGAATATGTAATAATAAGGCAACAGCATTCACATTTCTATCGTTTACATCAGTGGCGTAGCTAATAAAATACGGGCCATAAAATCAACTTTAAAAAAAGGAAGAGATCCATGTTCGAATTTCACGCAACCCTTTAGTGCGCATAACACTGAAAAAATTAGGTAACTCTATACACGTAAATGTAACTTCTTACTCGTTACATGCCATAGTGAAAGTGACTAAAATTGTCTGGATTTTTAAACCAATGGCACAAATGCGTACAGCGAGACACACGATTACATAATAGCTACGCCACTGGATTGTGGAAATCGTGAAATAAAGGGAATGTGTCAGTGATATTTACAAAATATAATTCGCATAACAAATTAAAAGTATATAACAATAATGACGAAATGCATATATAAGTTAATTCGCTTGTGAGTGTTTTTCTGAAAATTCAATAAATTTTTACAAAGTGAATCATTATTTCGTTTTCTTAATTCGTCTAATATTTAAGGACGGTCTGTGTTCTTTTAATAATCGGCCAAACCAATAAAAATTCACTCATACTGAATTTGTGCATAAAAGAATTAAGCTCAAAACTATTTGCAATTTTTTTCTTTTAAGCTTAGCGATATATAGTGCATCTAACAAATGCCCCATTGTAGTCTGTACTTTCGTTCACAGATAGCAATGCGCAGAAATAATTGTGGTCTAATTCCAATTTATATTTAATAATTAGATTGTAACTAATTTCTAAAAATAAAATTACAATTTTCTATTATTAACAATATGAAAGAGTCGTATAGTGACCCCATTATCCTAGATCGACTATAAAGAATCCATTTTAATCATGTTACTCGGTCCATCTTTGAGTGCATTGTCCCTGCTCAACTCTTCACAAGCTATAATCAGATCTGGGATGTTTTTAGATGTGATAGGAGGAGAGTCTATACAAGTGTCGTTATGTAATCCCAAACCGGCACTCTTATCTCCTAATAGAGTTTCCGTTTCTTCAGAATTGCAAATTGTCTGATCCATAGTTTTATTTCTCTTTACACCCACAGGTGTACTGTGGAATTCTTTGGAATTCAATGGGGGTTTAGTCGGCTCACTGTCATTTTCGCATAGACTTGGAACAGATTTAATTTTTCTGCAGGTATCTGGCACAACTAGGCAAGCGTTAGATGCAGTCAGTGATTTTGATGAGGGAAAGGTTTCGATGGACGCTTTAGCAAATTTACGTGGAATGCTGACAGAACGCGGCGAATTCTTTTTAAGACCAGGCTTCAATGTTCTAGCAAAATGTTTGTTTGTTTCCTTTTCCATGCAATTTTTGCAGCAATTTGTCTTACCGTCTTTATCGTGCTCAGAGCATTTGATGAGCTCCTTGTATATGACGCCATTGACATATCTCTCTGAACTGCCAACTTTCTGATTAAGAAATGGCTTATTTAAGCCATCATGTGCTAGAATACTTCGACGTTCGATAGGCACACTATGTTCTGACTTAACCTTAATTTCCCTATTACCACCACCACAACCACCACTACCACCAACCACATTCAGGAGTAAATTATCACTGCTAGCAGATTCTGACGGGCTGTCAGACAAATCTTCTCTCTCATCGTCCCCTGTGTCTGAAACCAGTTCTTCGTCGTTTAAGGTATTAAAGGTGTTCAAGCTAGAAGCTTCTGAAACTGCCAAAGAAAGGCTTCCCTTTGAAACGTTACTAAGTGGTATCTGTGTGGAAGACGGTCTAAATGTTGTCGACCTAGCTTCATGTAAGTCTCTACTAAAAACTCCCCCTGATATTAAGTCAGCGTTAGTTTTAAGGGCAGGCACATAGATGGGTGGTTTCTCGAAGTATCTTCTTGGTGTGGGCTTTGAACCGTGTACCTGATGAATCTCACTGAACAGATCCAGGCCACATACCACACAGCCATCCGTCACGATCTTAGAACCCGTCGCATCGTCCGAGGAGTACCAGGTCTCGGCCTTCTCTCTATTTCGTCGTGCACGACTTCCGTTGCCTAAAGGGTGATTTGAGGCAGGCGACCCTCGAGAATTTGATCCCGCTAGAGCTAGATGTTGATGCTGCTGCTTCAGCTGTTGCTGAAGACGATTTTGAGAGGACACGTTTGGAAGAGAGGAAGAGGCTATGGAAGCGTTAGAAGTACAGGCACTGATTTGCTGCGGCATGCTGATGGGGAAGAGGTTAGAGTTCGTTCTCATTCCTCTGGGAATGACTTCACCTTTCAGAATTCTATCTCTTCTCTTCGATGTGTTCTCTCCGGTAACAAAATACGTCATCATCTCGCCTTTACCCTAAAACATGTCCGGAAAAATTTGAAATTAATGCACTTTAATAATTGTGAAACCGACACCATATCGGAAAATAGAATAGAATCATCGAATGAATGCCAAACATCGCATGGCATGTCTGCGGTATATTAATAACCCAAATCAAAATAATTTCTCTTTTTAAACTCAGGGGACATTTTCTCATTTGACAACTATATCAACTTGTACGTCCATTCGAGTTTCTGCTGTTGGATCCCATTCTCGTAATTATTTTCTTGATTGAAATGTAAATATATCCCAACAGAGCAATAACTGTATGATCCAATGGACAATCAGACAAAGTTCCAGCGATGTACCGAGCTATATACTGGCCTAGGTTTCGCATTTTGATACCTTCAGACGACAAAATTCATTTAAGAAAGACCAAGTTCTAAAAACACAGAATTGCTGATCAGACATAAACCGATAGTGTATAACAGAAATTCGACCATTGTTTGAACATCCGACCCTCGAATGACAGCGTTAATCAAAGAGTTACAGTCTTGTGACTTTATGCTACACTTTTCCATCACTCTAATTTCATTACCCATAGCACAATTTCTCAGAAATATCAAAACGATGATGCAAACAATTGAAGACCACACTACAGCAAACATTTTCATCCAGTTGGGTAGTGTAAGAAGTGACTTTTCATCGAAAGTGAAATTAAAATTAAAACTAAATCTAAATTATACCCCAGCAAACTGAGTAATAATTCTATCTCTTGGGTTACACCTTAACGTCTATATTTTATATTTAGTGTCAAGTGGCTTAAAAACATTCATTATTTAAATTTTTAAGCAACATATCAAATAATCGCTGTCAAATATTTGGTTTAGGCCGTAATAAAAAAATCAGAGTTTTTTGTAAACTGCTTGTTAAACTTGAAATTTAAAAAATATATCTACTTTTAACGAAGAAGGAATAAGGTTAATACTAAATTGATTTTTCTGAAATCGGGTCAGTGAAGCTTTGACTAGCGAACAATATTATATACAAGTTTTGTTCACTAGCGAACATCATAGCGAACTATATTATATATTGTTCGCTAGTCCAAGATTGCAACATTGTGTTAGTAGCAATATTGTGTGGATTAGGTTAACAAATTGCATTTGACTTAAAGACCGCACTTGTTAAATAATTTCGCCTTCTATTTCAATATATAGTCGAAAAGTAAATTAAAAAGAATTCTTATGGTTCCCATAGCGCCATACCTTGGACGTTTAATTAAATTCATGGTGGCATGATATAAAACCCTAACTATGGTCAAAAGGATCCAAAAATGAATTCAGTGTACTACATCGTATTTTTCTAGAATTTATAAATGTCAGCTCTAGAGATCATATGTCAGCTCCAGAGATCGTGTGTCAGCTCTAGAGATCGTATGTCAGCTCTAGAGATCGTACATGTATGTCAGCTCTAGAGATCATATGTCAGCTCTAGAGATCGTACATATATGTCAGCTCTAGAGATCGTGTGTCAGCTCTAGAGATCGTATGTCAGCTTAAGAGATCGTATGTCAGCTCTAGAGATCGTACATGTATGTCAGCTCTAGAGATCGTGTGTCAGCTCTAGAGATTTATGTCAGCTCTAGAGATCGTATGTCAACTCTAGAGATCGTATGTCAGCTCTAGAGATCGTCTGTCAGCTCTAGATATCGTATGTCAACTCTAGAGTTCGTGTGTCAGCTCTAGAGATTTATGTCAGCTCTAGAGATCGTATGTCAGCTTAAGAGATCGTATGTCAGCTCTAGAGATCGTACATGTATGTCAGCTCTAGAGATCGTGTGTCAGCTCTAGAGATTTATGTCAGCTCTAGAGATCGTATGTCAACTCTAGAGATCGTATGTCAGCTCTAGAGATCGTCTGTCAGCTCTAGAGATTTATGTCAGCTCTAGAGATCGTATGTCAGCTCTAGAGATCGTACATGTATGTCAGCTCTAGAGATCGTGTGTCAGCTCTAGAGATTTATGTCAGCTCTAGAGATCGTATGTCAACTCTGGAGATCGTATGTCAGCTCTAGAGATCGTCTGTCAGCTCTAGAGATTTATGTCAGCTCTAGAGATCGTATGTCAGCTCTAGAGATCGTGTGTCAGCTCTAGAGATCGTATATCAGCTCTAGAGATCGTATGTCAACTGTGGAGATCGTGTGTCAGCTCTAGATATCGTATGTTAGCTCTAGAGATCGTACATGTATGTCAGCTCTAGAGATCGTGTGTCAGTTTTCGAGATCGTATGTCAGCTCTAGAGATCGTATGTCACCTCTAGAGATTGTCTGTCAGCTCTAGAGATCGTACATGTATGTCAGCTCTAGAGATCGTATGTCAGCTCTAGAGATCATATGTCAGCTCTAGAGATCGTACATATATGTCAGCTCTAGAGATCGTGTGTCAGCTCTAGAGATCGTATGTCAGCTTAAGAGATCGTATGTCAGCTCTAGAGATCGTACATGTATGTCAGCTCTAGAGATCGTGTGTCAGTTTTCGAGATCGTATGTCAGCTCTAGAGATCGTATGTCACCTCTAGAGATTGTCTGTCAGCTCTAGAGATCGTACATGTATGTCAGCTCTAGAGATCGTATGTCAGCTCTAGAGATCATATGTCAGCTCTAGAGATCGTACATATATGTCAGCTCTAGAGTTCGTGTGTCAGCTCTAGAGATTTATGTCAGCTCTAGAGATCGTATGTCAGCTCTAGAGATTGTCTGTCAGCTCTAGAGATCGTATGTCAGCTCTAGAGATGGTACATGTATGTTAGCTCTAGAGATCGTGTGTCAGCTCTAGAGATCGTATGTCAGCTCTAGAGATCGTATGTCACCTCTAGAGATTGTCTGTCAGCTCTAGAGATCGTATGTCAGCTCTAGAGATCGTACATGTATGTCAGCTCTAGAGATCGTATGTCAGCTCTAGAGATCGTGTGTCAACTCTAGAGATCGTATGTCAGCTCTAGAGATCGTACATGTATGTCAGCTCTAGAGATCGTACATGTATGTCAGCTCTAGAGATCGCCTGTCAGCTCTAGAGATCGTATGTCAGCTCTAGAGATCGTATGTCAGCTCTAGAGATCGTACATGTATGTCAACTCTAGAGATCGTCTGTCAGCTCTAGAGATCGTGTGTCAGCTCTAGAGATCGTATGTCAGCTCTAGAGATTTATGTCAGCTCTAGAGATCGTATGTCAACTCTAGAGATCGTATGTCAGCTCTAGAGATCGTACGTCAGCTCCAGAGATCGTATGTCAGCTCTAGAGATCGTCTGTCAGCTCTAGAGATCGTATGTCAGCTCTAGAGATTGTCTGTCAGCTCTAGAGATTGTCTGTTAGCTCTAGAGATCGTCTGCCTGTTCTTTAAATCGTCTAACAAAAATCGAAAATGATAATGTGAGTCACCATTACCATCAATAAGCTCAATTAATGAATGAATGAATGAATTAATTAATTAATTGAACAGATAATTCTAGCAATTAATTCTCGAATGCCAGATCTTGCTTACCTTTATGGAGGTCAATCCTCTCTCTTGTATGTAGTATCCTCCAAGCTTGTCCAGTAAATTCTTGCATGCCCCACTGCAGTGGATCTTTAGAGCTGCGTGTAACACGAGAAATTAGCTCTAAAGTAATTTTTTTTTGGAAACCTGCAAGATATATGTTTATCTCTTAGTGCATTGCCTACTGGCAGGTCCATTGTATATAACGCCTCCACTCTGCTCTGTCTTCCGCTTTCCTCTTCACTTTCACATAAGAGTGGCCCAGAGTGGGTCTTTAAATCATCTAACATACATAATCTAGGCCTGCCTCTTGCCTCCTTTTCCTTCCATTTTACCTGCTATGATCTCTATTATTAGACCTTCCCCCCTTGGAAATATATATGTTCAGAGTGGGTCTTTAAATCATCTAACATACATAATCTAGGCCTGCCTCTTGCCTCCTTTTCCTTCCATTTTACCTGCTATGATCTCTATTATTAGACCTTCCCCCCTTGGAAATATATATGTTTATATTCAAACATATAAAATATATACATACAAAATTTAAAATTGAAGCCCCGTCGAAAGATAGCTACCAGATGATATAACAATATAACTTTGCTTATTTGGAAATAGCTATATCGGTTTATAATCTTTACATCATTAATCAATCTTGCTTTCAATGAATGAGATAATAAATCAATGTTTATATTAGCAATTAGTCATAGGAGGTATATTCGTATATTGCCTGCTAAAAACAGGTTGAATATCATATAATCTTGCCCATATTCAGTGTGAGATGCATCATATTAGCTGAGAAGTTCCGTACTCAACATTAGTACAGCTTATATCAGCGATGATAGAAATAATACCATATTTTATAAAATTCGTCTCATAAAAATAAAGATAAAACCAAGTTTACCGACAGTTTCCTGCTCGATTGCATGTTTGTGACGGGGAGAGCACAATATTTCATCAATATTCCATATGGCGGGCTTTAAACAATTTAACATACAATAAATTGCATTTCCATTAATTCCGCATCAAGATGTAGTGAACAGTGCAGAGCAGTGCAAAAATGAATTTTTACGACGAAACTTGAACTTTTGAGGTACCCTCAAAAGTTAAAGAGTTTTCTTACAATTGCTTACAATTAGTTACAGTAAAACATAAAGCCATGTTAATGTTGTTTTTCTCCCTCAAACTCAGATAAATTACTGTTGAATGGCCAGAAATTAACAAACTTGTATAACTTGTGCAATGGAACACCTCATAAAAAATAGATAGTTAATGAAAAACAACAGCGACAAAAATTATAGAAGCCTCAGGCTGAATCAAATATTTATATTCTAAAAAACAAAATATGTAACAACAAAATTTATATCAAACTATTCCGTTTTATCCAGTAAATAGTCAAGTGAGATTGTCAATGCACAATTCTCGTATCACCCAGCAATTTAGAAAGTTGAAAGAGACACAAGGGTTGTGATAAAAGGTTGTTGAACCAGTCACAAGGGTTGTGATACAAGGTTGTCGAAGCAGTCACAAGGGTTGTGATATAAGACTGTTGAACCAGTCACAAGGGTTGTGATACAAGGTTGTCGAAGCAGTCACAAGGGTTGTGATATAAGACTGTTGAACCAGTCACAAGGGTTGTGATACAAGTTTGTTGAACCAGTCACAAGGGTTGTGATACAAGGTTGTCGAAGCAGTCACAAGGGTTGTGATATAAGGCTGTTGAATCAGTCACAAGGGTTGTGATACAAGGTTATTGAATCAGTCAATCACAAGGGTTGTGATACAAGGTTTTAAAACCAGTCACAAGGGTTGTGTTTCGAGGTTTTTGTACCAATACAAGGGCTGTTATACGAGGTTATTGAACTAGTCTTAGTGCAGCCTGTGTGAAGTCACGGCTTCAGACGCGAATTTGAATCAAATATCTCAACATCTGCGTTCGATCAGTTTAATTGGATTTTGTTAAAGAAGCACAGTGTTTGAACAGAGTTACACTTTCGGATGCAAGCTAGTATTATATTGTGTCTGTATTATTAATATTATAATATTATTAACATTAGTATTATTATTATTAAATCATTAAATTTGTAATAAATAGTATAACATATTGGTAGACATAGTATAACATTAACAGATTTGTGTTATGATATAAGAGTAAAGAAAATCAACCTTCCCCAGTGGACTCCATGCGAGATGAAGTGTTAACAGTGTCGCCAAACAGACAGTACCTTGGCATCTTCAATCCTACGACTCCCGCCACTACAGGACCTGTTTTAACAAAAAGAAGAAACAGCGATATCGTCGAGTATGACAACATTAGAAAATTATCATAACACAAATTAGCGGACTATGTTACTTACTTTAGCATTGCATTACACACTAATAAAAACTAACTTAAATTAAATATTATAATTTAATTAATTAACACGACAAGGGAAGATAACTATAGCAGATAAAAATATAGATAGCCATCCAACTTCTCAATATATATTTCAGATTACTGAGATTAGTTAGATACATAATTGATCCCAAACCTAGTTAAACTTCTAACCCAAGTTAAAACTGGAATTCAAGGGAGGATGATGACGATGATGATGATGATGATGATGGTGATGATGGTGATGATGATGATGAAGCGATTAATTAGAAACTATGCATAATTGACACTACCCACAATGAGTATAATTTAAACTCAACAAGGCAGAGATGATCTGGTTTGTTTAACTATACTAAATCTAATTACATTTATTTAATTAATCTAATAAAATATTATATTTGAAATAATTCAAGCCTGTAAGAATTTGATGTGCTTCTAGTTTATTAGTTTCATCTACGCTCTTGATAATCAAAATCAAAATAAGTCTTCAGTAAATAAATATTATATTTTCCTGCATATTTGCATTTTGTATGGTCACATAACGGTTAAACTGGGATTAAAGGGAAATGATGATGATGATGATGATGGTTACGTAACGGTCCGATGCATTAACGGCAAATCAAACAAACGTAAAAAATATCAAAACATCTACCTGAATGAATTCCGATTCTTAGTTTCAAAGTCTCGGTGGGTAAATGTCTGATCCTGAAGTCCCTGATGGTCCTGAGCAGATGAAGGGACATGGACGCCACCTCCCCCGCGTGATTGTCTCCATTGCGTAACGGAAGTCCACTGACCACCATGTAGGCGTCCCCTATCGTCTCCACCTTGTACACGTCGTAGGCCTCAATGACAGAATCAAACTGCGTGTACAAGTCATTCAGCATATCCACCACCTGCAAAATACATCAGGTAATATTATACTGCATTTATTTTAAACTTTTCGGTTGAATGATTTGCTTTAAAAAGTTCATAGAACTTTGCTAATTTTAATTATGAGATTTTCTTATTTGACTCAAACGTTTTCTGCTCTTATGTCCGGAACACCATGTTTACTGTCATAGTTTAATCCTCACCTAGAATTAGAATCTAACGGGGTACAATTAAAAATTTCATGAGTAATCTAATGCTCTACCTACTGAATTATCTTAACTGATCATCATCACTGGCTAGAACCATTGATGATGTCGGTAAGATATTTGACCGCGGATCAGTATGTGCGGGGTTCAAATCCTGGGCTCGTCCGTCACTGTCATCGCTTTAAGTGAGAAAACTGACGTTAACATTAGCTTTACCAGCTTTTTTACATTTAACGCAGACCAAACATTCGTCGCTGTCGCTAACTTATACAGTTAAATTGGTAAATTTATTTTGCACATATTACGTGAATATTAATTTACAGTTTTTATATCCCACACCTGCATGGGTGTACTCTGTGCAGAGAGTGCAGTAAAGCCCACGATGTCACTGAAGTAGATCGTAACCATCTCATACTGTTCTGGTATAACAGGCTCGTTACGTATAAGCTGCTCTGCCACAACTCTACAATAATAATATCACATCTGAGAGCAGAACGAAATCGAGAACTTTGACGTTTTCTTTGATTCCATCAGCTGATGGCTGAAATCAGTAGGTTTAAGAAAATAATTTTATTTCACTGGCTCGCTCATTTAGTGATCATGTTTTGGATCAGCATGAGATTAGATCGCAGATGTTTACAATTACTACATTAGTTATTAGTTAATTAATTAATGCATTTATTAATTACTAAACATAAAATAATGCTTACATAAACTACTATGTCTGGAGTGGAGGCCTCTATCAACCTCTTAATATCTGTTACTATATTAATCTTTCTGTTATTTTATTTATGAGTTGCCGTTTGATTGAAATGAGAATCCTCTCAAATATAGAGGATAACATGGGAAAGCTAAATTGTGGTTTCAAATTAGCAATGGACTTTGAATATTTGAACTTACTGAATCACGTCTGAGTAATCGTAATAATTTACCACAGTTGATATAGCATATATTTACATTTGAACCTTTTGCCACTAATGTCAAGCTGCGACTATAGAGTGACAAATTTGGTAGCCCTGTTAAAAATATACCAGTCAAAATATTTTCCCTCACCATTATTATTTCAAAATTTAGTACATTTTTATAGAAACAATAAATGTTTATTATTTCCACAATTTTTATTTGAGTATATTTAACGCATTTTTACAAGAACAATTGAAAGCTATATTACTTTGGAAGCATAGTCAGTAGGAGACTTTCCGTCTTCTTCTTTTCCTCTGCCAATTGTTGCGTCCTTTCGCTGACTAGTGTCTCCAGTCTGTTTGCATACTTCTCCATAATAGCTAGCATATTGTCGAATATGTTTGTACTCCTGCACAGAACAAAGATACTGTATTAGCTGATCTTCAAGATAAATCAAAGAAGGGATATGGCGTAAAGGTTAGGATGCTCGTCTCGTTAGCAAGTAATCTGGGTTCAAAGTCCAGTTCATACAACAGCTAACGATATCTCCTTGGGCCCAGGAAGGTTAATCGTGTATCGGAGCTTGTTGCCATTTGATGCTCTCAACAAAGATATCATTAACCATGGAAACGGTTAATCGTAACACGTACGTCTGTCAAGTGCCTAACTAAAATCGACAGCAAATTACAATTAGTGACACCAAAACCTTAAAATACATTTGATATCTATTGAGCACTAGATAATTAAGTGAAATAATACATTTTAATTTTTGTAATAGAGGCATCACCTAAAAACAAATCCATATTCAGAAGAGTCATAGTTTGATTAAGGAAACTACATCTAGATTGGGTACAACCCACAGCTGGATTTTATGCTACAATCAACAATATATATTTAACTGTTTGACAAAGTATTTGTTTATCAAATCATTAATAGTTTATTTTGTTTTTTTAGCTAATTTTAACAGTTTTCCTTTATATAATAAACGCTTTGATTATTCACTTACTTAAGGTGTAAACAAGATTTTAAAAATTATTGAAAGGTTAAAAAATATTAGTTTTCGCACATATAATCTGACGACACATGCGGAAAAAGTAACATTTTAAATTTTATTAATCTTTAATCTCTCTTAACGACGGTTCTCATAGCAACTGCATTATGGTACTTCGACTAATCAACATATCTTGCGAAAGTATATCGTATCAAAGCATTTGCATATAAGAAATTAATAAAAATTTGATCAATTATTGACTAAATGTCCACACTTACACGTACGTGTATATTTGCTTATGATTGTGGGCTGTCAACTAGATAGGATTTATTTATCCTTTTTGAGGACCCGTTTGTATGTGCCATTTTTTATTTCGTGCTTTGATGATAATGTCACTAAAACATACATATAATAAAAATATTAACAAATAATTGTTACTTACAATCCCTGATGCATTGGCTTCAGACGTTGCCGAATGTATTTAAAGTCCGGTCGCTGATTTTCATCTTCCGCCCAACAATCTTGAATAACCTTAGCAGCATACTCCTTGCAGTTGAGATCATTTATGTCTGGTCGAAATGGAATGCCGTAGGGTTGTCGCACCAAATCAACTATATCTATAAAATAGAAAGCTTACGTTGTATTGTAATGTGCTGGCTTTCATCATCATCATCATCTTCATAATCATCATCATCTTCCCTTGAATCCTAGTTTATCTAGGGCAGTTTTTACGAATATATATTCTCCACTCCTCTCTGTGGTGTGTTTGCTTTCATGATATAAATTATTTTTTTAAGTTAAATATGTGTTTCTGTGATAAATACAAATAGAATATAATTTTTATACAAAACCTTTTTTCTAACTTGCGATATGATAATAATTCAAGAAACTTTCACAGCGCAGCTACTCAACAGTAATTTTGACATATCATAACAAAAAATAGAATTAGAGCGTTCTGAATAAACTGTAACTTCCATATTGTGCGATATTAAAGTACGACAATCTTAAATCAAATAGACAAATGCATTTAGTGTTAAACTTTGTACACACCTAGATCAGATAGATGAGTGTATTGAGAGTTAAACTTTGTACAAACCCAGATCAGATAGACAAGCGTATTTAGTGATAAACTTCGTACAAACCTAGATCAGATAGATGAGTGTATTTGTTACTAAACTTCCGATCTTCTAAGATATTGGAATCTGGATAATTTCTACCTGTATTCAAATGCAAACAATTGCATTATAAAAATGACAGAAAAACATAATAATATTGTTATTCTGTTAAAGTTGATTCAGATCCTAAACACTGCTTAGAGTGACGACCCTGATGTAAACTCATCATTTAACTGTGTATAACTGATTTATCTTTTTGAATTAAAGAGTATGGTAAATGGGTCTAAAATATGAAGTCATTATCATCATGATATGACAATTGTTTAAAAAGTTAGAGGTCCAAAATATTAGGACTCGATACCAGACTATGTATCGTCTGTCGATGCGCTTTCAGTTTTCAAATTCAAATTGGACAATTATGTCTTTGATAAATATTAATGTAATATTATCTCATTTAACAAAGTGGCGATGTCGGTAAGATATTCGACCGCGGATCAGTATTTGCGGGGTTCAAATCCCGGGCTCGCCCGTCACTGACATCCTTTTCGAGTGAAGAAACTGACGTTAACTTTAGCTTTAGCAGTTTTTTTTACATAAGTAGCTTGGATTTGTCTCTTACGTTCAGACCCGTTTGCATTGTTTGATAGCAACGCAGCTAATAGGCAATCTTTTCAACAGACTGTGATTGAGATACTGAGAAAGTGAGCTATCACTGGGGTATTCGTGATTCTCCACTTTGTGCCTGCGGTCAATCTCAAACCATGAAACACATATCGTTGAGAAGTGTCCTCTAGCCTGTCTGCCAGGTGGTCTGTCTACGTTAAGCTGTCACACAATAAAAAAGAAGCTACCTGGATTAACGCATACACTAAATAAAATACCGAGAGATACATACGGTTTCTTCGCCCCCAAGGTCCCCTCCTCCCATGAACCTCGTACAGGATGAAGGCGAAGGCGTAAACGTCTCCTTTCTGAGTTCCCTGGGGAGGAATCTCACGCATACGCAGAAGCTCTGGAGCAATCCACAGCAATCCTGCTTGATATGAATACAACGTGCTGCATAAATTAGTGTCAATCATCAAAAAGCTTAATCAAATTATATTGTATTTTTTACTAAACGCTGGTAAAGCTTGGGTTAACGTCAGTTATCTCACTCGAAAGCGATGTCAGTGACAGGCAAGCCCAGGATTTGAACCCGCACATACTAGCGACAAAGAGATAATTTTAGTCGAATTGTAACTATAGTTTTACTTAATAAACACGAACACTTGATTTTGTACCAGGAACATTTGCAATAATAATTTCTTACGTTCTTGAGTCTCATCGTGCAATCCTTCTCGACCCCTTAAATTGTGCAGACCAAAGTCTGTCAGCTGCAGGACCCAGCGGCTGTCCACCAGGCAGTTAGACGGTCTCAGGTTACCGTGAGACACGATGGGACTGTCGTGCAAGTATATCATACCCTAGAGCAACAACAACAACAATGATATCGTGCAGGTATATCATACCCTAGAGCAACAACAACAACGATATCGTGCAGTTATATCATACCCTACAGCAGCAACAACAACAACGATATCATGCAGGTATATCATACCCTAGAGCAACAACAACAACAACAACGATATCATGCAGGTATATCATACTCTTCAACAACAACAACAATGATATCGTGCAGGTATATCATACCCTAGAGCAACAACAACAACAACGATATCATGCAAGTATATCGTACCAGGCAACAACAACTACAACAACCAAAAATAATAATTAGAGTGATACTCTCGTCATAAGCAAAAACGAGCACTATTGAGCCAAATCCATGCCGACGAGTAAAAAGTCCAAAACCGGTACAACATTCGAAATCCAGAAACGCTGTCAAAAGATAGGTAACTAAGCATCATTATAATCATCTTTCCTAGAATCCCAATTTAATTAGGGTCGGGATACGAACGGACTGTCTCAAATCCTCTCTGTCCTACATCATGTCATCAGTCAATCTCCTATTGAAACTTTATTTTACTTTACTTTAGATAGGAAATTAAACACAAAGAAATAATGTGTACGTGCCGATCATAACTCAAGGACGCTGAATGACAATGTGGCAGGAAATTCCAATGCATTTCCCTATGAAACATTACACATACTATGGATTTTGTTATTGCTGCCATAGGTTTGATATCTACTAAATTAAATAACTGATTTTGTGGTTGAGTGTGCACAACACGCATTTGAATACTTACTAAGGCAGAATAAAGCTTTAGATTTAGTTAACTTCTTAAGTAATATTTCAGTAGTCGTACAGAATTTTGCATGCTTTACGAATTCATAACAAAACCATTGTTGGAAGAATCGATCATTGCTCACGGCATTTTAATAATGAATTTGAGGCGCATATACATTACGTTGCAAGGTAGGGAGAGTTTGAGCCTAATTAAAAATATGTGACAAAAATTATAATGAATAGTTTAGTTAAAATAGATAATACGGTTTTGTTAAACAATGATAATATGGAGTAGGACAGACTTAGGATAGACAAAAGACGAGGAATGAGGAGAAATTACGCGCAATTTGCAAGTTTAACACTGGAAACTGTCAAGCTTTGGCATACATACTAATTTATATTCAAACATAAGCCAAACACGTGCAAACAGATTGAAAACATTCGCCGAACATGTGCAAATACATATAAAGCATAATTATGACAAACGTGTTCAAATATACGAAAAGAATAAATACTTTTGTTATATCGGTTTAACTCGTATATATACTATAAAAGAGAGCAAACCTTGAGTAAGTCATTAATCAGTGAGGCTATGAACATGTCGTCCAAGTGAATATTATCATTCTCCAGTATATCCTGTAATATAGGCAAAGATAGTATCAGTAATAATAAAAACTTCAGTTTAGCGTGCCGTTAATCCCTATTCGAAGTCGACACGGAGGGGACTAGAAAGGAACAATGAAATATTAAGGTCGGCTATCCTTTGGCCTGTCACGACTAGGTTTTTATTCGCCCATCGGAAGAGAAAACCCACACCGCTACGCTGTCTCAAACCCGCGACCTCTCATTCAAAAGGCAATGACAGTATCAGTAATAAATGCAAATAATAAACAATCGACTTATTTGAATCTAATAATCTATAAATAAATATATTTAATGCCACTGAAGAATTTCGACAAAAATTCATTTAAACTCTAATTACCGTTAATAGTAAAACTCCAAACTCAGCAAAGTTGAACTTCATTAGTAAATTCATCTTAGTCTCATTCTGTGACATTTAAGGCTCTCTCTTTGCCCCTCAAGTTCTAGCAATTAATATATTCGAGTTGTACATACCTACTCAATACACTGAATATTTCAAATCAGTACAAAGAATCGTACTGCAATAAATTCAGATAAGCTTTACCTCCACAAAAATTAAGATTTCCTCAAAGTTCATGCACGCTTTGTCATGAAACATAATAACTTTCTGACAACATTTCCATTGCCTTATCCGTGTTGATTAGCTCGACAATCACAATAAATTTAATCCATTAATTTATTCTGCAGTTGCCTCAAACCAACCGAAGCATAATTTAAAGAAGAAAAGTTAAATTAAACAATAATACTAAATATCAGTATCTAGCCTTAAAGCACACCAACGACGCTACATACACAGACTTCAACCCTGCACCAAATGCTGCGTAGTGGAAGCCCTAATCGATACTAACCCGCATAAACTAACCAGCAGCTGGGTAAACAGGATATTTTTCTCAAGGAATGACAACTCTGCCCATTAAATGTTAATCAAAGCTGAGGAAGACATAGGGGGTCCACCTCTTCAGAAACAGAATCCCAAAGAATAATGGTATATCATGTTATACGATTTAAAGATCCACTCGTATTTGGGCATGAAGAGGAAAACGGAAGACAGAGAAGATTGGAGGCGTTATGTCCCATGGACCTGCCAATGGGCACTGCACTAAGAGAGACAGAGAGACAGACAGAGAGAGAGAGACTAACCCGTAGACTTCCTCTGGCGCAGTAGTGGGTGACGATACAGATCATGTGGGACTCAATGCAGGCGCCGATAAACCCGTTGATGTTGTCGTGGCTCAGCTCTCTCATCATGTACAGCTCCTTCTTGACGGCCCTCGTGATCTCCACGTGACGCTTCCTCAGGATCTTGTAGGCGACCAGCTGACCTTTGTACGAGGCGACCTTCATGTAGGCGTGGCTTCGCCTCTGAGCTGTTTCTGAGTAGCAGGACGACGATATGGTGCTCAATCGACCCAGGTTGTACATGTCCTGCGGGGCAGCGTACAGAACGGTACGAGGTAAGTTCGAAATACAAGAAAATGACAGCAGCGATGTTTACATTTCAATGAGGAGTTGAGATAGTCCATTCGTATCCCGACTCTAGTTAAACTGAGATTCAAGGGAAGATGATGATGATGATGATGATTTCAATGAGCATTTAGTATTTCATTCTAACTTAGAGACACTTTTCAATGAGCATTTAAGTT
The DNA here is from genome assembly GCA_905160935.1 of Enchytraeus crypticus. Taxonomy (NCBI): domain Eukaryota; kingdom Metazoa; phylum Annelida; class Clitellata; order Enchytraeida; family Enchytraeidae; genus Enchytraeus; species Enchytraeus crypticus. Next base: position 202,210 of record CAJHZI010000307.1, on the reverse strand, counting down.
TTTGATTATAAGAATTTATGGAAGTTTTTCAACGAAACATGTTCTGAAATGCAATCGGATCAGAAGAATAGCCATGACAATCATACAGACCTTGAGAGAATATAAATCACATATTCTCCATTTGATTGGTAGATAAGAAATGTAAATGAAATGCTACAAAGTGCCAAATCATCTCAGAATTTTCAGTCTCGAGAAGAGAGAACTCTTTAAGGTTCATATGATATGCTTTCGTTGCAATTTGCAAATAAACTTTTATTATATTCCTACAGGCAATACTTGCCTCGAATATTGTCTAATTAATTAATTAATTAAATATTTATTAGATTTGTCAAAGATGTCAATATGCAGCAGAACTTCATTAAATACTACCCTGTACTTTAGTTTTAATGTAAACCTACAAATCCATCTGACTGGAGCCAGTGGCGATGTCGGTAAGATACTCGACCGCGGACCAGTATCTGCGGGGTTAAATCCATGGCTCGCCCGTCACTGACGTCGCTTTCGTCGCTTTCGAGTGCGGAAATTGATGTTAACATTAGCTTTACTTTTTTTATCATTATATGCAAACGAACGTCTCGAGAACTCACATTATGACGGTCGGTGAAGGTTGGTTCAATATCTGCCTCAACGGTCAGCAAATCCTTGAAGTCGATCTTCCACAGCAAACTGGCCAACTTCTGTTCGTAGATGTAATGCCTAGAATATCGGACAAACATCGATTATTAATTTTATAACAAATTTTCAAGCAGCTTTAGAGATACTGTACCGACTGGGTGTCCTAGTAAATAAGATATGCTCCTGAATTCCATTTGGACCAGCTCTGCCGGTAGGCATTTCTTGTAATGGAAAATTGAAGCATAATTCAGCTCGTGTGTGATATAGGCAATGCGAAGCTAACACTAATTTATGGTAAGTACAATTGACACCAAAGCATTCCTCAGGTTAATAATCAAAACAATTTCACTAACTTTTTACATTCATGCGCCTTCGTTTGTGTCGGAATAAAACTATTGACTGTTGATATTAAGCAAATGGGTTTTTACCATGACCATGCACTTATTAGAAACGAAATAAAGACGCAAGAAACCTTAGTTCAACGGCTGCTGTCAATTCTAATATCAGCTACTGCTAACAAGCTGTCCAAGTGGAAAATAAATTAATATTGTATATTTCTTAATATGCGTAATTATCCTACTTTTGTATGATAACTTCAGGCGCACTACAAATATATTTTTACATAGTTAGTAAAAGCTGATAAAGCTAATGTTAACGGCTGTTTCGTCACACGAAAGCGATGTCCTTGACGGGCGAGCCCAGGACTTGAACCCCGCACATACTGATCCGCGGTCGAGTATCTTACCGACATCACCACTGGTTCCAGCCAACACGATAATAGAACGATTTTCCGATTTATTATAAAGCATTAGAGGGACAAAGAATTTCTGCCTAGCTTCTATATTTTCCCATAATAACCTTCAGTAACCCCCTATATACAATATCGCTTAGATCGTTATTAAACAAATGCTAACAGCAACGGGGTCTAGTAGAAGATAATTGTAATAACCTGCACATGAAGACAAGGGCCACCACGGCAACGGCAGCAGCTACGAGACAAACGGTTACCATTGGCCAATCTGAAACATCGAAATTGATAATAACATAAGAGGTTTAGGTCAGAAAGTACCAAATGCTTGTTTAAGACCTACTAGTTAAGTAATACATTATACAGTTACACAGTTTGCGTTATAGTGAATAAGTCAGTTAAAGTATATTATATATGTATATATACATGTATATATATATATATATATTACAGTAATTACAGTAACTTTCAATTTATGCATTCATTCACAATATATATTTATATATATATATTGTGAATGAATGCATAAATTGAAAGTTACTGTAATTGGCAACGCAGTAACGATATTGGCCCAATTGCCAGTAACAGACGCTATAAATTCAAGCCCCAATAGGCTGTAATTTTCAGCAGAATACCAAAGTAATTGTTTACAAAAAATTACTTATCCCATAGAGCTTCAGGCCATGAATCACGTAAAGTCCTAACTAATCTTCCTTGAAGAAATTCCACTATTAGTTATTATTTACTAATCTCAATATCTGAACGACAAGTATTCAACAAAATCCAGTTTACTGTTACCTATTGCCTCAGTCTGACATTTCAATCCATCAAATCCACATTGCGGAACACTGTCCGGAATTTTTCCACCGATCCAAGGAATTTGATGATCTAAGGTGAAATCCTATAACAAAAATATAACCAGTCGTAATGCTAATAGACATGATACAAATAAGTATAAATACGCTATAATTTATAAACCAACAAAGTGAAGAACATAGAGAAAGGCGTAACCTCAATATACAGATGCAAGTAACATTAATAATTGTAATTGTAGATCTACTGTGAAACCAAGACCATTTGAAGACGCCAAAGACGCTAACTAGAGACAGATATGATAGAAGTCACAAGTACTGACTCATTAAATTTGTAACACAAAATGTTTCCCAATAGTCAATATCATTATCTTGCAGTAGTAGCAGCATTAACACTATCAACCGCAGAAAGAAATATTTTAATGATTTTGCAGCAGTTGTGCTACAAAATACAATGACATCTTTAAATGATCTTCCCGAAGCAATGTATCAAGGAGGCAATAGAGATGAATAGTATTAAATTATCTTCTATTAGTATTATCTAATCTTAAAGTAATAGTATAAACGATATAAGTTATAGAAATTCATTTAGTATCAGTGAAATAATTTTTACAGATGCACATGGACTGAGCAGGTGGCTTGAAGACAGGTTGTTCGGCAGTGGATCAGTAGGTTTAGGATTCAAATCCAGTGCTCTCTCCGTCGGGGGTATGCTAGTAGCAGAAAAAACGACGTTAAACTTGGCTTTGTCTTTCATACAGTATTTGATATTAACGAAATTATTTGCAGAGAACTACAGTATTTGTATGATCATGCAGAAGTAATGGTATCACAGAGATAATATAGTGAAAGATTTTCAGTATTTAAAGAATCTTGTCCACATTAGTTTCAGCAGCAACTCGAAACGGGCACAACAGTAAATGACATCTAAACGACGATCCAAAGCGACAATGCAAAAAAGAATTAAGAGATTTGCAGTAGTCATCATCATCGTCATCGTCATCATCATCATCATCACATCATTATCATCACCACCACCACCACCGTCACCACCACCATCACTATCACTATCACTATCACCGTCACCATCATCATCATCATCATTATCATCATCATCATCATCATCATCATCATCATCATCTTCCCTTGAATACCAGTTCAAGCTGGGATTAAAAAACAAACAATCTGCAGTAATCTTATCGTCAGATAAGTAATCTTATCGTCGAATAGCTGCAGTACAGCAGTGCTTCAATTAGAAAGTCAATTCAAGTGACAAAAACTTACCGGAAGGCTGACACCGTGAGTCATGAAATGAGCGACGGGCTGGAGGGATTGGGAGAAGCCATCCATGGGGTTGGCGTCCTCTGTGACTGCCAACATTGTGTAGTTAGCTTCAGCGCTGCCAAACTCATCTATGAACATAGTGTTACCTTGAATACCTGAAAAAACATTAATTCATATTAATGTTGAGTGCTCATGGGATACGTGTATAATGTGAAATTTAAATAAAATATGGTTTAAAATAGTAACAGTGAAATTCTTTTCAAGATGTGAAAAGACATTTATTGGCTCGACCGGTAGGCCTATAACACGATCAACGCTTAAGATAGTTTGCTTCAATGATTTTCCCATCAGATTCCGAAAAATGAGGGAATAAAACCAAGCATATCCAAAAAAAACTTTAAATCAGATAAAACAGTGATGTCAGTTTTGATCGAATTTCTACTTAATTCCGTATAGTATGGAGCATTTAATTACATGCTTCTGTAGATACTGTATTGAATAAGATTAACTTGTGCAGCAAGATCAGAGAATTAAAGAGTGTTGTAGAGTGTTTGACTTCAAGCTCAGAAGCACATGACTTCTCTTCACGACGACTCCACACACTTTAGCTACCGTTACCAAAGATAGTTAAAAAGTCAACAGTCCAGTTAAGATTCAAATAGGCTGTCGTGTACTTAACGTCAAGGTTCAGAAGCACAATTAAGTCTTCTCTTCAAAGCAACTCGACACACTCGAGCGACCGTCACAAATACTGCGTTACTCAAGCTTGAAAATTGCAAAGTTAGCAAAGCGTTACAAAACAAAAAGCCCTGTGTTCATGCGACATCAGATGATTTTCATAAGATCATAATTATAGGGCTTATGTGATTAAGATTCCAGAACAATAATGGCATAAGTTTAAAAGGCATAAAATAACTGGAATGAAAGGTGCTATGAATGATATATTCAAAACGTGACAGCAGCGTCAGATTAGACGTAAAATATCTATCTAAATGCCAACGACTAATGTTAGTATAAGACAATGTGCTTGTCTAAGACAATGTTCTTGTCTAAGACAATGTTCTTGCCTAAGACAATGTTCTTGCCTAAGACAATGTTCTTGTCTAAGACAATGAGTCGTCAATGTTTTGCCAAATAGCAAGTCCAAAAATTGGCAACAATGCACAACTCACATTCTGTATACCCGATATATACTGTAGATTCAATACAGTATATTCCAATCACGTTCACGCTCATTAGGGAAGATAACCATTGAACAGGACGGGATTTAGCGTAGTCGGTTTACCCGCGCGTCAACTGCACGAAGTTAAGTTACATCGAGCTCGGTTAGTGCATGGTTGGATGACCACTTTGAAAGACCGAATGTTGACTGATTTGAATTAAAAATCCCATAGTTCCCGAAAGCATAGGTTCAATGTAAATAACTCAGGAGCTGCTAAGTAGAAATGTTCCATGAATACTGTCTGCAGAATAGAACCTAACACTAACATTCGGCGGTATTTTATTAAACCGAATCTCGGCTATCGTTCTAACAGCCACGATAGTTGAGCGATTGCGACATAAACAAAAAACCATTGAACAACATTATAATATATTGAACAACGCATTCAAATACCGCAAACACATATAAATTAATTATAATTATATTTTAAATGCATACGCCATTTTTCTACAAGTATTTTGTCAAATTTGCAGATCCAATTTAAGTATTGAAAAAAGCTTTTTCCTACTATGTAGAAACACTACATCGACCAACTTATTGCAACCACTAAGCTATCAATCCAATCACACTGCCTAACCTTACTGCAGTCTTTAGCTGCGGACAAGCTTACAGGCGGATTTCAATTGCCTTAGTTCCAGCTTAGTCCACTATTACCACACGCACAATAAACTTATTCGATTTAGAGACCAAACCTAGAATCTCAGCATGCTTACTCTAACATAACAGCATTAATTATATACAAAACGAGATTTAACGTCCGGTTCCTCACTCGAGGCAGTGTTAGGAACATTATTAGAGACTAATCAGAAGTCTTACTCTCGTAGTTGTGCAGGATGATCCGCCTGATGATATCAGTTCCGTTGCTCGGATCCTTCTTCTCCTTCAGGACTTCCTTCAGAGCCCTGGCATACAGACTGACGGCGTCGAACAAATACGCCGCAAATATTGGCACCTGAAATATAAAAAATCAGCTGAAAAATCGATTTGATCATAAAATAAAAAAAGATTTTTATTTTATTTTATTTCACCAATTCAATAGTAGACAAAAATTAATGACAAAATTACAAAGATTTGTGTATGAGAACAATATCAAGTGAATAAGAACAAGTAAAATGTAAAGTAAAAATATCATTCAATAGCAAAAAGTGTGACAAATATCGAATCTCAATCCATTTATTATATATAGTCATCACCAGTTAAAATCATGTGATATTAATTTTCTTAATTTTAAAACAACTTTAATTATTCTCATGAAGAAGAAATCCAGGATTGGTGAAATTCTAGTTAAGATCAATTTGGCTACACTAAGATGGATTAGCCTTTAAACGCTTAGGTGAGTCAAAATGTTGCTCTCATCACAAAGGCTAATCTGTACCAACTTAAAATAACGTTAAGTTTGGGAAATATGATTTCTGAAGTGATTTCTCTTGTAATCTTTTTATACTCAATAGTCATCGTGTGGTGTTGTGGCGTCTGCTTGTACAGAGTCTGCAAGAGACGTACCTAACATTGCCGTATGGCTAGGAACCAGACGTTAAATTGTAATTGAATTATTGATTGATTGATTGATTAATTGATTGATTGAATTATTGATTGATTGATTGATCGATCGATCCATTGAATGATTGATTGATTAATTGATTAATGGATTGATTGATTTAATGATTGATTGATTGGTTTCTCATTGTGTAAAGAAGTTAATATATCAGGCTAATAGGGCAGACTACTCACCGAGAGAACTGTAGTGGAATACGGAGGCAGCGGAGCGTTGAACGGATGCTGGTAGGTCAGGTTGCGCGTTTCCTCGAGGAATTCATTGTACTTGGGATTGGTAGGAGTGCTGGGTCTCAGCATGAGAATGGACCTGAACGAATCGATGTGATATTGCTTGAGGTGCTTCTCCATATCTACAAAGCACAACGAAATGAGGAGAAAAATTTCATTGGTCAAATTTTAGCTTTTCTTTATTTGTCTCTCAGTTTAGTCTAATTATTAAGCGTATGAATGTTTCTACATAATAAACTCTATAAATAGTATTACTGTATAACTAAACGAGGATCTACGCCTAAGATACTCATCGAAAATTTCAAATAAAAGTAAGATGAAGCACGCAAATAATGGTGGAAGTAAATACACCTACACCTACACCCTGCACGAAATTGCAAAGAATTTGTACACGCTTGAAAATACTAAGATCCAAAACTGTAAATTAGTAGACCAGTAAAATAAGTGATTTAACCCAAATAGAAATGGTAATTGATTAATATCCATAGAGGCCGGAATGTGCACGCTCATTTGAATATGATATTATATTTGGGCTAATAAATACATTAAAAATGGAAAGAAGAGCTGGATAGAACACGATGTCATATAAAGATAAGAAAGTTTACTAAAGCGGGTCATAGAAAGGTACCGTGAACAGAAAGAGAAGTAGATGCAGATCGAGATTAGGAATGTTAAATGATTTAAAGATGCACTAATATGCGAACACGAAGAGTGAAGGCGTTATATACCATGACCTGCCAGTGGGCAGTACACTAAGAGAGAGAGAGAGAGAGAGAGAGAGGGAGGGAGAGATTTAGGCTAAGTAACGCTATATTGTACAAAAACAATTGCAAATTGACATATTTCTATAAATACTCGAATACATGTAGATAATTTCAGAGATACGGAATTTTGCACATGGCTGATCGTTTCAGAATGATAATGGATCAAGTAAATTGTATGACATATATCTAAAATTCAGAATCAATAGATGTCATTTGTATTCTGAGCAAGACGTAAAAAATGAGTCATACATATTTTGAGTATGACGCCAACAAATGAGTCATACGCATACTGATTAAGATGAAACCGTTGATTCATATGTAAAGAAAGCTAAGGTTAACGTCAGTTTCCGCACTCGAAAGCGATGCCACTGAATTTTTGAGTAAGACGCAAATAAATGTGTCATACATATTTTGAGTAAGACGTCAAATAAGACGCAAATAAATGAGTCACATATATTCTAATTAAGCCGTAAGGAAATGAGTCATACATATTTTGAAGTATTTATATCTCGATGCGTAGTCATAGGATTGATCTGAGACAGCGATGGTGAGATATTCGCCGTTGTTCAAGCCCTTCGAGTGAATGCAACGAGCGAAGTCCACCAGTGCATGCTGATCTCCCAAAAATACGTAGACTACAACGACAAATATAAACCAAGCCACAATGCATATATTACTAAACAGCATAATAAGAGTATAATTTATTAAAATACTAATATAACAGCATAATATATAAAAAATATAATAGTTCAATAACATAATCTGGTAATATAGCATAATATGGTAGCATCGTAATGTAACCAATTTAAGTTTCATGATTATAAAATAACATAAAAACATGTTCCATCGTAATATGGTAACATGAAAAAAAATAATAATAATTTGTTTCAATGGTGGCCATTGAAACCATGGGCTCGATGAATCCCGAAGGAGTTGACTTTATTAATGGCATAGGCAGACTTATTGCAGAGCAAACCGGCGATAAGCGAGAGACTACTTTTCTTTGGCAAAGGCTTTCCATGTCTTTGCAAAGATTTAATACAGTCTGCTTCAGCAGTACTTTTAAGCCGATTGATGACCTCGAGTAGCCGGACGGTGATTCAGCACGTAAGCCTATTGCTTGAATCGTTTTTATCAAACCTCAGGTTCTTTAACAACCGGGTAAATAATTTTAAAAATAATAACAATAATAATAATAACAACAACAACAATAGCAGCAATAATAATAATAACAATCATAATAATCATAATAATAGTAATAATTTTTAGTTTAAACGTTTCATTTTCATCTTTATTTTAATTAAATAGAGTCCTTCTTTTATCTTTATTTTACTGGGCCCTATACAGCCCAGGGCATTTTAAAAAGTAATAACAATAATAACTATATTACATTTTTACAGTTTTAATTTACCCCTTTCAAATTAAGACATACAGTTGTAACAACTAAACAAAGTACGTAACACTTAAGCGGATTATATAATACCTGTCGACGTTTATTAAGAAAAACCTAGTATTAGAGATTTTTACAAAAGAAGGACATTCGGAAACAGGAAGCGTTCGACATATGGTAAAAAGAAGAATGGAGAAGATCAAAGGGACTGATAAAATTATGAACGAAGACGTGCTAGATAGGGTTGGCACACATAGACAATTGATAAAAATCATGAGAAACAGAAAGAATAACTGCACAGCTTTTCTTGAACAATCCTCTGCTTTTGTCTTCATATTGCATTAGCATGCAAAAAGTTGTTAAATCATCCAGTATCACACGTCTTGGTCTTTTTTCCTTCTATTCTTCCTTCAATTACCTATTTTAAAAGCCATCCCCTTCAGAACATGACCAATCCAGATCTTCTTTCTATTCCCTAATGATACTTTGTATTAATTATGATATTTTATATACCTTATGAACAATAGTGTAATATTTTGCGTACGTAATTTAAGGATAGAGCGAAGGCTCTACCATTTTTAACAGAATGCCGTATCATACAGGAACTCAAATAATTCGTCTTAAAAACAAATCCGTCGCTTCATTCTTGAAAAATCACAATAATTTAGTCAGTATATCTGCCTATGATTGACCGCTCAGAAATCACACGACGCTGTGTAGGATCTGCTGGAAGCGGAAAATAAATCATAGTTAGTCCTGTATTGCCCTTTCAATCGTTTCCAAATCCAGCAAAACTTGAAACGAACGGTCAAAACGAATCAACAGGCTCCAGCTATTTCAAGACGTTTATCGTTTTCCAGACTTTCAGTCATTTGAAGAAATCAATAAGCGACAAACTACAACCGTTCGAAGACTTTTTTACCGCTTTCCAGACTTACAATAATTAAAAAACGACCATACAGAGTCTTCCTCTACTTTAAGTGCCGAAGATGTTCCAGGCTTGGTCATGCTCCTCCATATTTCTCTGTCCATTGTTGCTCTGATCGTTTCTGTTTCCGTTATCTGCATCCAGTTGCTTTGAGTCTTAATGAATGTCATTCGTTGCCTACCATTGTTTAGTTTGCCTTCTATTTTTTGCGTAACTGGTATTTTCAGCGACTTTTTTTCCGCATAATGTGTCCTAGAAACTTTATTTGGCTCCGTGTTCGATTCATAAGATTATGATCAATTGACATTCTTTGTAAAATGTCTTAATTTGTAACGATATCTTTATTAGAAAGGCGTAATATTCTCGCATAGAAACACATCTCAGATTCCTCCAGTGTCTTTACCATTGCAGAAGATGTTGTCCAACATTCATTTCCATATACCAATATTGGCTGTATATAACATTGCAAGAATCTCTTTTATATGCAGTAATAATTAATGACATCTGAATATATTTGTCATTCTGTTGTAAAAAAAAGCTGGTAAAGCCAATGTTAACGCCAGTTTCCTCATTTGAAAGCTATGTCAGTGACCGGAGAGCCCAGGATTTGAACTCTGCATATATTGATCAGCGGTCGACTATCTTACCGACATCGCCACTAGCTCCAGACTGTAGCTGGCTCCAGCCCGTAAGCCTCCGTAGCCATTGCTATCCTGGTGGGTTATCTGAGGGGCCATATACGGTAGGCTCCTCTAATTCGACTGCTCTGTTCGATGATATCAGATATGCTGTCATTTCCAATAATATCAGATAGGCTGTCATTTCCAATGAAGTGACTTGACGCTGTCGTATGTTTTATTTAATGTTTCTGGTAATACAACTTTCTGTGAGAAATTTATGCTTGTTTTATATTGGAATGAGTGCAAAGGGTATTTTCAAAAGGATGTCATAATTTACTAATAAAATAGTGAGCTGGTCTATATTTTGTGTTTGTAACATGACTACTTGACAAGCTGGCAACACTAAACGAGCTAAAACGAGCTTTAAACATTTACCATAATTTTCTGTCTCATCAGTCTCAGGAGGATCATGTAACTATTAATTTATATTTTATCACTACTAGGCTCTACTAGGCAATCAAAATTTCATCAAAACTTGAAATATTTTCAGAATATTTTTACATAAAACGGGAGTATATAATACAGGAGCAAGGTAAGCCCTGTTATGTAATTATCAAAAGTAGCAGGATGATAGAGGAATAAGCATGAAAATACACTAGCATTTCAAAACTGGAGCATTTCAATACTGGAGCCTAGAAATACTGGAGCATTTCAACACTGGAGCCTGGAAATACTGGAGCCTGAAAATACTGGAGCCTGGAAATACTGGAGCCTGAAAATACTAAAACAACGTGAACTATAAATCCGGTGCTTACTTCTAGTATCCCGATACGTCTGTTCCACCAGATGAGTCATCTCTCCAGGTCCAATGTACGGATCTGAGAAATGGACGTCCGGCTTCATCGTGATCCCGGCGTTCTTCGCTCTCTCCCGCAGAATGCTGGCAGCATCTTTCCAGTTAGACACATTTCCCACCACCGCCTGGAAGTGAGTCCAGCCAAAATAGCGCATGAGAGCGATGAGAGATTTGGAGACCTTGTGTGTAGACGGGATGGTCCTGACGAATGTCGGGTACATCTTGTACCTGTTCGTTACTGCTGATTCTCTGCATTTCTACGCAATGAAATACAAGAAAATATAAATCTTATTCAATCAATCTATATGAATTTAGCGTTCGGTTCCTCGCCATAAGGCAATGTCAGGGACGTCTCTTGCAGACTCTGCACAAATAGGCGCCAAAACACGACACGATGACAACTGAGTACACAAAGACAACAAGAGAAAGGAGATCAAAATAGTGCAAGTCCAATATCCAAGATACACGAAATACAAGAAAATCTAAATATAATTTATGCAGTATTGTAGGTTACAAATTAATTTATTTTTCTTTCATTTCTTATACGCAATGAATTATAAGAAAAATTATGATTTGTCAATAGTTCTGAGTAATTTTGGAAACAAAGATTTACATTTAAGCGATATATAATATACATTAATTCAAAAAGTAAATATAAACTAAGAAATTAGTGCCAAGATTTAAACTGTCCGATAGCTGTTATATGTCGAAAAAGTCGATAAATGTATTTTATCAATTACTGATTTATTCCTTTTCATAACTAGCCAAGTCTGTGATTGATTCAAAAAAGTAAGTTATTTTAAGTTAGTTAACAGTTAAGTTGGCACACAAGCCAATTTGAAAACCATATAGGTATAGTATAAATTATCCGACTATTCGGGTAATTTAATATTTAAAATCTAGCATGGTATTAATTACAATTTTTATTAAATAACCAATTTTGTTATTTTTGTAAAGCAGTGATAAGCTATTGTGAACTCCTTACAATTACACGTATATAATTATTTTATTTGATTAAAATTACATCGCGTTTAGAGTAAATAATGACAAATCGCGCCATGGGCGTATCCCCCCCCCCCCCTTCGCCTATGACACAAAACGCAATCCCAAAGTTTTATTTTAAGATACCCCCGGAGCATTTCGTGACGCAAACTACGGCATCGCTTTTATTTCGAGGACGCCTTTGAAGCCGCGGGGTTGATATCGGCAGCACTGATCTGAGAGTAAAACCTCGGACATTCACAGGACTGCATAGTTACACGCAGGGTGGAATAAATTGCCCAAAGATTTTAACGTATGCTATTAAAAGTGATAGCTATCAACATAGGTGCTCATTTCACTATAATGCGTGCTACTTAATTATTTACAACTATTGGTCTCTTTCAATGAACGACTGGAAATAATGTTTTGATATTTAATCTATAAATAGGGCCTATGCAATTAAGTAATATATATATATCTCTCTCTCTCTATCTATCTATCTCTTGCTCTTGTTATCACAAACTCCTTGCTCACAAACTGCAAAGTGCACAAAGTTCAAATAGCAAAGTTCGCCCAATCTAATACTGCACTCAACTGACAGCTCTTTAATAAGATAATAAGTTATTTGGTCGCAGATGCGTCAACAAAATATCCTATACTCCTATAGGCCTACCTATATTAATTCCATGATTAAGGCTAAGTTCTCAAATCTCAGTATATAACTTAGGCTTCAAGCAATTATAAATTATCCTGTTGAGGCAACATGTTGCCAAGCAGCTTATTATTCGATTAGACAGCAATCAAAAGCTTTTTAGATATACTGTATAACTTAGACCTTCGGCTAGGAAAATAAATTATCTGAAGTAATCGTCTTAATCTTAGAAAGAATCTTCTTTATAGCGCTCTTGCCAAAACAAAATTAACTTCCTTTGTTAAATTATACACAAATTTTAAACTATAATAATAATAATAATGAAATTGATAATAACATTAATAATAATAATAATAATAACTCGAGTGACAATAATACTAATACTAATAATGAAATATAGGCCTACTAATAATAAACGGTGGCCGACAACCACTCGAACAGTCACTTATTAATATTATTTAAGTAATTTATTGTTATTACTGTTACTTTTACTTTTATTATTTTATTTTTATTTTTATATTATTATTATTATTGTTATTATTTCATATTTTTATTATTATTACTATTATTATTAGTATTATTACATTTTTTTGGGGTGGGGTTTGATAAAAACGATTCAAGCAATACCTGCTGAATCGCCGCCCGGCTACTCGAGGTCATCAAGCGGCTTAAAAGAATTATTGAAGCAGACTGCATTAAATCTTTGCAAAGTCATGGAAAGCCTTTGTCAAAGAAAATTATTATTATTATTGCTATTATTATTATTATTATTAAGTCTCAGATCGACTCCATCACAATTCGAATTCAAGGATCATGAACTCCACTTCCGTTTCATTTAATCAAAATATTGCCATGTTACTTAGTCAACTTAAAGTGCCAGTAGCTGAGATATTTATTGTACACATTCAGGTCTTTGGTAGTCTGATCTTAAGTTATAAATTGTAAAAGCAATTTAAAATTAATTCACTTCGTTAAGTTACGTTCTGTTGAATTACTGGATCACATTCTCTGCGTGGTTAAAAACTGAATGACGGCATAAAACTAAATTACATCTGTACTATTATTTACAAAATACATTAACCAAACAGTCAGTTTAAATATTTAACATTTTCCTAGTATTTAATTAAAAGATTACGATAATAGCCTTTCGTACAGTCACTTGATTTAGTCGTTCCAATACTGTTTCAAATGTCATTAACTTTTCCTAAACTCACTCAAAGCTGTTAGAAAATTACTATACTGTTAATTGCTGTGAAATTAGTTAGAAAGTCAAGATATTCATCCATCAGTATCGTATCAGATCTACAGATGCTTTTGTAGCTTTCATCACAAGCCCCTAAAGTCAGCTTGAGACACATATTCTTACAGATAACACAGTCTCGTGCTCATTGTGAGCATTCAAAAAGAGTGAACATGTTGATACCATCACAACTATTATAAATTCAGCACACCTAACTGCATATTAATCTGGCTGGAGCCAGTGGCGATGTCGGTAAGATATTCGACCGCGGATCTGTATGTGCGGGGTTCAAATCCTGGGTTCACCCCGTCACTGACACCGCTTTTTATAGTGAGGAAACTGACGTTTACCTTAGCTTTTTAGCTCTTAGTTTGTAAACAAGGTTGCGTCGAAGTTTTCCTCAATGTCAGATTTAGTCCATTCTAACAAAACACGTAAAGTATTCTGTTGATCTATTCTCCAGCTAAGCTAATCTCAACTAACTTGTTTTTGAGAAAATCCGTATAATAGCTACGAGTTGAAAAGAGCATCCATTGTCGGATAACATAACATAACAATACTGGGTCAGGAAGCACAAATACTGGTCTGAGATCCATCAAAAAGAAAATCTTAACATTGACGAATTGGAATCGTTTACAAAAATTACACAGTTTCAAAAGCACACTAATCACATCTCGTAAAGCTGGTAAAGCTAAGGTTAACGTCAGTTTCCTCACTCGAAAGCGATGTCAGTGACGGGCGAGCCCAAGATTTGAATCAGCACCTACTGATCCGCGGTTGAGTATCTTACCGACTTCGCCACAGGCTCCAGCCGGTAATGCTAATGGCAGTTTTTTACATCCCCAATCTTTGTATTATTGGAACAATTTGCATAAATTTGAACACTTTGCATTGCATAAAAATACGGGATTAGAAGATGAGAACATACATAAGAGATAAGAGGAAGATTCCATGCTGACGCCAGTCTCGCCTCAAACATACAGGAGTCCTCGGGTCCTATGAAGGCCATTGCGTTATTGCGATACATATCAGTCATACCACGCAGCGCCTCCAGGGAATTGCCCTTAGCGTCGTATAGAAGATAATCCAGCTTCACTCCAGTTCCGTTCAGCACCTTAATCAATCAATAAAACACAGAATAAATCAATATGAAGTCATTTATTCAGAAAGAATAAATAACAGAAGTAATTGATCTATCTACTACAGAATTTGTTTATTATTAAATAAAGCAATGAATGAATGTACAGAGAGTCATTCTCTTTGTCAATCTATAAATCTATTAAATAGTAATTGATTCGATCAATTGTTTAGACAATTAATCACCGCCTGAATCAATCTGTCGATCAATCAAATGTATTTAATCCATTAATAAATTTAGTCAATCAGCAGCTGAATCCATTCATTCATCAATCAGTACCAGGATCAATCTATCAATCAGTCAAAGATGAATCAATCAATCGATGAATCCAATAATTAGCAGAGACGATCAATGATCCGATTAATAAATCAATCACTATTCAATAAATTCAACAATACTCAATAAATTTATCAAGCAACAGCTGAATCAATCTATCAATCGATCAAAATTGATTCAATTCATCAATAAGTCTATATAACTGAATCAATATATGATTAAATATATTATTATATCACTTAAATTTAACGGGATTTTATTTTTTGATTCTCCCGGAAATTTTTTTATGTTGGGATAACGGTGATGAATTTTTCATTAATAAATTATTTTACTATTAATTGATTTAGATTTTTTAATTCACGCATACCATAAGAGAAAATTGACCTTATATATCTCAAACTGCTTATCATAATTATCTCCGTTTAGATATACTATAATAGGGCCAATATTTAATCTCATCTTCATACATCCTCTTTTCTTTGATTTCTTCACTCTCCACCGGAAGTACTCCTCATCTTCTGCCGGTGACGTAAGCGGAAGTTGGAGAGTGTTCCACTTTTAATCAGGCCGTCTACTGGAGTGTCGCATCATAAAACTGAGTTACCCCTCTCAGACCGGGTATACAAAATTAAATCAGTCTCAGGATAACTGGAAGAAATCGATAAAATACAAGCCTAAAGAACTGATCGTAGTTTTACACACACACCCGTGTGCGTGCGTATTGCTCGTGTTGTGTCCGATACATTGAAAAATAAACCAACCGTAAACGGTACGTGTCGTAAGAGGCGACTGAGCAAGAACTGAGGAAGGCGACGGGAAGCTACCTAGAAACCGTACTATTCTTAAGCTGTAGGAATATATTAAGTTGTGATTAAGATATAACCCCTTTTGATGGGATGAACACGTTAATCGACGGAGTGCTCACTATTTTAGCGTGAAGGCTGAATTTGACTTCAAATATTCACCTTGGACCTGCCACTTCGCAGAACACTTGAGTATATATATGTGCATGTATGTTTTGCAGTAACAGATCCAGTAGAATTCAATTTTATAACATTTCACATACATACAGGTACGGGTAAATGAGTAAACATTTTCCACGCCGGAGTACTAGGTCAAAGACTTTAATTATTTCTCAAACATCACATTGATTCTATGTTATGATAACACTTTAGTACTTTAAAAATCATTAAATATATCAATCTTGATCTGCTGAAAAGTTTGCCTATTTTAAAAGACCACGAACAACTTTAGGATCGGGTTAGCACCACAAGCAAATGTTTCAAAACTTGCAGAAAGTCTCTCCACTAGAACTCACTAATGATGAAAGATTTATTATAGTATTATTATAATAAAGTGGGATCGATTTCTCATGTTTCTGAGGTTCGAACTGCCAAAAAACAAAAACAAATTAAGTTTAATTCCTCTCAACTTATCCATTTTTGAATGGCAATATAACCAAAATACACAAATATCATTTCCTTCATTTATCTCTTTGCCCTATGTCTTCAAATAAATAAGTAGACCTACATTTCTCAGTGAGAAATTAAACAAAATATTTAAATCATAACACCGGCGTCATCTTCTCTAGAATCTCAGCTTAAATGGGGTCGGGAATAAGCATTTCGATTGGTTTTAGACATTTTTAAAGCAATTTCTGCAGCATAGGCGCTCATCAACCGAGTGCCCTTCCTGACGTTTGCTTTAATCTTAGTGCTTTTTCGACTTATACGACACGTATAGTCCACGGTTTTTCTATTCTTCAGCAAAGAAAGCTAATGTTAACGTCAGTTTCTTCACTCGAAAGCGTTGTCAGTGACGGGAGAGCCTGGGGTTTGAACCTCGCAAATACTGGTAGAATATCTTACCGACATCGCCACTGGCTCAAGACCACATCGCCATTGTGATGGTTAGAACTGACAATGTTTCGTCATTAACTTTATTTATTTTCTAACTTCATCTAATAATACTCATTTCTACTAATTGTTTGCTATTAGATTACTACAAAGTTGCTGCATGTATTACTGGTAATTTAAATAGGCATGATGATTAAAATTATGCAGTAGTCAATTAAATTCACTCACTAAAACGACCTTTATATAGTATGGTCTGAAATATTTCTGAGTATTTATAACATTCATAGTACAATGATAAATAGAGGCTGAGAAATAGTAGATTTTAGTTAAATTAGAAGTCATTAAATAATATTAAATTGTACAATTTCATTCATTTACAAGATTCCTCTTGTGAATTTATTCAGTTATTTATTATTTGTTATTTCATTTGTATTGCAGTGTTGTACTTTACGTTTCTGCCTTTTGGTGAATAAAGATGATACAGAGTATCTTAAAACCAAATTAATCATAAAAAACCATCGATCTTACAAAACAGAAATAAAATGTTTTTAAAAACTTACTATTTCATTTAGTTGAACATTACTGTAATAGTGTAATATATTTATAATAAAAGTTTAGCGGCTGTGTCTCAAACAAGAGCCACTGTCAGGCACCGTCCTGCTGAGATTCGAATTAATGGCCTCCTATTTATTAAGAAAGCGTGCTAAAAACTCGGCCATCCAATTGCAAACCAGTAAGAATAGCGATCCACTAAGTGGCTCAAGTGTACAGGATTTCTAAACAAATAAAATAATAGCGATCACTAAATTGACTAAATTACTCTACAATTATTTAATTCATAAAAATAATATAATATTATAATGACGACGACGATGATGACGACGACGACGATGACGACGATGACGACGACGATAGTGATGATGATGATGATGATTATTATTATTATTATTATTGCTTATATTGCAATAAATAAATTTATTTATTTACCTTTATCGCCACATATCATTACAAGACCATACAAGCACTCAATACAGAAAGTACAATAAACATTATCTAAGACGTAGTGAAACGGCAAATACAAGCTATATACAGTACATAACAGTTAAATATTTTGATATTGTAGTTAACGGTAATTAATAATTAATAGACATTCATAATAAAGCAAAATGTACTTCTCTATTGACATGGTTGAGCGCGTAGATGAAGGCACCGAGGTAGTGTTTGCTCTGACCTTTCTCCTGACGGCTCAGAGACGGCAGGAAGCCGATCAGGATCGTCCTGGTCGGTCTCGCCTGAGGTCGCACTGTCACATTACGACCTGGGTTTAGTCTAACAGTCAAGGGCACCTTGGTCGTCGTTGTACTTACAATATCTGTCGATATCCTGGTGGTTACATTCCAGTTCTTACGCGGTTTCCCCCTCAGTTTGTCATCAGACGTTTTCATGAACGTGGTATAGGATCGCGGTGTCGAACCAAGTGAAGTTTTTGTTTTCGTAACGGCGTCTTCCGCAGTAAGCAATTTGCTGGAAGATGTTGTTTCCATTTTATCGGTTGTTTTAGATGAAATGTTTGTGGAATCGTTTGTGACATCCTGCATGTCGCCACTGTCACTAGTATCAGACACGTGATCAGCAGTATTTATATCCCGCTCTACTTTAGGATTTAATATAGAAGTCTGCTGTGACGTTGAGTTTCCAACCGTATCACTGGGATTACTTTGATCGTTAGATGAATGTTCAGCGTTGATTGAGGCACATTCTGACGTTGGAGAGGATAAAACGAGAAAAATAAGCACCGCCCACACTAATGTAGAGAGAATAGTACCTCCGCCTTCGCTCATTGTATTTCTTCAATAAATGCGACTTACATATAGAATGATTTGAATCAAAATTATTCCATAGCGCGTTACAAGTAAAGTCTCAAGATTCTGCTAAACAATCGTCTGGCTTCAATAGTCTGTGATTCAAAGATGGCAATTAGTTATCCTCAAATCTTTCAAACGTAAATGATATCACGCATGTTTTCATCAATTGTTTGAATCTTCTCAGAGACACTTTGCATGCAATATTTTTATCTGACAGAAAATTAAAAAATTCGAAGCTACGCAAAAACGACAAGTCATCAATACACAAATTGGATTCAATGTGCTTAAATCTGCCAAGATTCCGTTACATCTACTTATTTTGAAGAAAAATTACGAATACCAATTCTCAGTTAGACTAAATTACTACTATTTAAACACAAAATCTTTCGTAAAATATCTACGTAAATTCAATATACATTTAATCGATTTCATCTCAGTGCAAATAAACTATTCGTAACGCAAGCAATGATAAGATAATCCTATTATGAAAGTAGACAAACAGTACTTAAATGGCTCTAGGCTATTCAAAATCCATCGGTATTTTTCAATATGTGTTATATCCATTAAGTATTTCTTTACGATTCTTCAATCCTTAATTATATTTTTAACGTTCTTTCTAGATGCTCTGAAAAGCGTAATTTATTAAACAAAAGCATAAGATAATTTTAATTTATTTACTTATTCCAAATCAGATTATATAAAATAAGAAAAACTTGAGAAAATACTTGATAAAAATCCAATTTCTAGGGTAAAAAACATCAAGTTCCTTGGAATAGAAATTGATGAGCAATTGTCATTTAAAAACCATGTTGATACCGTTGTGAAGAAGATAAAAAGTGC
Organism: Enchytraeus crypticus; assembly: GCA_905160935.1. Classification (NCBI taxonomy): domain Eukaryota; kingdom Metazoa; phylum Annelida; class Clitellata; order Enchytraeida; family Enchytraeidae; genus Enchytraeus; species Enchytraeus crypticus. The sequence goes on along the minus strand of CAJHZI010000307.1, from coordinate 182,338 downwards.
TAACTGTTTATTATTCAATCGTAGAGACCATATTCCAATGCCCTGCCGTAGGAATTTATATTTTTCAATGATCCACTCTCGCATTAGCTACTACATGTACATTGAAGTGTATGGACACGCCTCCTAGAATATCTTGCAGCCCTTACGCATTGTATGTAACAGAGTACTAAGAACGTTGCAAGGAATGCACCGCTTTAATAATGTCAAAAATTTATACGCTTCTTTCAATATTCTGCCAATCCATTTATTACATAAATTTTGTTCAGCGAAACTTAATCATAAGTGTCTATACAACTGATCATCCTCATCCACAGTAATGGCAAAAATCTTTGATCTCAATCATGCTAACTACCCCACAAGACTATACGGATCCAGCTATCTTTATAAGAAATCCTCTGCCACTTTTTATAAATCATATGTCAATGATGCTTGTACAAACTGGAACGAAATCCCAACTTCCATTAGAAACATCAGCTCTCTCTCAACATTCTCTTATAAATATAAACATTATTTGCTTAATAACTGGTAATCTTCCATTTCTGATCAAACACTCGTACGTTTTATGATAATTTAGCAAACTTAATGCAAATTAATTTAAATTTTCATTTTCCATATAAATGATTGTATATTGGACTCTCTCAGAGTCTTTTGCCGGAAAACGATACTGGAGTGAAAACTGAGTGTTCAACCGGATAGGATGCCATGCGTCCTCTTTGATGGCCTAGCTTTAATTCAATTTATTATATAATTTTTTTTGGTTTTTGTTTTATTTGTGGACTTACAGGACGTATTTTTGCACTTGCAGGACGTATTGCACTTATTACTTAGATTCTGATAACGCTTATTTAATTTTTTGTCACACGTTCATGATGTGATTACTGTGGAATTTTGTGAAAATAAAACATTTCTCTCTCTCTCTCTCATCAGTAAAACTTTTTGAAAGAATACTTCACAAAATACATTCAAAGAACGTCAACACAATTATCTCGAGATTATTTAGCAAAACTTAGCCAACATAATTCACCTAATGTTTACCTGGATAGCAATATAAAAACAATACGATTAGATTACTGCTATTGTTCATGACAACATCGAGCACTATGAAACCAAATCAAAACCAATAAGCAGAGTGTTGGTGGCCAATAAACAGTTAACCAAAATTCGGATATTCTGTCCAAGGAAGGGACAATAAGAGGAAACTGAAGCATAGGCCTATATGCAAGGCAGTAGTGAAAGCAAGTTACAAATGATTGATACAATAATTTTTATCTAGCGATTATAAATATACAGTAGTTGTAGCTTAAATATCGGAAATACAGCGGTCTAGACACTTAAATCAGTGTGGTTATTGACATTTAAAGTTATTTAACATTTCATTTAATAATTTTTAGTTTTACCTTTAAGCAGCAAATAAATGTGATAAGAAATGAACATAAAAGCAAGATAGGACATATTATAAGGGGGATGGTTTGTATTAGTGGGAAAAATTCAACAAAAAATGTTAGGGATCGACCAGGACATGGATTGTTGGATGATTTGAAAACATATTTGCATGGAGGCTTGAAAGAGGAAGGCCGAGGATAGAATTGATTGGAAGAGTTATATGCCATGGACCTGCCGTTAAGCAGTGCACAAGAAGAAGCTTTACCTATGTAGACGATAACAAATATAATTAAATATTAACTTATTAATAAAAATAATTAAATTTTAAATAAGAGTTTAATGTAATATAAATCTTGACAAATTTGGGTTTTACGAACGACTTGCTTATGATGAATGCACGATAAAAATACCGCAGATGCAACTGTAGGCTCATATTCAGTGGTCGCCCTTTAGAGATATGATTTCGAGAGATTAAGTGTTCACTTGAGATCTTTGCGACATCGTGCTTTGGTGAGGCATTGACTCAACCATTAAAATTTGACCAGTGCAAACAAGTTTCAAAAGACGTTAACTACTACACAAGCCTATATTAACGTTATTAGGCATTAATTCACAGTCGAACTTCGCTACTATTAAGCACAGAAAAGATTTTACATTAAATTCTGTATAGCAGCATACCGCATCGAGACAGGATTTAGAATCAATTGCTCAAAATTCGATACAAAACTAACCGTCGCACAACGTTAACGAGTCAACCGTTAACCGTTAACGAGTCAACGTTAACCGAATACAAGTGCCGTTTATTACGTAAGTGTAATAAATGACACAAAATTGACAACTCGTAAACTGTGAAGTCAGTAGCGGCCGACAATTGACTGTTAAATAGAAACAAATTTCTGTCAATAACTCGCTTGTTAACTTTAGCTTGAAGCTACCCAGTCAGCTGTGACGTCGTGAAGTTAACTCGAACTGTAGCGATTCAACTTGAAAACAGAAGATTGTACTTAGTGCATTGTGCTATTACCCGCATTGTTGTAGATAAATAGTAAGAAGTAGCAAAATCCTAGCGCCAAAAAACACAATCAGTTCATATTCACACAATACAAGAGTTTAAATTATGCATTAACCTGTGATAAGTGTATACGTGCCATCTTACTTACATTCTCCAAACGTCGTTTAGTTATGCATTACTCTTGTAATAATACTATGAAACTAAAGGACAGTTGTCTCCTTTAAGGCTTTAAGCAAATATGTCAAAAATATTGTAACAAATTAGGCTTTTATAACTCCCTATTGATTTATAAATCCATAATCTACTAAAATTGTAATTGTGATTTTCTCACTCCTAAGATTTTCAATCAAACTTCTAGTCATTGCAAAACACAACATATCACAAAATCCATTTCAAACAGTGCTGGAAAATATTAATAGCGTCAGTATTTTAAAAAATTGATATCGAAGTTGGTGAAGAGCGAGATGGGAGTGGCATCTGAGGGCAGGTCTACCTCCCCAGGTGGTGAAGAATCACACTTAAATCTACCATCACCAACAGCATATTCGACTGCGGATCGGTGTGTGCGGGGTTCGAATCCTGGGCTCGCCCGTCACTGACATCGCTTTCGAGTGGGGAAGCTGACGCTGACATTGGCTTTGCCGACATTTAATTAATGTGTTATTATTTTGTTTTAATTCTAAGATTGTATTAATTTTGTGTTTTCAATAAAATATAAATTGAAAACTTAACAACAACAATTAAAAACTTATCGTCTAAGAGGTCAAAACTCAACGATTCCGTAGTGCTACAACTCTTACATCACGTTCGAGGGAGAAAATTAACAATCCTAGTTGTGAAATCCATTCACATTAATTTTAATAGCGCATTATCTTTACTTTCTCTGAAGTTTACGCCGTCTATCTAGTGTTTTAGATTAATCCTCTTTTATTGCAGGCTACGACAGTTCCCCTGCAATTATGGGTACACACGGAAAGCTACAGCAGCTGGAGTCAAGCAGCATGTCGTACTGTGCAATAGTTCATACACTCCAATCCACAACAGCTAAACAAATTTAATCGAAAACTGGCACAAGTAACTGACACCGCCACCGGAAACAGAAATGTAATATCGTCACAACAAAGTGAAACTGCTGGGTTCAGCCAGCTTCACTGAAGTTTTACATAAGATTCATAATTATTCTAATCAGATGACGTCCCTGACATCATTCTTGGATGAGGAAACAGACGTTAAACCTTTATTATTATTATTGTTATTATTATTATTATTAGTAGTAGTAGTAGTAGAAGTAGTAGTAGTAGTAATACCATAGATTCATAGAATATTAATAGAAATATTCGTGCGGATCCAGCCCGCGAACTTTCAGTCGTGTAGAGTTTTGCAGAGATGACAATGAAATTGGACTTTGTCTAATTCTTTTATGAAACTTACACCTACTATTTGACGTAATTATCTGCTTCTTGTTTGAAAGCATTGATATATTAATGGCTTACTCTTTTCCAGCTCACAGTGTTGTACTTCTGGCAAAAGGGATACCAGTAGAACACTACAAATTCTACAAAATATATACAAGCTCGAAACCAGTTCCAGTATTAAAAGCAAGTTTAGAAATAATTCAAATATCGAACTGCTTAATGGATGTATGCAAATGGTAATTTGTACACACTGCGAAAAAATTGGTAACACATTGTCTCTATCTCTCTCTTTCTTTCTCTCTCTCTCTCTCTCTCTCTCTCTAAGTAATTAGCATTATTGCCAATAAATGTCCTACATCGGGACCTACATGAGTCAAATTTTCAATTATACAGTTCAAAAACCAATTAATTCGTTAGAAGATGAACGACCAGCCATCTAGATTCGAACTGCATGGTCACTAAATCACTGCAGTCCTACAAAATTTCTGTCGAGCTTTCTCATCTTGGAAAATTATATTGCGACAGATCTGGGACTGTTCCAAGTAAAGTTATCGAACTCTCGCTCGCTCAGAAAGGCAAGCAACGATAATGCACTCACCCGTTTGTTTTAAATATGAAAACATACATCAAGGTGTACTATATAGTGAAGTCACTCAAAACAAATTTAATTTATATGCTATATCCGATATGACTGTCTACATAATCTGACTGTGTAAATACTTATTTAATCATCATTCTACTGAACAAATTTAAAATATCTGCCTATCAGTTTCCTTTGCTACCAAAACCAAGTCTAAAACCAGGTTATATCCAACAACCAGCTTCCGGACAGAGTAAATAAAGAAAGCTGCAGAACTTCAAGAATAGCATAAACTTAAAATGTAAACAACTAAAATTGTGTTGTCCCTTTATCGTCGATAAGAAATACTATCGACTTCATTAGAATGAAAACTATAATTACAATTTGAATAAATAATCATAATTAAAACTGATTCGGTAGCATATCGGTAAGTTGTCCGATTTCTCGTCAGTAAGCGCAAGGTTCAATTCCAGAACTCGCCCCGTCACGAGTAGGCTTTAGACAAGATACTAACGTTAAACTTGGCATTCAATCTGCATTCATACTACTCATAAAATCTTTCCAAGAAGAGATTTTACAGCATAAAATCAAGAGAACGTAGATGATAAATATGATTGATATATAAGAATAAATCAAGAGTTAATGTCATATAAAGATGAGAATAACTCAATAACATCAGGGAAAGGCTTATCCTGGGATTCGAAAGAGACGGGAGTTTAGTGCTATGATTCCAAACTGCAGCACTTGTAGCACACGCACTGTATAATAGTCACACGCACTGACTTTATAATATATATATATATATATATATATATATATATATATATATATACATGTATATATATCTTAGTGCACTGCCTACTGGCAGGTTCATGGTATATAACACCTCCACTCTTCTCTGACTTCCGCCTTTCTCTTCATTTCCACATATTCGTGGGTCTTTAAATCATCTAACATACCTAATCTCGGCCTGCCACTGCCTCTTTTTCCTTCCATTCTACCTTCTACCTTTCATTCGTATTATATATATATATATATATATATATATATATATATATATAAATGTATATATATAATTATATATATATATATTATATATATACGTATACTGTACATACAGTATATCTTGCAATTAGTTAACGTTAATCTACATTCAATCCAAATCAAGAGAACTAACTAAAAATTATAATGTCACTAATTTTGTAATACGTTTTATTCATTTCTTTGAGATGAATACTATAAAGTCGAGATCATATCTTAACATATATTTCCAGTAGAAATTTCCAAATTTTTCTCATTAAATGCTAAGGAGGCTACGTTAACTCCACATTTAGCTCCAAAAGGATATCATTGAAGTAAGAGCCACGATTTGAACACCGCACATACTGATCTGCAGTCAGCAAATTACAACTGGCTCAGTTAACTATAGCATAGCACCACAAATGCAGCACTCTATCTTCTTTTTCCACAATTCGTTTTATAAGAGTATATTGCGTATTATATGCTATCCAGTTAACAAAGCTCTCAAATAACAGAATTATATTTTCAATTTCGCAAGATACATTAGCATTAATCTTAAAAAAATCAGCTCAGAGCTAAAGACTCAAGCAATATAAACTTAGTAGGAAATTTGATTAGATCTCTCGCTAATCGCTAGTAATAATCGATTGTAGATTTCAATAGAAATCTACTGTTACGAACTAACTGTTCGGAACAGTTTTAAGATAGTTGACAAGAAAGTAATGTTATTCTATATTTAACAAAAATAGCGAACAAGCTTCATCCACCTTGACGAAACACTTGGCACGGTCACGCACGTTATTTTTCTGATTGGTACGAAATTTGAACGAGAATTCATTAAAACCAGCTTACAATCGCCAGTTGTCTACACCTGCTCGCAATTAGTCATGTAGAACTATGCGCTGAGTTTGTGTGACGACGTTTACAAGATCTACATTGGTACTGCTAAAATGTACATCAGCATAAAAATAACATCTTCAGTTTCACTGGCAGGTGTTCAGTTCTAAAGTGTCAAGATCATCGAATGGCACGCATCATAGACGCAGGGATGATTTTAAAAGTGGCCAGGCTTCAGCATGCCTAAAAGTGGCCAGGCTTAAGGATGCCTAAAAGTTACCAGGCTTCAGTATGCCTAAAAGTGGTTAGACTTCAGCATGCCTAAAAGTGGCCAGGCTTAAGGATGCCTAAAAGTGGCCAGGCTTCAGCATGCCTAAAAGTGGCCAGGTTTCAGCATGCCTAAAAGTGGCACTGGTCAAGCGCTAACAGCTGTGTAACTAAGCTAGAAACTGTCAAGCCTAAAAGTGGCCAGGCTTCAGTATGCTTAAAAGTGGTCAGGCTTCAGCATGCCTAAAAGTGGCACTGGTCAAGCGCTGACAGCTGTGTAACTAAGCTTGAAACTGCTGCACAGCTTCGCTGATATGCATATAAACAATACGTGTATAGTGGAAGCTGCGAAATATACTTATTGAACCTAGTATACAGCTGCTGCATACCTTCAGCTCAATCTTTGACGATTCATTGCATCGAAAATATCTCACTCCAGAATATTATTGTTGCAAAGTGGCAGTGCTTATTGCATTGAGAGCCGTGCGATGTATTAAACTGGCGCGGTTTTGTCCGTGCCAGCTTAATACACTCAGACACCAATGACGTGCATCAAAGGCGCTCTCAGTGCTTGTAGTCTACTGCAAAGCTAATGAAGTGGATTGAAAATTTGTCCAATAACAAAAGGTTTAAAGAAATTAGCGAATTTCATATCGATCCAAATACGATTTTCTTATTACGAGTAGTCTAAAACAGATATGTAGGCCCTATTCTAGGCTTTTCTTTAGGTTGAGCATTTGATCTTCACTGGCTGGAGCCAGTGGCTATGTCGGTAATGTATCCGACCGCGGATCAGCACTGGGATTTATATCCTGGCTTCACCTGTCACTGATATCGCTTTCGAGAGATGAAACTGATATTAACATCCGTTTTAATCTCGTTCATGAATTGAGACATGATTGTGCGACGGTGAAAATAAGTTTGTTTCGATTTCATTCAAAGCTGGTTGTATATATTAAATATATTATAAACGATATTAACTAAACTAATTGAAGATCATCACACAAATTTCGTAACTCTTTCTAAGCTATGATAAATTAAACATGTCAAAATAATGTTTTACAAGTTCCTCCTATATAGGCCTAATATTAAAATGTAAGCGTAATACTAAACATGTTTTATACTAAAAAGTAATTTTGGGCATGTATATTAGAGAAATAAAAAGTTTTTAGTAGGGTTTTCATCATTAATTATCTAACTCTGAGACTCGTCCTAATGAGAGACAAAGTATAATCAACTAATTATTTCACGAAAGAACAATGTTTCGGTAGTTGGTTTATATTAGCCTATATTAAATTAATTGGTAAGTAATTGTAATTAAGTAATTGGTTTATATTATATTAAATACAAAAAATGTATACATATGAATAAAATAATGGTATAATAATCTCCAGGAAATAGCATGAAAAAAACTATTAAGTATAATCTTCATGTTAGATACTCGCTAACTCTCTTTACTTTCGTTCGGACTTACGTTAACGTAATTTACAGTAAGAATTGACGAACTTTGGACTACTTTTTCTATTTATAGCAACAAATTTGCATAGTATGTACAGTGCTAGTACATGGGTCAGTAAATTTAAATTAATCACAATTATGCTCAGATTTTCATAGTAGACTAAAGTAGAAATTATCGCAAGACACTGCCACTACAGAACATTTTGTTTATCTACTTCTCGTAGTCCTAGCCCACAAAGTTAAAGTTTTATTTAAAAGCTATAAATAACTTAAATTAACGAATAGGCCTTATAGGACCCATGCAGAATAGACTGACCGTTTACGGTAATTTTCCTTTAAGTCGACTAAAACAGAAGCTGAAATACAAACCACTTCAAATATGCTATATCCAATTCCAACGTTAAGAATGTAAAAAATTAGATTTCGTAGCGAAATCAACTTGTTAAGTGCTGGAGGTTTCGTTAAGCTATAGAGTCCATTGAAGCAGACAGTGAGTAGATCATATTCATTGGACCTACAATTCAGACGAACACAACAGTGCTACATAAACACCTGGCAAAAGATTTTCACCGCAAGATTTATCATATACGACAAAAACCTCCAACATGGTAGAACTGTTTCCAGTAGAGATAATCAGGCTTGAAAGCGACGATTGATGTTATTCCGCTAAGAATGGTCACATGACGTAAGGTTGCAAGATGAATGATACGTATGCGAGGTGGCGCAGTCAGCGCACGATTAAAGGATCTCTGACTAGCGTGATATCATGAACAAGATCTTAATATCTTCGAAATTTTCAGAAGACAATTACTAACAGAGAGGACACTTAAAAAACATAGATGAAAAGTGAAAATCGGTAAATAAGATAACACAAAATATTCAGGTGACGCTAAGCTAATAAAGCATAGATTTAAGCAATGCGAAATATCAAAACATCAAACCCTTCGCTCTCATTTTACCGCCTCATTCCTTCGCGTTGAACTACAACGCGAGGTCAATGCATGAAATACATTTAAGCAACTTTCGATGCTATTCTTAATTTTTTATGTACACATGAAATCGTCATTTAGAAGCAGTTTCAGTTTTGGAATTTTTTTAGACATATTAATTAAAAGTTTTGACTACACTTAACTCTCTAGGCTGTCTTGCTTAAAGCACTTCAAGAAACTTAGAAAATATTTATGAAAGCATTTTGTAGAGAGAGGGCTTAAGGCTCCACGCTCTCGCTCTTTTCAGTGGCAGTAATTGTCACAAAGTAGTTGTGTCTATTCCAGCTGAGTTTGAAACTCTTCACAGATTGGCACTACTGGGCAGTGACGCAGTTTACTGCCTTATTACGACTACACGTTTAGAAAGATTTGTCGCCTAAACCGGATATTACGAAAGAACCCGTAGCCACGAGGAATGAGTATTAGTCACCGAGCTTAAGGTAAACTACCGCTACCGGGAATAGTGATTAAAGACTCAGTGCATGTACTGTATAAAGTATATATATATATATATATATATATATATATATAGATTATATATATATATATATACACGTATATATATACATGTATATATATATATATATATATATATATATATATATATATACTGCATATATAAGTATAAATATCCGCTATATATATATATATATATATATATATATATATATATATATATATATATACATATACATAATATAACATGTGTGTTAATTACACTCATATTAGGCCTACTGTTTAGTGATCTCCACTGACGGTAACGAAAAGAAAAAGCAACCACTTAAGGGACAATATTTATCCGCAGCTATAGTCTACATAGTATATTAAAAATAGACCATATATGCTATACAAGGCATAAAACTTCTGTGTAAGTTGAAATGTGTTTATTTAACAGACATCTTTCAACAATGCACATATCCTGCTTAACTCATTTTATACTGTATATACTTTTATTTTATACAATTTTTATTTCTATTTGTCGAATATCCATACTGCACGCGAATGGATTATATAACACAGACGTCAAACTACAATTTAAATTAAAATAACTTATAAGCTATATAAACCATAAGCACTACCAGAATTACAATAACTTAAATACTCACTGAATTATGGCATTATCTTTACTCGAGAATTGCCGCAGCATCTAAACGATGACAATGAGACCGCAGAGAGCTCAGAACTCTAATAAACTAACCGACCAAATAAACACACGCCTCACTCTGGATGTCCATGAGCTTCTAGAAACTCTAAACAAAGAAATAAAATGTGTAATATCTATTTTTATCAGCTATATATTTTAAAACTAGCCCAACTAGCCTCGAAGTAGCGTACAGTCACGTGACCAGACAATCATGAGTCATCACTCAAGGGCCCATGACTCATCAGTCACGTAGTTCATCAGTCACGTGACCAGACAATCATGAGTCATCATTCAAGGGCCCATGACTCATCAGTCACGTGGTTCATCAGTCACGTGACCAGACAGTCATGAGTCATCACTCACGGGTCCATGGTTTAACGGCAACCAATTTGAAATAAAAATGCTAAAAGACTGGTAAAGCTAATGCTAACGTCAGTCTCCTCACTCGAAAGCGATGTCAATGACGGGCGAGCCCCGGATTTGAACCCCGCACATACTGATCCGCGGTCGTATATCATACCGACATTGCCAAAAGTAAATATGTCACATTATCAAGAATCCCAAGATGACAGTTGACTTTTCAAAATGAAAAGAAAGTTTTCAAGCCCACTAATTATTGCGCATGATACGACATTAAAAATTTCTTGATTTAGTCATAAGCCTTGGAAATATGACTATAGTCATATATGATCATTCTTAGAGCTTGATGAAATACATGTGTATTTATATGAGTATATATATTTTTGAGTATAGGTATATATTTTAAATAATATTCTAAAAGTAACAGAAGAGATTTCTATTAAATTGCCGAAATAGACCTACACTTAATTTTAGATAGCAATATATTGATTATTACCAAGGGAGCGAAAATGTTTTGTATGATTGTCAAAAACTTCCAAAAGTTAGGTTTTATAAACAAACTATATTTGATATCAATTTTGTCGAAGTTAATTTTCTGAACGAAAAAGCAGCCAAACGAAGTTACCAATGTCGTTTATCATCGCCATGCTAACAGATAATTGTTATGTTCACAGCTTAATTGTTATGGTTCAATGCATTCGCTGTTGCTGTCCGTGGTTTTACTTCACGTAACAACCTTTCCCAATTTTCTGCTATTTTATTGTCCATGTGTTAAATTCACCCAAAGGATTTGAAAACTCAATATGTTGAAGAGAGCAAAGGATTCTAAACGGTGCCGTTTCGCAAAATTCCATTTGGTACATTTGATTAGCACCCGGCTTTACAATGAAGTTTAACAGGCGATTAGGATATTCTTATGGTTTTGATTCAGGTTAGGGTTAGAAGCTAAACCCAAAAGAGTTGATCGATGGTGTGCTCCTTACAGAGCGTAAGAATAAACTGTAAGAATATCCATCTCATGAACCCACTCTGAGACTGAAAAGAAGATAGATAGATAGATAGAGAGAGAGAGAGAGAGAGAGAGAGAGAGAGAGAGAGAGACTATGAAGATATTTTACAGTATCTCTTAACTCTAAGTAAAGTATTCTCTTAACTCTAAGTAAAGCAGTGATGAAAACTAGAAGATGAAAATTATAAGAAAATTATGTTAATTAAATTAAATTTAATTAATTAATTATTAAATAAAATCATTAAATAAATAAAAAATTAGAAATATGAAGAAATTGAAGAAAATTAGAATATCTACAATCCTAGGTCACAACATGTCAGACTTCCATCTTCGCATATCTGAAATTTGAGCGACTGATTGCTCTAGTGGACAATAAATTTGCTAATTAATGCTGACAAGCAATATCTGCGCTAGTCTGTAAATGTCTGTAAACATAATCTATAATCTTCTAGAAAACGGCAGGTCTAGGGTACATATTTCTACTCAATCTGCATTCGTTCTTAATGAACAGCCGTCAGACGACGAACAAGTCCTTTTTTATTTCAAATATCGAATGCATCAAATTAAAATATAACAAAACAATAATTAGAGTGCTACTGTTGCTCATGATAACATCGGGCGCTATTGAGACAAATCCAAGCCGGTGAGAAAAATGAAGGTCCAAAACGGTGCAAATTAAAAAATGCAGAAAACCAAGTCCATATTCATCTCAATCTAGCGGCAATGCCTATAAACCCTCCTGTAAGTGCCAATAATTTGGGAAAGCAAGATGATTCCACAATGGCTTTAAATGTCCTTCCTAATGTTCAGACAACTTATGCGCCTCTAAACACGCTGGATAAATCTGTTATCCTCTCATTTTGACGTTCAGTTTTATTTTACAAACTTAGCATTTTAGTATACTACTTTATTTAGTAAGTATACAATACATCTTTATTAATGTCCTTTTATAGACGTCTGGATACAAAGCGTAAAATTAGTCCAGGTCTACTATTAATATCATAAGTAATATAGCAATTAACACTTAGAGTGACATTGTCATCCATGGCAACATCGAACGATATTGAGATAAATCCAATCCGGTGAGAAAAATGAACGCCCGAAAAGGTGTAAAATCGAAAATCACAAGACCAGTCCAAAGATTTCTATAAAATATTAAATATTAAGTAGGTCTATTTAAGTGTCACTGCTATCATTCAGTAAGAAAATACTATTTAAAACATTTTTATATGTTATTCACATTACACAATTTTCAACCATACTATTCTCTTTAATTAACTCATCTACAATATCTACATAAATATTATTAGTCTATACTATGCAATTATATAAATTAAATTAGAATACATGAGCGTAAACGTATATATTTAATTAGTTTGCTTACTAACTATCAGCCTACGTGACTAAATAAACAAAGAAATCAAACCTTTGATTCGGCTACTAGCAGTTTGCTAAGCCTAGAGTGAGCTATCCTATGTAACGATGTGTTGGGCTCACCAACAACAACAATACTGACGGAGTTTGTCAGCTGCTAGCGCTCGATGAACAATGGGGCGAAGCAGTCGCGGCTGGTCCAAGAACCGGCCGCCGCCGCTTGAAGGGCTGTATGATCCGCCTGATCGCCTGGGGTTATCAAGAAAGTTAGGGAAGAGCTACGGAGTGCAAACAGAGGGGCGATAGAAGGAGTATGGGGGAGGAGAGAGAGAGAGGGGAGAGAGAGAGAGAAAGAGAAAGAGAGAGAGAAAGAAAGAGAGAGGAAAACAGAAAGACTCAGAATGAGAGAGACAGAGAGACAGAGAGAGAGAGAGAGAGAGAGAGAGAGAGAGAGAGAGAGAGTGAGAGACAGAGAGAGAGAGAGAGAGAGAATAAGAGTGAGAAATTGTAAAGTTTAAACGGATTATAGAGAGAGAGAGAGAGAGAGAGAGAGAGAGAGAGAGAGAGAGTGAGAGACAGAGAGAGAGAGAGAGAGAGAATAAGAGTGAGAAATTGTAAAGTTTAAACGGATTATAGTTTAAATTACCGAACTAGTTTACTGAAATTATGCCACTTTTGAAATTAAATTAGTTCTTTTTAGTTTAATTACTTTTTAATAAAATAAAATAAAAGTTTACACAAAAGTAATTTTGTTTCATTGCAATTGAAATAGATAAAATTATTTTGAAATGCGCACAATTTTTGTCAATAACTCAAATTTTATTGTCTACATACGTCTTTTTTAATAAGAAAACATCAATAAGTTCTTAGCATTAATGTGATTGTCATCATATCGAATGCCTGCTGAGAGAGTGAAGTAGCCATCATAACGAACAATTACTAAGCATCAAGAGTTATTTGCAGGTGGCGGCTAAAGTTGTGGAAATTTTCTGAACCTGGAGGCGCAATCAGCTGTTTGAAAGGAAAGAATGTGTCCAGGTTGAGCTAATGGTGTGCTGGGTTATGAGGATATGCCGCTGTGAATCAGTAGATACGCGGTTCAAATCCTGTGCTCGTATGCTTAAACATGACACAGACTTTAAACAAAATTTATTTTTAGGAATGCAGAGAAGCCGCAATAAAGGAATTATGAAATTCTGCATTATGACAGAACGAAAAAGTTTGAGGCAGAGTTTTAATGTATTAGTATATAAGAAAGATACAAACAAATATATTTATCTAGTATAAGAGTCTTAAGAGATAAATGTCTTATATGGTGATTACTTAAATTCTATTTACTCTAGGCCTGAAATTCTAAACTACAAACATTTCAGCCATTCTTGCTGGTCTTATTTGCTAATTTTAGGAAGACGGATAGTGAAGGCGCTAGTGATAGATATTCATTATGTTTAGTACACACACAATCATTCACTCACTCACTCACACACACACATACAAAACAGACAGACAGACAGAGACAGACAGACACAGAGACAAACATTAAATTACATTATACTCATACTCGTCACAAGACATAGACTACACGTCATAATACTCATACTCGTCATAAGACATACACGTCATAATACTCCTACTTGTCATAAGACATACAAGTCATGGGACACTCAAAGTTACAATTAGCCTCACCTAAGATGCAATTTAAAATAGGGTATTGCTATAGGGTATTGTGTATTTTTGATGCTTTTGTACATTATGTTGAAAATACTCAGCTGCCGTTTACGTGACGTTATTATTAGAATAAATTGTTATTTATATGCAATGTAGGCCAAATATTCTTCAGACATCTGCTTCCATAAGAGTCCAGTCCACGTGACTATGGCTGCAAAGCTTAGTAACAAGTAATTGTATCAATAGCGCCGTGGTTAGAGGCGTCAGGTAATGTCATGAAGTTTTAAATGACAGATCCAGAGGTAAATTTAACTGTCGTGGGTTTGAGTCCCGGCAGCACTGAACTGTGAGTAAAATCTCAGACACTCACAGGACTGGTTACACGGAAAATGAATAAATTGTCTAACGGTTTAGACGGGTAAGATTAGAAAGTGATTGATATCAACATGGTTGATCACTTCAGTAAAAAGAGTGTTTTTATTCAGTGATGATGATATTAAGTTGTTCTGATAGCGTCACGACAGACCGTGGCCTCGCTGACTGCAGGGTCCAAGGTTCTTATCTGAATCAGTCTACAGCTGCAGCAAGCATTTTCACACAGTAAATAAGTGTTTAATACTGTAATGCAGTATAATATAGGCCTACTGCATTAAAGTATTAAACACTTATTAAATGTATTATCTTAATTTTAAAAATTTTAAGATCTTTAATCCAGTAAATCTATAAGATTCAATCCTTACCTTAGCTAACTACTGCAGTTATCAACTATACTAAGTTGTTAACTAAGGCAATGATTTGATCTTATAAGATTTACTCAAAGATCTTTAAAATCTCTAAAATTAAGATCTTTTTATTATGTTGATTTACTAGACTTAAATTTTTTATTAAGACTATTCTAAACGATGGTTGTTTTAATTTCGTATTACAGAAATGAAGACTGTTATGACAAGACAAATGTCGCTCTTTATATGGATTAAGCTTAATATATTTGCAAATATTACCCCAGGACAAGAAGACGCTATAACCAGTACAAGTAAAATAAAATAAAGCAGACCTACAATTAAAGGGTTTTTTATGACTTTAAGATCAGCTGCAGCTGCACAGATTATATATTATTCGTTGAATAAAGCTTAATGCTCATTAAACTGCAGGTATACTATTGTACATGGTGGAAAATTTTCATATCTTTAAACAAACGCTTTGTGAATAAAAAACCAGACGAAATAAAAGTAAGTCTCTAATGGTGTTCTTATATTATATCTTTTATATCTAAAAAACACTAATCTAGCAGCTGCAGACGGCACACAAACATTGGGCGGAAATGTTTAATTAACACTAGCAATGACATGAAACCTTGAGAGTAGTGATTTCATACGAAGGAGCTAGTAATTCTCTTTATTTATTTAATATCATTTAATTATTTTACGTCACTGACATCGCTCTCGAGTGATTGACGGAAATTGACGTTAACATTAGCTTTACCAGCTTTAATCAATGTCATTCATATCAATATCTCCTAAAATGAAGAAGTTTTAGAGGAAGTTAGTACAGATAGACACTTGATAAATGCATTAAAAATAAGAATAAGAGATGAATAGAGAACATTCTGCGGGGCTTTACATGTAGTTATAGAGGTCATAGAAGCTAGAATGGAAGGAAATTAAGAGTCTAAGTACATGTAGGCTTAGATGTAGTCGGAGAGAGGCGTTGTATGTCACGAACCTGTCTGTAGATCGATATATATATATATATATATATATATATATATCTATATATCTATATAATATAATATTATTATATATATGATATATATTATATATATATATATATATATATATACAGAGAGAGAGAGAGAGAGAGAGAGAGAGAGAGAGAGAGATCATTCATTAAGTTACTCTAAATTATAATATTATTACGTTACTGTCAATGGTAATTATTAATATTATTACAGTTAATTAAATTAGCTAAGCTAACAACTTCAATTTATCATCGCTTAATTCCTATCTCTGGAATAGTTATAGGTTGGACGTCCTCTTTACTCTTTCGTTATTTCTTTGCATTTTTCTTTTTTTTAAAAATGTCTTAATAGCGTAGGTATAACGTCACGAAGTTTTAAATGATTGATCCTGAGGTGAATTGAACTCTCGTGGGTTCGAATCCCAGCCGCTCAGATCTGAGAGTAAAATCTCGGACATTCACTGGACTGGTTAAACAGAAAATGGTCTAAATTGCCTAACGATTTAAACATGTGGTATTAAAAATTGATAGATATCAACGTAGTTGATCATTTCACTATAATGCGTGTTTATTTTTTTCCATCAATCTCTCATACCAGCACGTAGCAGCACAATACTCCGCAGATCTGGATGTTAGTATTTTTCATCCTCTCTTCAAAAGTTTTTATTTTAATTACATCTACAAATTCCGTGAACAGTTTCATATGCAGTGAAAGTATTATAAGTATTTTTTCGATGTCTCGTTTCTATTTCTATCTATTTTCTATTTCTATCTTTTGTCCGTTTCTATTTCTTGTCTCTTGCGACCTGCACGTAAAGTAGACCATATTTATTTAATTCTCGATTCTTTCTGTAACTGGAGTTCCAATTAAATGAATTCCGATATTCTTAAACTAACTTTTGTTCTTATTTCAACTTGTTATCATAATCACTCGTTTATTTCAAAGTCAAGAGCATATTTAAACTTAGATTGCAAATCCAACAAGCACCAACGTAATAGCTACCGAGTTCATTATATGAATAACTGTAGTCTTTATGTTGTTGTTGTTGCTGTTGTTGTTGTTGCACATGGTATTGTAAGAGGAGCTCTTGCTGGCGTTACAGCTGGTTGGATATTTAATCAGATAATAAAACGATTTAATGTTCTAATCTTCTATAATTACAGTGATATATATATTTATGTGCACTATGCTTTGTCTAAAATTGGTTTTGTAATATTTTTACGACCTTAGTCATATGTAACGATTTACATCTAAACATGCAATTTAAAAACGTTATTAATATTAGTGAGCGAAAATAGGATAAGCCTTACTTATAAACATAGGCTAAACTTATGGTTTAACATATAACATAACAACAATTAGAGTGCTACAGTCATCAATGACAACATCAAGCACTATTGAGACAAAATCAAACCGGCGAGCATAAAGAAGGTCTACTTAAAAAATTATTAAAAATAAGTTAGAAATACAAAATAATAAATGATTCATTGAGATATTTTATTTGAGAAAGTCGGCGGCCGAAATGCTAAATTGGAATAAGCATAGAAATTCCTAGTTATAATTACGCTAAAATTCTGTTATAAAAATATAATAGGCTGCAACTGCTGAAATATTTAAGAAGAATAGTAAAAATAGTTCGAATATGAATGGATTGAAGGAGAAAAGAAGTCGATTTCGGAAAGCAGTGTAAATGGTACTAGAGAAAGTGAGGGACTACGAAATCGGTGGAGTAAATGAAAAAGAGTGTCAGCTGTTAGGGGCTATTTTAATAGTAGCTAAATAGTTATATGATTTTTCTTAAAGCAAGAAGTTCTAAAAAAAATACGGGTCACAAGCGAAGTGTTAGACAGAGTGGACGTAAGGAGGAAACATAACAGTATAGACACCAGTTGTGGCAGTTCCAAGGGATTATAGAAGAACTGCAAAGCAAAAGGTCATTGTTGGAGTGATGAATTAGGAGATATGACAAAAATGTGATGAATTAGCAGATTATGACAAAAGAAGGCAACAAAGCACGTGACCTGATCTGTTGTACAAAGAGGTCAGGCTATGGACAAGAACCAATAAAGAATAGAGTCGCAAAGAGTATTATAAATTACAAGGATGGGGAGTTGACGACAGAGCTGGATTAAATTAAAAAAGATAGAGAGAATATGTAGGGGAGCTGTATGATAAGGCTGGGAAGCTAACTCAAAAGGGTTTTGAAATAGAGGAAGAAAATTTAATAGGAAATGATAAAAAGGGCCTAGATATAACGAAGGAAATTTTTTAAACAATTAGTGGCATGAAGATAGAAAAGACAGCAGGAATAGATGATGTTCATTGAAAAGTATTGGATGTGTTGGAGGGACAGACACTCAACAAGCTTACATGTGGAACTATGCATAAAAGCTTAAAATACTGGTATTTGGCCGGAAGACATTACCAAAGCAATGATAACCCCAATTGCCAAAAAAGCCAATGCTGTGAAATTTTCAGATTATAGAAAGATTATTAGAAAGATCTTAAATACCGATGATTTTTAGATTGATGCGTCGATGATCTTAATCGGAGACAATAAATATTCACATCGAATCGAAAGTGAATACTGAGCAAGACACAAATTGGTTTTAGAAAAGCTGCAGCATTTAATGAAAGGAATAGGGGTAATGTCTACATGTCCGTTGTAAACAAAGCTTAAAATATGAGAATGACGTCTGTGTATGTTGTGTGATTTTTGAGAAGGACTTTGACGGGATAGTCTGGGATGGATGAATATCTTGAAAAGTTTAGGAACTGACTGGAGAGATAGAATATTGATTCTAAACTTGTACCTGAATCAAAAAGCTGTAATCAAGATCCGAAAAGAATACTCAGAAGATTGCTACATAGGACATGGAGTATAACAAGGTCATAGCATTTAGCCACTGTTTTTAACATTTACGAAGGAGCAGTGACGAAGGAGACCATGGAAAACATTGACGAAGGAATAAATTTTGCAAGATGTTAGGTTTTCAGATGATCAAGGAATAGTAGTGGAAAACCAAAATGACTGCATAAGATAATGGATCGACTGAACATTGAATTATGGTATAAAGATCAATATAAAAAAGACAAAGATTATGAGAATGTCCCACGAAAGAGGTAGAGTCCAGATCACAAGAAATGGTAAGATATTGGAACAGGTATGGAGTTTCCAATAGGTACATCACACTTTAACAGATGATGTGAAATGTGTGACCGAAATATGTAGTTAGTAGGATTACACAAGCAAAGGAGGCTTAGTAGGAAAAAACTTTTAAGAAGTAGGTGGAAGAGCTAGATAGGACATATTCTAAGGGGTATAGTTTACTAATACTAAAAGAGATCATAGAAAGTAGAGTGGAAGGAAAGAGAAGTGGATGCAGATAAAGATTAGAAATGTCAGGTGATTTAAAGATCCACTCATATGTGGACATGAAGAAGAAAACAGAAGACAGAGAAGAGTGGAGTCATTATAAACCATGGTCCTGCAAGTAGAAAATAAAATAAAGGAGAGCGACTGAGATGATTATAAGTTAATATAAATACATTTCTGATGTTAGAATTATTGCTGTGTCTATTAGTTAATTTGAATATGTGTATTATTACTGATTTTTACTTGTTTGGCATTTTATGATGTAAGTAAACAAACTTTTTTCAATTTGTTAACTTGTAATAGGTTTCAGGATTAATTTAAAGAATTTGCGAGAGCTTCACTGTGTTTGAAATTGTTTACACACCTTGTGGATACATCAGTCATGTATGATTCAGAGGATTTCTATCTGGAAGAGGATAAATTGTAAGTTATGTATTTTAGTATTTGTATTATATTTGTAACTATCTCTCTCTCTTTTTCTCTCTCTTTCTCTCTCTCTATTTCTCATTCTCTCTATCTAGATCTAGAATGTCTGTCTGATGTAACGTATTATGATGAGTATTGGCGTATATTGACAACGTTTAGGCCTAAATTGAAAGCAACTTTTTCCTATTTAAGAAATTTTGGGATATTGATTTACTGAGAGTCTAATGCTACCTTAGTAGAACTTGGCCTTAGGATTAAGAGGTTAGAGTTCAAATCCAGGTTCAGTTAAAATTGACCATTGTCCTAGATGTGTGAATTTTTTGCTCATGGTTACCTTCTGGTATTTACGATAATTTAATTTGTACAGTAATACAACTTTATTACACAGTAGGTGTATTAGATTTCCCTCGATGGTAAAAGTGATTTGAAACTTGCAAAAATGTAAGATGCTGTCTGTCCAGCAAATTTACTGCATTGTGAAACGGGTGATATATGACATAGACTATATATATATATATATTTATTATTATAATTTTTATATAATTTAGTATTTATTACATTAGTTTTCCCTTTGTTGTGTCCAGGATGTTTGAAGAATTGACTAACCGGTGACTGCACGTGTCGTAAAAGGCGACTAGAGCACTAAGATTCAAACCAACTTCAGAAGGGCATTTGGTTGGTGAGCACCTGGGCTCCAGAAAGTGCTACCAAAATTTTATAAAACTAATGAAAAAAAAGGGGATTGACTGATGATATTGTATGGGAGAGAGAGGAGTTGAGAAGGACTATTCGTATCCTGACCCTAGTTGAACTGGAATTGAAGTGAAGATGATGATAATGAGTATTTATTTATTATATTAGTATTTATATACTATATAGTAGTATTTAGTATTTATTAGTATATTATGGCATAGATGTAACAATTTTTTTCGCCTGAAAGCTGATGCTTGCGCATTGCTTATTGATCTCTTCGCGCACAGCTACTGATTTTTAATTACTAGATGCTGTCGAGCTATATTGTAAAATTAGTCACATGTACTAGGCCCACTAGACTGTCGTAGCGCTAATATAATTGCTAGGCCTCGGCTAGCTGCTGTATATTATCAGTTGTGCCTGCTGTATACGGCTTCAGGCTGACTGGTGCATTCGTTCACTCAGTGTGCCCGCATGGCGCATTCTAACAGCTGTTTCACTAGTGTAGCAGAGTAATGAATTTAAAATCAATATTCGATTAAGTCATCGATAGCTAGACTAGTGTCTAGGCCTAGTGTGATATATAACAGTTTGCCCCATGTTAATTATAGGCCTGTGTGGTCAGTTAATGTTATGTATGCCTAAGATACCGGCTGTTTTATTACACGTTTATGGATCTAGAAGTTTCTTAACGGATATGCTGTGTACATGTATATAGCATTTTAATAGAATATCTAAAAGTCAATATAACTTATATAAGATCTCATATAACATTAGTTATTAGGTAGAATTATTATGTAGTACCAGTACAAGCTTACTTATAGTTGTTATATAAGTATTACATATACATGTAGATATGAAGCCAAGTAGTAACATACATACGTGTAGTCCTATTTAAAAGAAGTACAATGCAATATTTTATTTCTATTATGCAGAGTATCTTATAATTATAACACAGTTCTAACTTTAGTTGAAATGCTTATTACTGTACTATATATATATACAATTATACATGGGTATATTTTTATATATTATATATAATTATATTATATATTATATATATAATTTATAAATATATATATTATATATACATGTCAATATATATATTATATATATATAATTTCTATATTAATATATATATATATATACAAGTATATATATATATATATATATATTATATATATATATTATATATATATATATATATATATATATGGCCTATATATATATATATATATATATATATATACATATATATATATATATATTCATGTGTATATTTATATATGTGTATATATATATATATATATATATATATATATATATATATATATATATATATATATATATATAATAAATTTATTACTAATATTAGATAGAAATTTAGTGATGTGTATAGTATGTGTGTTTTGGAATGTATGTCTTTAATGTTATCCTCAATATAACACTAAAATATACCGGTTCGATACCTGTAGTTCATTCTACACCTTCAGCGTTAAACAAAAGAAAGTTCATTAGCACGATGGTTTCTATCAATTAGGCATGTAGGCTACTGAATTGGCTCTTTAAAAGTATCTGCCTTAATCATGTAGTACACTGTTTATAATGATAGGATGTTTTTTGTTCTTATGTTTATAAACTGAATTAATGCTATTTTTCAGACATTGTATCACGGACAATTGATCAGTTTTAATCTTAAATGTCATAACTGACACTTTTGACAGCGTAGTTTGATGATAACCATTTATGTAAGAGTGTGCCTTTGTGCATGTGAGTGGAGACTGTAATTAGTTGATAATGGTTAAACTTTCTATGGTATAACGGTTTATTGTAAAGAAAAATGGATTTATACTCTCTAGCCGATGAAAATAAGTGGGCTCAGTTACCCTGGGAGGACAAATGGTGAGTTGCGTCAAAGGTGCAGAACCGTGTTATACAACGAATATACGCTGTGTTTTCTTTAATGTTTCTTTATAAAACTTTTTTCTTAATTTTATTATTTTTTAATATTTTTTCTTTATTGTTACACAGTGTCATATAGGTTGCCTAGTAAAATAATGGAGACAGAAGGTAAAAGAGGCTGCTCTGGTGTCCACAAAGTGACGTTACGCAGAGAAAAGAAGAAGTAAAATAATAATTAATTATATACATCTTGTGCTACATCTAATGTTACTCTCTCCCTCCCTTAGTATACTGCCCGCTGGCAGGTCCATGGTATATGACACTTCCACTCTTCTCTGTCTTCTGCTTTCCTCTTCATGCCCACATAATGTTACTATCATGGCTATACTGCGAAATTTTTAACCACAGCTGATTGGATAAATTTTTATTTTCACCGGACTTGTTACAGCCCAGTAGCCTAGTTATTGAATTGTAACTAAACAGCTAAGCAACAGCTAAATAGCTTATGATATAAATGTAAAGAGATTAAACTAATTCTCCAAGCAGTAACAAAATTAGTTTCCATTCTGTTGTTTTCAACAAATCCTGCTGTGCACGGTTTCTGACCAACTGTAGACTGCATGCGTCTTAGAAGTTGACAAAGCACTGAAATTGAAAACAACGTCAAAAAGGGAATTCGGTTGGTGAGCGCTTAGGCCCCAGAATATCTACAGTTTTCTTCAAACAATGATAAAGTTTCCCACCCCACAGATAGGAGTTGAGAAGGTCTATTCATTTCCCAACCCTAGTTAAACTAGGTATCAGGGGAAGATGATAATGAGTATGATGGTGATGATAATGTTTTTGAATTCAACAAAACTGATCTGTATCGACAAAATTGAAAATTGTATTTGCTTTGTAAGAGCCGACTAGTGCAGATACTGAGAGTGGCAATGGAAACATATAGTATCATTTAAGCTTTTCTTTTGAACTAAAGTCCACTTGAAGTGAAAGAAATGCATAGGCTGTGATATGAGATGAACGGTATGACTGACTGCTCAGTAGTGATGAGATGAACGGTATGACTGTGACTGCTCAGTAGTGATGAGATTAATTGTAGGACTGTGACTGCTCAGTAGTGATGAGATGAACGGTATGACTGTGACTGCTCAGTAGTGATGAGATGAACGGTATGACTGTGACTGCTCAGTAGTGATGAGATGAACGGTATGACTGTGACTGCTCAGTAGTGATGAGATGAACGGTATGACTGTGACTGCTCAGTAGTGATGAGATGAACGGTATGACTGTGACTGCTCAGTAGTGATGAGATGAACGGTATGACTGTGACTGCTCAGTAGTGATGAGATGAACGGTATGACTGTGACTGCTCGGTAGTGATGAGATTAACTGTATGACTGTGACTGCTCGGTAGTGATGAGATGAACGGTATGACTGTGACTGCTCAGTAGTGATGAGATTAATTGTAGTACTGTGACTGCTCAGTAATGAATTTATGCGATTGCAGAACTTTAGAGATCGAGAGAGAGTGAGAAAAAAAGAGAGAGAGACAGAGGTTGGGGGGAGGGAGGAGAATCCTCAATAGAAAACTCGATCTGTTTTTAATTTTAGGCTGGTTATTTTTAGTATATAATGATGTATCAGTAAGATTTTATTGCATTGAATCAATGATATGTATAATTTACAATAATTGTAAGTAGTTTAATTTTTATTATTACTATAGGTTAAATACAGCTGTATATATTGGGTAAACAGGATTGTTGTCTCAGAGAATGACACCCCTGCCCAGTAAATGTTAGTCGAACCTGAGGAAGGCATAGGGGGCCCAACTCGTCATAAGCAGAATCCCCCGCAAATAATGGTATATCAAAAGGAATGTTATAGATGATTCATAGATCCACTCGTATGTGGACGTGAAGAGAAAAATGGAAGATAGAGATGAATTGAGGCGTTATATGCCAGTTACCTGCCATTAAGCAACGCACTGAGAGAGAGAGAGAGAGAGAGAGAGAGAGAGAGAGATAGAGAGAGAGAGAATCTACTAACAGGTTACAGAACTTCTAGTCATATAGTTCTGATGGATTTATGTTTCAGGGGTATGACAGTGACCTCGGGCAGTGTAACTCTGGATAAGGACCCACAGAATCTGATAGGAATCAGTATTGGAGGAGGCGCACCCTACTGCCCCTGCCTCTATGTCGTGCAGATATTCGACAACACCCCTGCAGCCAAGGAGGGCACCCTGGCGTCAGGTGACGAGATAGTGGGAGTGAACGGCACCTCAGTGAAGGGCAGGACCAAGGTAGAGGTGGCCAGGATGATTCAGGCTGTCAAGGTTTGTCTTTGCTATAGTAATGGCTGGAGCCATTGGCCAAGTCGGTAAGATACTCGACCGCGGATCAGTAGGTGCGGGTTTCAAGTCCTGGGCTCTCCCGTCACTGACATCGCTTTCATGTGTGGAAACTGACGTTAGCCTTAGCATTTTTAGCTTTTAGCTTTAGCTTTTAACACTAATAATAAGTTATAGCCATCTCTCTCTGTCTGTCTCTCTTAGTGCTCTGTCTACTGGCAGGTCCATGGTAAATAACGCCTCCACTCATCACTATCTTACGTTTTTCTCTTCATATCCACATACAAGTGGATCTTTAAATCATCTATGACATTCCTTTTGACATGCCATTATTCTTGGGGGATTCTGCTTATGACGAGGTGGGCCCCTATGCCTTCCTCAGCTTCGACTAACATTTACTGGGCAGGGGCGTCAATCCCTGAGAAAACAATCCTGTTTACCCATAACAATAGTAACAATAATAATGACTAACTAATAATGACTTAATAATAATAATAATAATAATAATAATAATAATAATTAATAATAAAGACTTGACTAACGATTGTAAAATGTTTAATTACAGTAAGTGGACAATCCATACAGTATGTTTAATTATTTAAATTGCAAGAGTTCATCTATATTAACGAGAAATAGTATTAATCAGTAGCAGTATTTAGTAATAGATGATGGTGGAGAGCTAGTACTACAAGCAACTATTTTAATGCTAACCTTGAAAAACTTAATTTTGAAAGATAATAGTTACATGGGCTCTATAAATGAGAATTTCAAAAATGGCGCTGTTATGGTGTTTAACCAAAATATTAAAGTTACAATTTTAAGACAGAAGCTATTTTAGTTTTGTGAATTCTGGAGTTAGTTAACATTTTTTTAATAAAATATTGACTTCTTTATTTTAGGAAAAGGTTACGATCAACTATAACAAGCTGCACGCTGATCCAAAGCAAGGGAAGAACCTGGATCTATGTGAGTCTACACACTTCATATCAATTTATGAGATTTATTTTGTTTCCGTTTCCACTTTAGCAAATGGTAGTTTCTTATTTCAATAATTTTACGCTGTTACTTAGGTTTTCTGGAGCTTTTAGCGACATCGATTTAGGATAAGCAATAGGGGTGTACCGGGTTTGATTTTTTTTAAATCCGCCGGAACCGGATTTCAAACACAAATCCAGTCAGAACCGGATTCGGATTTGACCTAGTTATAATTGTAATATTAAAAAACGATATAAAACCAATGGTAATGTAAGTTTCATCTCTCGAAAGTGATATCAGTGACACCGAAGCCCAGAATTTGAACCCCGCTTGTACTGATTTGCGGTTGAAAGTTGTCATCATCATTAAGTTATTAACTAAGTCATCAGGGTTTGCTTAATCAATCATCATCATTTAACCATTCACTAGGTTATAAACGTATGTTCAATCAAGTCATTCAAGCATCATGCAGTCATTAACAGGCTCAATAAAATCATCATCATTGAATAATTAACTAGGATATCAATAAATGTTCATTCTATTCATCATCGTTAATCTTTAATTAAATTACCAATCTATCCTCAATCAGTCATCATTGTTAAGTGATATAATTAATTAGGATATCAGTATATGCTCCATCAAGTCAATGTCATGAAGTCTTTAACTGCCTCAATCAAATAATCATTTAATCATTAACTAACTTATCAATATATACTCTATCAAAGTATCACCAAATGTACAATATCAACTAGCATATTAGTATATGCTTAACCAAATAATCATCATTAAGTCGTTCTTCTTTTTTGAAGTAATTTTTCAGCAAATATTGAAATATCAACTTATTACTTTTTATATTAAATATGATGGCCAAATCCGATAACAAATCAGGCTGGATTTGGAAAAATATACCGGAACTGGATTTGCAAAAAGTGCCGAAATCTGGTCATACCGCAACCGGAATCCGGTACACCCCACCCAAATAAGCACTCATACACGCACACGCACCCACTTGTACACTCGCCAGAATTTGTATAAATGCTGTAACGTCCATGATTGAGCTTTGATAAGAGAACGAAAACGAAGGTGTTTGGCCAAATCTTTAATCTGTGTTAGTGTATTTGTTGTTTTATTTACGCGTGTTATAGTTATGTCTCTGTTGTTGTTTCATTGATTTTTGCCTTTGTTGTATCTATATTTGTGTTAAGTCA
Source organism: Enchytraeus crypticus (assembly GCA_905160935.1). Classification (NCBI taxonomy): domain Eukaryota; kingdom Metazoa; phylum Annelida; class Clitellata; order Enchytraeida; family Enchytraeidae; genus Enchytraeus; species Enchytraeus crypticus. The sequence continues at coordinate 155,154 of CAJHZI010000307.1, read as the reverse complement.
GTCTCTGTCGATGCGTAATGCTTGTTTTTTACGCTTGCTTACTGTGCCTGTGTTTGTGCATGTGTTAATAATAATAATAACAATTAGAGTGCTACAGCCATCAATGACAACTTCGAGCACTATTGAGACATAATCAAGCCGGCGAGCAAAAAGTGGGTCCAAAAACGGTGCAAATTCCAAAATCAGTCCAAAGTCCAAAGTAAAATGTGTTATTTATGTGTTAGTGCTGTTTGTGCGCACGTGGTGCTTGTGTTTGTAGTGCTGAAGAAGGTCAAGCACAGAGTGGTGGAGAACATGAACTCCGGCACAGCTGATGCTCTAGGACTCAGTCGAGCCATTCTCTGTAACGGTGAGTCGTCCGGTCTCATCTTATCCATTTAGGTTTCTAATAATTGTTTCTGTAACATCAGAGGCTGGTCATTTACAACTAGTTGATTGTATGAATGCACTGAGCTGTCCTATATCATAAACTTATTAATCGTCGACTTTCCAGCACTTACATGTCTGACATTTGATCATGCGCTGATCAGATTGGTAATATCATTTATCGTTATTTGAGATTCATTTAATATATAGTTGTATAGACGTACTTTCTGCTAAATAAGAAATAGCAATTAATTTAATATGTTGAAATTAATGTGCGATAACTCTGCAAAATGTTCCTCTCTTTTAAACCAGTGTCACTCAGGAATGTTTATATTTTTACGATAAGATATCGATGCCGATTTCAGATGGTAGTGTATTGTTACACTCTTAGGCCTTCTACCTTTTGTACTCTACTGGGTAAAAGAAAATACTTGCATTATAGAGTATCAAATACGTGTTTTGGTTAAGGGTAAATGTGTACGTACACGTTGGATCTTCGAGTCTGGAATTTGCTTTTCGTGAACATAGAAAGAAGGTTATGGAGTCTAAACTTGTCAGTATTTTTGTTACTAGAAAAATTCTGAAACAATATTGTCTTTTAAATGACATATGTCTGTCAATTAAAGAAGCATTAAGTTAAGATTATATCTGCATAATATTATTGTCATTTTATGCTTAGTAATATATTTTGTAATGTATACTGTTATTTTGTTAATACACTTATATGGTAGCCTTTTAAAGTCTATATTTGTTTTCAGTAAAAAATTTAAGCCTTTTTGTTCCTATTGATATTTGTGAATGTTATTAGTAATACATACTGTAGTAGGTTTTGTAAATTTTAATTGATATTTGTTTAATTAAATGACAGTATCAGAATATTCCGACCCTAGTTAATATGGCAGTTAAGGGAAAATGGTGATGTTTATAATAAGCAGTTCTGTTTCAATTATAAGTATATGACATATTGTGATATAACATATTATAATGATATGACATATTAATAATAACGATAATACTATATATTATATATTGGTATAGTATTAATTATATATTGGTTGGATGGAGCCAGTGGCAATGTCAGTAAAATATTCGACTGCAGATCACTATGCGTGGGGTTCAAATCCTGGGATCGCCCGTCACTGACATTGCTTTCAAGTGAGGAAATTGACGTTAACATTAGCCTTTTAGCTTTAGCTTTATTATATATTAGTAGATATTTGTAAATTTGTGTTGATGTTCGTGTACAGCGTACATGTGTATGTGTGTTGTAGATGGTCTAGTGAAGAAGCTGGAGGAGTTAGAAAAAATAGCGGGAACCTACAGAGGCTTGATGGAACAAACTAGGAGACTGTTGAGAGCTTTCTTTGAGCTGTCACAGGCTCATAGAGGTACGATATATCAGTCAATCTGTTAGAATATGGCAGACATAACAGGTATCATCCATGGTGAAACTGTTTTTTCTGCTATCGTAACATTATACACAAGCCCATTAATGAACAGAAAAGGCATGAAGGATATTGCAAAGAAAGAAATGCACTGAACAAGATGGTATCATTCCTATAGTAGTCCATTGAGACATTGCTTTAGTCTAACAAGGTATCAAAAGCACATCGTCGTCTTCTCAGTTAACCAAACATAGTTGATTGTAGTAAGGTCAGCTTAACTTGATGCTTATATATTTCTTTAGTTAGATATAGACTGTTATTATTGATGACACTTTGTCGTAGTAGGATAAACCATGAGATATGTTGATTTAACGTTATTTAATAATGTCGATTTAATGTCTTCAACCTAATGGATGCTGCCAGATTTGAATCTGTTCAATCACCCAATATGAAGCCTCAGACATTGTAAGCAACGGTGCAGCCTCCTATGGCTCTAGACCATTCTGTGTATGTGTTTGTGTTGCAGCGTTTGGTGAGGTGTTTGCAGATATTGGTTGTAGAGAGCCGCAGCCTCAAGCAAGCGAAGTGTTCAGTACGTTTGGCGAGGCCCATCGGAGCATTGAGAAATACGCCATCACTATGCTAAAAACTGTCAAACCGGTAACCTAGCTCATACATACTTCTCTCCGCTGCAACTCTGAAATACGTTGAAAAGATCGCCGTTGACTAATCGCTACAGACTGATAGCTGTGTTTTTTGGTTTGGATCGTTTATTGTAGTTGATTGTATTTGTAATATTATCATGATTATTGATTTTATTATTAAGATTGTTTTATTGATTAACGGTTAATGATCACACAGCCGGTGGTATCTAAAGTTAATATCAAGTCTACTCTCTTAACAGATGATCAGTGACAGGCGAGCCCAGGATTTGAACTGATATTTACAGATTTATGAAGAGGAAAATGGAGGATAGAGATGAGTGGAGGCGTTATATACCATGGACCTGCCAGTAGCAGTGCATTAAGAGAGATATACTGATTTACGGTCGAGAAACTAAGATACTGTCATCTTTTAACAATTATATCAGTAATGCAATAGTCATATTATAATGATGTACAAGTACAATGATGGTAATCCGTTATGATACCTACATGTAACTCGTAAACGATATTCCAAAGTGAGATCGAGGTATGATGTTATTAATTGATACAAGGACTATTATTGCATGTTACTATAATTTTGCATAATACTTTTGATAAGAGATTATTGTTCATTTCCTCGTCTAAGGTGTATACAAGAGACAGTGTGTAAATTCTCTTCACAATTAGAATTTTTAAAATATTGCTCATTAGTTCATTTAAAGATTTTAGGATTTGTAAAGCTTGTACTTTATCCTATAAACTCTCTCATATTTTGGTTATTTTAGCTTGTGCCGATTCACTACTTATAAGGTACTTAATTATTATATTAAATGCTTTGAATGATTTTTTTAGCTATACTTTAATCCAGTTGACCTTTTGGGATGAAATATGAAAGCTTACAAGATTTGAACTGTGTTAATAACTTGACCTATATTGATAGACAGCTATTGGTTGATATTAATTGATTGGCAGATTATTTATTGATTGTTTGATTGATGGATTGATTTGTTATTGATTGACAGATGATCAGTGATTTGAACACATATCTGAACAAAGCTGTACCGGACACTCGACTAACTATCAAAAAGTATCTCGATGCTAAATTTGAGTATCTGGTATGAATTATTTTTATCTGATATAATATCATTAAGAGTAATTATGAGAGTGACGAAATTCTGCGTCACCTTAATTGTATTTGAGAGAAAGTATGAAAGTTTATGTGATGTCGTGTAATCTACCCGTGGAAATGCCAAGGCTCCCTTAATATTTACTCATGGGATTTAGTACGTAAATTGGTTAGAATTCCAAGGGTCTGATGGCTGTCAAAGTTTTACAAAACTTAGCTAATTATTTTGCTTGCTTGCTTAATCTAAAAGTAAAATTAAAGGCGAACAATGACAGATATAAATGTTTACGTCTGGAATTTATTTTCGTGTATTTGTTACATCTTCTTCTTCAGTGCCCTGCTAAGTGGCAGGTTCAAAGTACATATTCATACTCAAAATCTGTTTTCTCGCTCCATAAGAGCACTCCTTAGATCAAAAAGTCAATTCCTTCACAAAGTCTATGCCTTATCCATACCTTATGTAACCTATACTTTGGAAAAATATGGCTTCTGAGGTGGTTTCCCGTTGCCTTCCTCAGTTTGGTGGATTAATTACCATTTAATCCTGGGGAAAATATTTAATGGTGAGGTGGGTCCCCTCTTGCCATCCTCAGCTCCTGCCTTTAGTCGCCTCTTACGTACACGCGGCAGATTGCTTGCGGTTGCCCAATTCTGCAGTGGTCCAACCACACCCGAGCACAACACGGGGAACATATATTATTGATTTGTTACATATATGCATATATTTAAGCTGATTTTCTGGATTTTGGAATATGCACCTTTTTGGACCTTCTCATCGGTCTGGATTTGTCTCAATACTTCTTAATATTGTCATGGAAGACAGGAGCACTCTTGTTGTTGTTGTGTTATGTTATTCATATATACTATTGAAACTTTGAATTAGTTTTGTACTTTGTGATTTTGTTTTGCTAAGCCAGTTAAGTCCACTGCGACTAATTCTGGATGATGCTTGTTGAAGCAGTCTTACTAAAGTAATTCTATGCGATCGTTTGTCGAACAGTCGTACTGCCTGAAGGTGAAGGAGCTAGATGATGAAGAGTACAGTTACGCGGCTCTTCAAGAAACGCTTTACAGGGTCGAAACGGGCAACTATGAGTACAGGTCAGTGGTAGTTAGACTTCTACTGAAACACATGTGGTTTATAAATGAAGTTACTAGCAATTTAAATTATAAGGTTAGCCTTTTTGTGTCCTATTCTGTGGAAAATGTGCTGATATTTTAGAGGCTGTCTAGAGATAGATTATGCTATTGATTGATTGATTGTTATAGGTTGGTGCTGAGATGCAGACAGCTGGCTAGAGATAGATTATGCTATTGATTGATTGATTGTTCTAGGTTGGTGATTAGATGCAGGCAGCTGACCATAGATAGATTATGCTATTGATTGATTGACTGGTCGAGGTTGGTTCTGAGATTCAGACAGCTGCCTATTGATAGATTATGCTATTGATTGATTTCTAGGTTGGTGCTGAGATGCAGACAGCTGGCTAGAGACAGATTTGCTAAGATGAGGAGTGATGTACTCGTTAAGCTTGAGCTACTCGACAACAAACACGGTATCACGCTCGTAGCTATTTACTAGAATAATACTAATTAAAATCTGTCTAGTTGTTTACTGTATAGCCACCACCAATGTTCTGATAACTGTACAACCAGATATAATATATTTATATATACCACTGTATATCTCCACTAGATGTTTCGGCTGAGCAGGTCTTGACTCCTGAGTTACGTATATTGAACCTATCCTCACGTGAAGTGGGTTGTGCGTTGACTGACTGCGTGAGCTTTTAATCCAGGTCACTTGCAGCCGAGGCGAACACTTTAACCGTTACGCCATATTCTCTCCACACAGTCTACAAGAGGAATATTTGTGTGTTTTCAGTACGCACATATACTATGTACTATAGTATTATAGATATTCGTGTTTGTAGTAGTATATAGAGAATTAATTGTGTGTTTCATTATAAGACATAGTACAGTATTATAGATTCGTGTATGTAGTTCTATAGAGAGGATTGGTTGCTACAGAGAGGATTGGTTGCTATAGAGAGGATTGGTTGCTATAGAGAGGACTGGTTGCTATAGAGAGGATTGGTTGCTATAGAGAGGATTGGTTGCAATAGGGAGGATTGGTTGCTATGGAGAGGATTGGTTGCTATAGAGAGGATTGGTTGCAATAGGGAGGATTGGTTGCTATGGAGAGGATTGGTTTCTATAGAGATGGTTGCTAAAGAAGAGGACTGGTTGCTATGAAGAGGATTGGTTGCTATAGAGATGGTTGCTATAGAGATAACTGGTTGTATGTTTCAGTACAAGACATAGTGTTTCAGCTGCAGAGACTCGTCACGGCTATGGCTCGCTACCACAACGACTGTCACGGCGTGCTCAAGGACGCTCAAGTCTTCCCCATCGAGGTCGATCTGTCTCGCTCCACGTTCACCTACGACTCTGCCAATCAGTTCAACGACGGCGCTGAGGACGAGGAGGAAGATGTTAAGTCAGGCGACCACGCGGCAGGGGCGGAGCTAGCGGAGGAAGCGAAAGAGAACGGTGGATCTAATTGGACTGGGGATTTGATTAGTACGGACTAGTTGATAATGGATTGCCGGGTATAAATAGTTAACAAGTGTAAATAGCTAAGTATTTCTTGGAGGAAACAACCATGGAAGGCTAATGGGATAAAATAACATACGAAATTGATGAAAGCAGAGAGGTAGCCTTAAATTTGTAGCTTGAGAAGAGAAGTTGTAAAATTTTATGAAGCATTGTGATAATGGTACTGTTGGCTATGGTATTTATGACCTATACATATGCTTTTTGTTCGTTAGAGGTTAATTATGCTGATATGATAGTGGCAGGTTTGTAGTTGTGCTTTATTCACTGCGTTATGAGGACTATACATAGCGTAGTGAACTCAAGACCTTTAATTATGAAGTTTAGAACCAGTGCGAAGGAGATGCTGATGCGGTAATACAATACTATACATGTATAATATACATGTTAAATATACATGTATAATACTGTATACTTGTATAATATGCACGTTAGATATTGTAATAATGTGGACTGTGTCTGTATGAGAGCTCATTAGACAATGAGAATTCAACATCCGGTTCCGCGAGGCCAGTGACGTAAAGAGATATTTTTTTCAGTAGCTGGAGGCAACTAACCTAGATACTGCTGATAAGAGAGCTGATACTCTGTTATCTGATACTCAGTTATCTGATACTCTGTTATCTGATACTCTGTGTTCAGTGAATCAGTCTGTCTGATCTTAGACCACATCGGTTGCAGCAGAGTGTGCAGCCCTACACGTCCCAGAGCGCTTCTGAGACTATGTTAAGAGTGCGATATAAAGTAGTTTGATTTTATATCGCCTATATCAGCGATTGAGTGATTGATATATTGATTGATTATTTGATTGAAATAGTACTTCAGTGAATTTTTATATACTTAACTATTATATTAAGTAATTCTCGTGGCCATACTTAGGGAACTGATAAATCAGTCAGTCAATCAATCAGTTATATAATTTCATGATTCATTTTTAATTAATATTATATTTATTCTGATCTGTAAAAGCTATTAAATTTATCTTTTTTTGCAATATCACAAGAATACTCTCAGACGGTGTCAAGCTAGAACTGAAAGCTACTCCTGGTTGTAAGCCAAGCTTTCTATCATTTGATCATCCATCCTGTTTGCCTGCATATAAGCTTGTATTGCCTGATAACTTATGCTGCAGGCAATGCAAGCAAATGTACTCTATTTTATTTGAAGTTGATGATATAAATTATTTAACATTCCTATTTTGGTAGTAGATGGGCTTTCGAAGATCAATGCGAAGGGTGGAAGGCTAATCTATATTGTTTGAAAGATGCTTTCTGTGGTTCAGTGTACTTCAAACTGGTAATATAAGTGTGTATTTATTTGTTTGATCTTGTATTACTATTTGTTTTTGTGACCAAATTGTAAATAATTGATTGTTGTTAATCTCAATTATAAATGACAACTTCAAAATACCTTCCGTGTTTTTGTATTCATTGTTTTTAAATATCTTCTTAATTCCTTCTGTGCCTGGTTAAGACTTATAAACCTCAAGTACTAACTGTATATATCGTGGTAGCTGAAGGCACTGGGAAACTACTCGGACTCTCGATATTAAAAGTCATACCAGTAAGTACGGTAGAAATAGAGAGGCCTTTAGAGGTTAAATGACCTGATTTGGCTGACTAGTACCCACAGTCATAATGCTTTGTCGGTAGCCTGTATTGTAAATTAGTTCATCTGCATATCCATGTAGGCCAACATGTTTATCGGTATGGACCGTACCGGCCTGTGGCAAGCTATTGACAAAGCGTTGTTTCTTCAGCTTTTTGATGTATCCGCTAAAACAAGCCGTACATTTATGTAGAGCACACAGCGCTACATTTAATAGCGTCCAATCAATAGAGCGTCACTTTATCAGATCCTCTGTGCTCGTCTGCTTTTGTCCTGTTCATCTCAATTAGTCGACTGTCATTAAATGTTAGGCGCATCTACAGTAGCGGCTTCTTAGTGTTATCAGCTACAAGTAGAGGCTTCTCAGTGTCACCAGCTACAAATAGAGGCTTCTCAGTGTTACCAGCTACAAATAGAGGCTTCTCAGTGTTACCACGTACAAATAGAGGCTTCTCAGTGTTACCAGCTACAAATAGAGGCTTCTTAGTGCTACCAGCTACAAATAGAGGCATTGTTACCAGCTACAAACAGAAGCTTCGTAATTTTACAAATAGAAGCTTGTCAGTGTTACCAGCTACATATAGAAGCTTCTCAGTGTTACCACCTAAAAATAGAATCTTCTCTGTGTTACCATCTGCCAATATTGAATTTTATTTCTAGAAATCTACACAGAATATTTTGTAGTAGGTTACTTTACATACTATAGAGCCTGTCTCGTAGCCTATCCTGGCACCCTTTTAAGCTCTTCTCAATCAGTGATCGTAATATCTTCTCATCGTTACTTATCAATTCAATATACATCTTGCCCCTTAATGATATTTTTGCTCCTTAATGATATTGTTGTCTCCAATTCCCGTGGTTTTCAACACATTTAAGTATTGAAGATCTCTGATCAAGGCGTGGAGTTTCTAAAAAAGCAATATTATAGATTACTTTTTCCATATTTCTCCCTTGGGAAAAATAAATGTATATTTTAGGGTCCGCAACGATTTAAGCTTGTCGGATATTCTCCGTGTTTGTTTTTTCGCCATCTAGTGTCGAGGCCTATTAATAGAGGTCATAGAAGGTAGAATGGAAGGAAAAAGAGGCAGAGGCTGGCCGAGATTAGGTATGTTAGATGATTTAAAGACCCACCCAGTCATATGTGGAACTGAAGAGGAGAGCGGAAGACAGAGAAGAGTGGAAGCGTTATATACCATGGACCTGCCAGTAGACAGTGCACAAAGACAGAGAGAGGGTGTCGATGTTTGGTCATGGTTTTTACCTGTTTAGTAAGCGCGAAGCCTTGGCTTGTGTTAGGGTTGATAGAGATGTTGCCGTGTCTCACGGTGTATCGACAGCGAGCTCGTATGACCTCGCCGCTATTATATCGACTCACTCTCGTAGCCCGTGTGTCCAGGAAGTTCTGGTCTTTGTTGCCCTTAACTTCGCTTGTTGCCATGTTTACTCTGTGCATGAATGTACGTATCTGTACGTCTGTGGATTTGTGTGAGTAATAGCGCTTAACCATGTGCATGTGCGTGCGCATATGTGTACATGCGTGTGACAATTTGTAATGGATTTATGAATTTATCGTTTCTCGGGCCGTTGTGTTCGTCATCCCATGAGCGCTAGTTTTAGAAGCTTGAGCGTCTGTTATAATATTGAATTCTTCATTGTTATTTGTTTTGTTCACACTTTCGTGTCTTTGGTATATATATCACAGGATATTTCAATCTCTAGCCCTTGTTACAACCTATAATTGTTTCTCTGCGAATTTTCTGTAGATCACCAAACAGTGGCAGTCACTAGACAACCTTGCTTTTCTTTTCCGTAAAACAATATAATTATGATCTCTTCCTGAGTACGTTGTCTCCTAAACATTTTCCATAAGTGACTAATGACTTATCGAAGTCCGTTATTTGAATTGATTTCCTGTACATTTGTTATGATGAAAGAAGCCAGCTTGAGGCAAAGATTTAACCCGTACCGACAGTTCAATGATCGCATTCGTGGATTCGATATTTGATTCTGAAACTAGAACCGATTGATTGATTTGATGGCCTCGATGTACTACAACGTTATTACAATATGATATCTTCTGAGGATAAATTGACCTTTTAATTTATAAAATATATGCTCATTGATATTCATTAATAGATACAGGCAACTCAAATCTTAGGACATACATGTAGCTACAACTCTCTCTCTTTTTCTCTATATTCTCTCTCTCTCTTTCTCTCTCTCTCTCTCTCTCTCTATATATATATATATATATATATATATATATATATATATATTCTCTCTTTCTCTCTCTCAGTACACAGCCTACCGGCAGGTCCATGGCTAATACGCCTCCACTTTTCTCTGTCTAACGTTTTCCTCTTCGTGTCCACATATGAGTGAAACTTTAAATCATTTAGCATTCCTAATCTCGGTCCGCCTCTGCTTCTCTTTCCTTCCATTCTACCTTATATGACCTAATTTAGTAAACCGTCCCCCTTAGAATGTGTCCTATCAATTCAATTCAATTATTTCTTATTGCATTTACTAACTGTTTATTTCATAATGTTGCATATATACATGATTGCATGTATATAGCAACAAATACATGTAGTTATGTCCTACGATGTGAATTAGAGGTTGGTGTAGTGTTAGTGTTTGATTGGAGTTAGAAAATGTTTGGGAATAACGAAGTATCAAAATGCTGTCGATGTTTTAAAGTAAACTAGCATTATAGTGAAATGATCAACTATTTTGATATCTATCACTTTTAATACCGCATGTTTAAACCGTTAGGCAATTTAGACCATTTTCCGTATAACCAGTCCAGTGAATGTCCGAGATTTTACTCTCAGATCAGCGCGGATGGGATTCGAACCCACGAGGGTTCAATTTACCTCAGGATCTGTCATCTAGATCTTCATGACGTTACCCCTATGTTATTAAGACATTGTTTAATGGCTTTAATAGGGTGTTCTATTTCTTATTTTGCTTATAAAGCAAATAAAGAGGAGGAGATTTTGAAGAAAGTGCGAACCAGTCTAGAACCTTCTGTGACGGTCACATGGCTGGCCTAGCCGTTATACTGTTGATAGAACTGTAGTAACAGGAAGTCTGTATCGGCCGACCACTGTAGAGATCAATATTCTCTTAAAACACTTAACCGTCTGTTTTATGGCAGACATTGTTCTGAAGCTTCAATGATTGAATCAAGAACAACGCGTAACGTAAATTTCGTGTCTTTTTTATCAGAACATCGTGCAAGTGATTTTATAACGTAATAGTCACGCATAGGCTGAAGCCGCTACACCATAAATCTGTGATGCAGGATAAAAGCGGCTTCACCTATTTTAATCAAGTAGAGTCGAAATTAAGTTACAGGAAGTTAAAGAAATACAGTGTAAATATGTTGGCAGTTTCAGTTTAAAGCATTGAGTCAAACTACACCTCATTGCACCAAAAACTAGCATAACCATGACAATATAAATTATAAATCGTGCAGTACATTGCGATATATTTAAGTAATAATAAATCTTATTATGATTGCTCACACCCAGTACTACGGTTATGATTATCTGATCCAACTAAGAAGTATTAGGTCATTCAAGAGTAATTTGTTAGACCTACATTATATAAACTAATTGCTTACATGTACTTACTGCGTTATGTACGTGTATTAAATGGAGTCCAAAATTGTACATATAAGTGCGTATGGATAGTAACTAGTTACGGTACCTTATACTATATCCTAAAATAAGTTAATGCAGTAAAATATATTATAGATCTTACAGAGCCAACAGCAGTTACATTGCCAAAATTGTAAGTGATTATAAACACGCAACTGGTTTGTTGCTATTTTTGGCACTATTTACCAATCAGTAATTACACGTTTAAAACAAGATTATCATGAATTTTGTGGCAACATTGTCATAAATAGCTTAGCCATTGTAAATATATCATCAATTATGCAAAAAGCATATTTAGTGTATAAGACTAGCTTCCGTTTATATAAGAATTCTAAAAATGATCACATTTATTAATCACTCTCTCAATCCCTATCTTGCTCTCTCTCTCTCTTGTCTCTCTCTCTCTCTCTCTCTCTCTCTCTCTCTCTCTCTCTCTCTCGGAGTGCTCTAATGTACATATTACATTTTTTCTTTAAAGCTCAGTAAAGTACACTTGTCAATCCATAATTAATTCGTTCTCAACACATAGGTTTATATTTTTTCAAAAAACTCTTTTTGATTTGGAAGTAATTTCATTTTACCTTCCTCAGCCTCTGCTTTGTCATCTCTTAGGAAAATTGAAGCGCACGGTTGATGAATAGTTATGCAGTGACTAGAATGCTAAACGTGCAAAATGCTGTTAATACTGTTGTCAAATAACTTACCTAGTAGACTTGATTAAATTGAGTATAGCTAATATTTCAGCGGCATTGGAATTGGCTAGCGCTGCAGTTCTCGAATCAATTGCACAAATTTCCCGGAGTCTAGCTAACGCTTGCATTAATTCGAAATCACTCGCTGTTATAAATGGATAACCGACATATATTTTCAGTTTCCTTTCACTTCTTAACTTAGTATATAGGCCAAAGATAATTGCCTCAATTAGATTAGAATTTTGAATCTCGTATTCTATGTGCGCCATAAACACACATAGTTTTCCTAATAAGTAATTCTTCAAAGCATTTTTATTTCTATTCAGCTGACTGAAATAATAGTCTATTCAACACACTGTAATAATATGATATTTAAACTAAAACCTGCGTCGACGTTTTAACTCGATTTGAAACATCTCAAATTAAATTAATTTCAAAAGATGTCGTGCTAAGTTGTCATGGGTTGCAAGAAAAATTATAAGAATAAATAAAACGATGGTGGTACAATTAAGCCCCTTGAACAGCCTTATGGGCAAGTTGCCTTAGGCAATAAATACGTAATTATACGTACAGAGCATAACCGGATATTTAATAAGTCCAAATATACTTGTAACATTGTACCGGGAAGTTCCTGAGCGAAAACGACACTATTAATACTTGTATAAGTGTATTAAGTTTCGAATTATACACAACAATATATACACACCTGCCAGACAAAAACTACATGTTTAAAGAGAAAACATTTTTGCAATGTTGGGCGTTATATATGTACATGAATAAATTTCATCATTATTATTCAGCAATATGTAGACTCAATGCATAAATTCCTGACGTGATGGCATCAGGATAGTTCTGTATTTCTAGTAGCGTCAGCTGATGATCAGCGTATTTTAATGGTACGACAGCTTTATTTAACGATCTTCTGAAGTGCGCTAATAAGAAAAATATCAGTTAATACTGCAACTGAAATGCTTTCAATCGCTGTGGATTTTGTAGATTCATGTGTTATTTCGTTGTATCCCAGTTAATTTGTTGCATAATATGACTTTAATTGAAACTATTAAGCGTATATTCCTCCACCATCTCTTATCATCCCTAGAACTATGATGGTTTGTTTTATAAATTTGTTCAGGTTTTAGAGAGTAAAGTCTTTTAGAGGAGAAGTCTTGGCACTTTTGTGCAGTTTCGGCAATGTTACCACTAGTTATCAATTTTTACCCTATCACTCTTATTGCTCATTGCGCCCTTTGAAAGTTTGAATACATTATGGTCGCGGATCCTAATGCAAACGTTCGTGCTTACATTGGCCACACACGATCAGTTTTGACATCAAAATTAACTGTTCAGATATCTGTTCAGATAACTGAGCAGATATTTGATCGTGTGTGGACGATTCCAATTAATCTAAACAGATATCTGATCAGACATCTGCTCAGATATCTGTCTGTTAAATTTGACTGTGTGTGGGCTCCTTCAAATTTATCGGAACAGATGTTCAGATAAATTTGTTAGTGTATGGACACTTTTATAGCGGTAGTGAAAATAGCAGAATGGCGTCGAACGTATGGCTGCATTACTATTGATAAATTGCAATATTTGAACATTAATTTTGTGCAATTTTACTGGTATACTTTTTTAAAGCTAAAATTAGTCAAATTATTATGTAATATCATAATTTTGGTGAAGGCTAAAATTATAATTTGATCTTCGCATTCTGAATATTATATTTTAGAAAACTAACCGCAATAGAATGGAATATTGCAGCAGAAAAATTGAGCCACTGGATAACGATCTCATATGACCGCAACAGCAAATTTCATATTTCACATCTCACAACCTTAAATCCCTTAATCATAACCTTATCTTACCACAAACTCAAAATCCTATCCCTAATCCTAACCATAGGTCATGTCCCTATATTAATTCGTTGGAGTGAAATACAATTTAGAAACTAGGAGATGTAGAGTTATCATTAAAACACTCTGAGATCTTATGACTTAACAGAGAAATGGCACATAATAATATTATAATTTTTCTTTCTCATTGTACAGCAATCTGACTCCTCGATTGACCGATTAATTGACACCTGAAAGTGTTCACCAATTAGAATAGATATAATAACTGAGGAAGCTGAGGAAGGCAACGGGAAACCACCCCAGAAGCCATACTTTTCACAAGCTATAGGCTACATAAGGAATGGATAAGGCATAGATTTTGTGAAGGGTTTAACTTGTTGATCTAAGGCGTGCTCTTATGGAGCGAGAAAGCAGACTTTGAATGTGAATATGTACCTTGAACCTGCCACTTAGCAGTGCACTGAAGAAGAAGAATGTTAATAAGCATATGATTTTGAATTCTTACCTTGAACATACTACTCAAGCGTGCAATTAACTAATTCATGAGACGCTGCACAATCAGTTCTATACAAAACTTACATACATTTAGATCAGAACTTCAATCTCTTTCCAGGCTTATTTACTTGAGGGCCGCTGGACAGAGAGTTAATCATATCCTGAAGGTCCTGTAGATCTCTCATAGATGTTGTAGATGATCTAGCCCGACTTGACGAGGATTCCACGTTATCACACTCAGCAAGGATTTTACTTAGGCTAGAGTTATTATTGGCAGGTGCGGCTTCCAGTAAATGAACGGCAGTAAGAGGTGTTGATTGAAGGGTGACCTTTGAACTTAGAGAATTATCCGTACTAGCTCCTCCATCAAGCTCTACTCCGTCGTCCTCTTTGACTGACTCTGTGGAGGTCACAGCCTTCAACTCCCTCTCGGCGGGTTCTGCCGAGGCAGGTCTACTTGGAGATGGAATCTTATTCAGTGATTTATCTTTGTTCTTATCAAGTTCCACATCAACCTTTTTTTCACTATCAAAATTATTTAGACCGCCATATTCGCGATCGAATAATCCCGGGATGCTTCTCGGTTTAAGTCCACCAATAATAACACCCGTCTTCAAACTTTCTTCCTTATTTAGTTTGTCATCGATCTTATTTTTATCGTTTGGCGTCACAGATCCATTGCCAATGACGTGATTTGATGGGTTTTTACCTCGAGGTTTTTCCAAATTATCCGACGAACCATCAGGGGTCTGCCCTCGACTGGATGCATCCCTGGCAACCATCTTCGGTGTCGCTGGCAGTGGTCCCAATCTCGGGCGCGGCAGGGCTGAAATTCCTGGTGGAATATCAGGTTCTATGCCCACTCTGTTCAGCTTAGTTCCGTGTTCAGTGAACGCACTTCCCTTACCGAAAGAATTCATTCGTCTATTCGGCGGAGCAGTTTCCAGAAACGATTGAGCCACGGCCGACCCGAATTGGCCTGACCCAGATCCATCGGCCCTCTTCCCTCCGGGGCCCTTTGGTCTCGGGGCCTCCACCGGGAGCACCCTTCGACGCTTCTTCGGGAGTTTAGCTCGCGCCTTAGTGTGCGAGTAGAACAGAGCGAAGTTGGAGACGATGACTGGGACCGGGAGAGCGATAGCGAGCACACCTGCGACGGCGCAGAGCGAACCGATGACCATTCCGGCGTAAGTCCGTGGGTACATGTCGCCGTATCCCACGGTCGTCATCGTTACGATCGCCCACCAGAGGCCGATAGGTATTGAGACGAAGTTATTTGTGGGGTTCGGCTGAAATCAATCAATTAGTTAATGATATTAACTCATCATCATCATTATCATCATCCCTTGAATCCCAGTTTAATTAGGGTCGGGATACGAACAGACAGTCTCAAATCCTCTCTGTCCTACATCATATCATCAGTCAATCCCCTATTTGAGACTTTTCCATTAGTTAATGATATTAACTAATAGCTAAATTAGTCTTCTTTATAAATCTTTTGATTTGCCATTACATCTTCAATATATTAGTATTTTTGTATAAATTCTAATAATCTATTATAATGCTCGTATCGAAGCAAGCACGTTTTCAGAAAACGTCTGTTCCCACAAAGTCTCAGTATTCTTTTCGAATTCTCATTTCCTGGCACTGGTGCTTACATAGAGGGCACTAACTAACTAGATTATTATAATATTACTATTACTACTACTATCACTACCATGCAGAGACTTCCGTCTTATCCATGGTTTCCTTACAACGTCGTCCGTCTAGCATGAACGAGTCCGTCCATTATCAACAACAAAAATACAAATGAGACAAATTTATTTCTCCAAATGGCTTCATATTTACCCACATTTTGATTAATTTGATAATTTTTCAGTACGTTAGACATTACTGCATTTATACAGTTCTCAACGAATCAAATGTAATTTTGCTTTTATTTCTTTAGAACTTAAAGCTTCAGAGGAAACGGTTTAAAACTGATGTATTTAAACAATATTTTATAAGAACGAATATCTAAAGAGATCAGAATTGATGATCGACAATTTGATTGCTTGCCTCTGTTAATCGAATGTCTCTTCCAGTGATTACTTTCGACTTTTATACATATATACATCTATAAATCTAGATATATATATATATATATATGTGTGTGTGTGTGTGTGTGTGTGTGTGTGTGTGTGTGTGTACATATACACAATATATGTTCATATATAATGTACATCGATGTCGGTAAGTTATTCGACCGCGGATCGGTATGTGATGTGTTCAAATCCTGGGCTCGCCCGTCACTGATATCGCTTTCGAGTGAGGAAACTGACGTTACCATTAGCTTCATCAAATTTTTACATGATATTTATATGTATATATATTATATATATACACACTGTATATATTTATATATATATATATCTATATATATACTGTGTATATATATATATATATACACTGTATATATATATATATATATATATATATATATATATATATATATATATATATATATTATGATTCACTGATAACGGAGTCGATATACTGAACAAACCTGTGTCCTTTCGGCGTAGTAAATGAGAGAAGCGAATATAACGATGCCGAGAACAAGAAAGAAGATGAGCAGAATGAGTTCAGGAGCGCTTGCTTTGAAGGTGTGTATAAGGATCTTGAGACCAGGTGAGTGACGAGTCAGTCGAAACAGTCGCATCACCCTGATCACGTTAAACATCTCACTGACGTCGTTACGCAGGTTCAGCTTCGTTAAAGTCTGCGAGATTTGATATTTAGCAGACAATTTTCATGACGTCGATATTTGCCATCTCTAATATTGTAAATATATATATATATCTCATAGTGCACTGCCTACTGGCAGGTCCATGGTGTATAACGCCTCCACTCTTCTCTCATTTTCTTCCGCTTTCCTCTACATTTCCACATATGCGTGGGTCTTTAAATCATCTAACATACCTAATCTCGGCCTGCCTCTGCCTCTTTTCCCTTCCATTCTACCTTCTATGATCTCTACCAATTGCCCTTCCCCCTTACGAAGTGTCTTATCCCACTCTTCTTCCTATTTCTTAGTACATTTATCAGCTGTCTATCTGTACCAACTCTCTCCAGAACTTCCACATTTGTAACCTCTTTTGAATCCAGCTTATCCTCTCCATTCTTCTCCAAATTCACATTGCATCCATGCATGTGCATGAGGAAGAGAAAAGGAAACCACCTCAGAAGTTACACTTTTCAAAGCTATAGGCTGCATGAGGTATGGGTATAACATCGCGTTTAGTGAATGAATTAACTTGCTGATCTATGAATTGCTCTACATGGAGCGTGGTAGTGGACTCCGAGTATGAATATGTTGATTGGACCTGCCACTAGGCAAACATTAGAGGGAGATATGTCTATGATCATTATGCAGTGGCTGGAGCCAGTGGTGATGTCGGTAAGATATTCGACCGCGGATCAGTATTTGTCGGTTTCCTATATCAGTATCAGTATATGTGGTATCCTGGTCTCGCCCTCCTGATATCACTTTTCGAGAGACGGAACTGACGTTAGCATTGGCTTTACAGCTTTTTTATTTATGTTTTGGTGTGAAATAAGAATTTATCAACTAAATATACATCAGTCAGACGTGTTTAATATTTCCTGTGTTGTGCTCAGATATGCAAAAGAGAGAGCAGCAGTAAACTGCGCTGCTTTAAGCGACTAAGCAGGAAACTTAGAAAGGCAGAAAAACAGCCAACAAAGCCACACTTTTCAAGCTACAGGTTACTGTATAGGATTACAAAAAGGCTATGACGGGAATAGATGCAATTCTTGAGCTATGAAAGACCATAACTTAGCGCTAATGTAACATGAGAATAAGGACTTTGGACCTGCGACTTGGTAGACCAAGTAGAGAGCGAGGGATTTAGCATATTACAGTGTTACAAATCAAACTATTGGCCTCCTAATTGTCTAGCTCGTGTGATGCCAATGCAGCCATCTAACCAGTCAAAATCAAAAGTATATGACACTAGCTAAATACATATATAATTAAATGTGCTCAGCATTATCGTGGATGACATTAATTTAATTATGTGTTATTTTGTAGTAAATGTATATAAAAGATGCTACATAAAAATCTATGAAAATGTGAGATGTACTTTGTAAGGAATTAAACGAATATATCAGTGATTAACTACAAAACTTGACGAACCTGGTCCATGACAAAGGACAACGTCGCTGCGGCATCAATAATATTTGTGATGTTTCTGACGAATTTGTATCGATTCGGCGAGACTACGAATCGAATGATGATGACAACACCGAACCAGCCGTTACAGATCGTCTCTAAGTAGAAAAATATCGGATTGCTGACTTGTTGCTGGATGAATACTTCCGTTCCGTTCTGAATCTGCGGGAACATATCAATCAATCAATAAGAATTTAACGTCCGGTTCCTCGCCATAAGGCAATGTCAGGGACGTCTCTTGCAGACACTACACAAACAGGCGCCAAAGCACCACACGATGACGACTGAGTACACAGAGACCACAAGAGAAAGCGAGATCAAAACAGTGCAAGTCCAAGATCCAAGGCAAGCGGGTCATAATTTAGACCTATGCCGGAAAGAGATGGATATTAAAATAATGACGCGATTTTAATTCATTTTGTTCAAATCAAATCATTTTATTCAGACACACAGAGGTCCATAAAACAAAGGAATACAGAAACTAACAAGACAATATAATGAAAACAAAGAAAGGAAATTTTAGAAGCAACTGTAAGTTGTATTAGAAGTTGTAACTGTATTAGAAGTACGGCATTTATTTTCTCGGGTTTTCGTCGAACATTAATGTGTATTGTATAAGTTCATTTAATTCGGACAAGAATTAATTCCATTGACTTAATCATATAGAGTTAAGATGATAAAGTGCACACCGAAGCACATCAGTGTGCATAAAAATAAAAAAGTTAACAGGAAATGCAAATCTAAACAATTAACATATATCATCGAAGAATATATATAGCTTATCTAAATCTAGGCTAATATACTAAAAAAAATGTAGGCTATATAAATTTAGATGTAGGCTATAAGTATGTGCATACATAGACCTATATTTTAAGTATGTATATATATATATATATAAATATATATATATATATATATATATATAGAGAGAGAGAGATACATAAACATGTACATATAGTCTACAAAGTTACACTGTACATACAGTATATATATATATACTGTATATATATATATATATATATATATATATATATATATATATATATATATGTATATGTATATATATATATATATATATATATATATATATATACAGACTGGGGCAAAAAATAATAATCCCCTAGCGAAATCTCAATAACTTCAAGAAAACTCAAAATATCATTACTAAATTTTCGGAGCTTCTAGGGGAGGAATTTCTGCGCATATCCTTCAAATATGGTGAAAATATTTTCAGTATTTGCTAAATTACAGCATTTCTACGAAAAAATTGCAAAATCAATTTCAACAAGGCTTTTTCAAATGTCAGTCGTTCCTTTTAAAGAAAGTAACGACCCTGAAAAGGGGTGCTAACTTAAGTGGTGGAGTATAAGACTATACTACCTTGTTAGCTGCTCCAATAGAAGATGCTTAAAGTCTTTCTTCTGTTATAATTATTCCTAAATTTTGAAGAAAATTTACGGTACTTTTGTTAAAATAAGCCTTGTTAAAATTGACTTTAACACTTTTCCGGAGAAACGCTGTATTTTCGTTAATTCTGAATATATTTTCACCAAATTGTCAGAATATATGCAAAAATTCCTTCTTTAGAAGCTTCTAAAATTTTATAAAACTATTTTGAGTTTTGTCGAAGTCATTAAGACTTTTGATAAAAAAGCCTTGTTAAAATTGATTTTTTCACTTTTTTCATAGAAACGCTATAATTTTGTTATTGCTCAATAGATTTTCGTCATATTCGCAGGCTACATGCAGAAATTCCTCCCCTAGAAGCTCCAAAAATTTTGTACAAATATTTTGAGTTTTGTTGAAGTTATTGAGACTTCGCTAGGAGATTATTATTTTTTGCCCCAGTCTGTGTATATATATATATATATATATATATATATATATATATATATATATATATATATATATATATTTATATATATATACATGTATATATATACTGTATATTAGTAACTTTTTTGTATATTTTATAGCAACTACGACAGAATATTGAGATTCGTATTCATTTTCATTTAATATGCAGTGAATGTGTAGCTGTACAGTGATTCATGATACATCAATTGTAGGTCACTTATTTTAAGAAATTTAGTAGAATTGTAATCGCGGTTTCTATTGTTCGGCTTAGAAAATAATCTTCGCCTGTTCATTGAACAAGATTAAGAGAAGAAATCTTATTTTTTTCCGAAGCGTTGAAACTATGAAATTTAGTAACTTAATATTTAAAATAAATATTTAATAATTATAATATGAAATTAAATAAATTGCTTTGAATTGAAAATAAATCTAAATATTGTAGAAATCAGGATATACCTGGGTAGTATTCGTCCATATGAACAGATCTCTGCTGGTTTGAAGGCAGAACGTGACGATTGAAAGTACAATAAAGAACACAGTAAGAATTGAAACGACGTTGGCGGCTTGTGAGGAATTAGGCTCGTCGAAAAGAGCCCATATCCTCGGCTTCAGTGATTGCCAGAATGTTAATTCACCGTTCATCAACTGATCTTCAAGTCCAAACTTTTTCATAAGCTGATCATGCGTGAGCTAAACAATTGCAATAATTAAATTAACAATAAGTTATGAGTTTGTCTTTCGCTTATGTTGCAGCCAAAAGGCAATAGAGCATGCGACTTAGAATCTAAATGAATAATCGATTTCAGACGAAGTTAACAAATCTAAAATATGTACGCTATGCTCCAGCATTAGGGATGAATACTTTTGTAGCAAACAGTAAACAATTATACTAGATACAGGATAGTGTGAGTGATATCACTTACAATCCAGTTGGGCTATATGCAACAATAAAATCTGGTGACATAATTCAGGCTATCAAAATTGTACATCTTTTAAGAGTCATTTAGATCAAATAGATATTAGTAAATGCATTATTTTTAATTTGTAGTATTATTTTAGTAAATTTGATGTTCAGAGTCTATAGTTTTGAATTTGTGACTACTTGGTACTGAATGTTGTAGTATTTTATTCCCATGTTCTTATTTCCTCAGGGCACTTGTTAGAGTCTTCGGACCTTTATGCCATTTTCATTTTCACATGTCGGCTACTGGTTTTATTTGAAGTTTTTTACTTAGTATTATGTGAAATGAAATTATTTTAGTATTTAAAATTTTTAAAAATTAATTACAAATGAATGAGTTCTTATCAGCGTCCATGACTACTCTGGATTAACTCGTGCATCAATTCCGTAATTTATGACTTACTGAATATGGAGAGTATAGGAGTGATTATAATTGTAGTTTTAAATATTTATGAAGCTGTATCCTGTCCTAGGTGTCGTTAGTGTCGTGGTTCACATGCCTGTGTCGAAGTTAAAATCTAACAAAAATGTTCATATAGGCCTTATGTTGCTTTAGTATCACCATTGTTAATAGGAACAAAATTTTTACTCTCAATGTTTTAATTACTGACTTGATATATCATTTGAAAAATTTCTATTAACTGATAGATACTTATGCAAGAAATACCCGTGTTGTTTCTCGTTTGTGAAGAATAGACCGACAGTGGACTGCACATATCGAAAAAGGCAACAATTAAGTCACTAAGATCCAAACCAATGTCAGACAGCAGAAAGGGCATTCGGTTGGTGAGCGACTAAGCTACAGAAATTGCTATAAACTCTTCTAAAATGAATGGAAGAAGGTCTATTTGTATTCGGAAACCAGCTACACTGAACTCGGATTCAAGAAAAGAAGAAGTTGCTGATGATGATGATAATATATATATATATATATATATATATATATATATATATATATATATATATAGTATATTATATATATATATCTTAGTGCACGGTCTACTGGCAGGTCCATGGTATACATGTATAACGCCTCCACTCCTCTCTGTCTTCCGCTTTCCTCTTCATTTCCACATACTGTATGAGTGGGCCTTTAAATCATCTAACATATCTAACCTCGGCCTGCCCCTGCCTCTTTTTTCTTCCATTCTACCTTCTATGACCTCTTTTAATAAACTTTCTCCCCTTAGAATGTGTCCTAACCAACTCTTCTTTCTATTTCTTAATACATTTATCAATTGTCTATCTGTGCCAACTCTCTCCAGAACTTCCTCATTTGTAACCTTTTGAGTCCAGCTAATCTTCTCCATTCTTCTCCAAATCCACATTTCCTACGCCTCCAGTTTCCTAATATCTTCCTTCCTTAAGGTCCATGTCTCACATCCATACAATAGCGTGGTCCAAACCAAAGTTTTCACAATCTTTATATATATATACATGTATGTATGTATTTACTTATAATATAAATAAATAAATATATATATATATATATATATATATATAATTATATATATATATATATATACACTGTATATATATATATATATACAGTATATATAAATATATACACTGTGTTTTTTATAACTGATACCCCAAATTGTTTTAACAATAAAGTCGTAAGAAGTTGACCGATGTTCTTAAAATTTACAGCACATGACCAGCATCCAATTCTACAAAACATAGAGAAATTTCGTTTGAATATCTTTAACAACGTGAAAGTTATAGTTTTGTGAATAGGAGTGGGGTCAGATAAGTGGGGTCAGACAACTGCTATCAAAGCAGCCACTGCAGATGAGTCCTCTTCTTCGTTTATTCTCTTCATGCAATGCATGCATAAAAAGTTCAATAACTTTGTCAATTAAGAACATATAAGCAAGTATTTTACGTCGTATTGAAAAGAAATAATTGCTCTTCAAAATAGCATTAGCAGAAATTTTATGTTGCGTGTTAGCTAGTATTTTTAAAGAGACAATCTACGCAAAATGTAACACGCCCGTAATCCTGTACTGGAAATTTCTTATCTGACCCCACTCCTATTCACAAACTATAGCTTTCACGTTATTACAGATATTCAAACGAAATTTATCTATGTTTTGTAGAATTGGCTGCTGGTCAAGTGCTGTAAATTTAAGAACATCGGTCAACTTCTTACGACTTTATTGTTAAAATAATTTGGGGTATCAGTTATAAAAAACGCAATGTATATATGATGAAAACATTTTTATTGCATTTTATTGAATTAATTACTAATCAGGTGTACCTTTTCAGAGTCTAGATCGAGTCTATCAATGATTTGGAGTGTTTCCCGTGTGTCCCGGTGGATTGTGTACGTCATCCAGCAGCAAGGCTCCACCTGATTTGAGTCCAGACCCCAGAACTCCAGTTCCTCCTCAAACAAAGGACCACAGACATCAGTGGGGTAGTGGAGCTTTCCAGTTCTGTAGTAGTTCAGAATCTGTCCGAACACTCCAGGGTGACGATCGAAGTAATACTGACAAATATTTAAATTAGATCGTAAAAATACATTTATTCCTGCTTTGTAACATTACAAAGAAATGTATTTCATTTGAAGCAGTGATCTATATTGCTGGATAGTGTGAAGTTCCACTCATGTGTAGACATTTTTACTAGTTTAGATATTAATTTAAATATAATTGTTATTTTCCTTATTATTACCATTGAACACTTTCTGTAAAGTAGTCTCGAAGACTGAGTTCGGCCATGACACTGCTATAGTTCTCGTTGTTAATAATAATAATAATATTAGGTCTAACTGTTAATATTAGGTTCTTAATCATTTAAATAATGTCACTATCAGTTAAAATCTGTTGTAGTCTGACGTATTAACTTATATCATTTGAATTTTTTGACATTTGGTGCAACAATCTGCGGCGTTTAGGTCAAATATAAAATAAATGAATAAATTCGTGGAATATTTCACACCTATGTTTCACAACTTTATTTATCTCTGGAAAAGATCTCAAATTCTAAAATGTGAATTAGTCAAACCTGGCTTCCATACAAATAATAATCTTTTAAATTTTGAAATAAGCATTGAAGCTATTGGTTTATTGTCATTAAAAATTATTTTTCTCCTATTTTTTCGTTAAAAGTAAATGACTTGAGCTGTCTCCCAGTCAAATTATCTTGATCGCTAGTGAGACGCAACGGTCAGAGATGAATGACAATAAACAGTTCCGTCTCGAGATAGATCTAGAGTTAAATTTATGTAATAATAAATTAATAATTCACATAAAATAAAATAAATTGAAATAATATTATAGTTAAATAAGAGTGAAATCTCAATCAGGGGATTAACCATTTACGGGCCTAGTTTAACATCAGTTTTCTGTCTTGAAATCAGAGCGAGCACTACATTTGAACCTTGCAGCTACCGTAAACTGACATCTATAGCTGTATGTGTTACTACTCAACCTCTTTCAATAGGAATGTCAGACGGTTTTATGATTTGTAGGCCTACTTTAAATGGACATTTATAGCGGATATCCAAAGGGGAGTGTCTGCACAGTTATCGGCAACAGCGAGCATTTAATATCAATTATAATCAGTCAAAACTAGAAATTTTTCGTAAGAGTTCTATTGTAAAGAAGAAAACATAATTTTTGCATTAGCGTGAAATAGGATTGAAGTTTTATAAGTGATATTCACAAGATCATTAGTAAATTAACTAGCGCAACAAATGCAAGTGCACAGAAGGTTCAGGAAAATGATCAAGCTAAACAGCCTCAGAATCATTGCCCATGTCATCTGAGAGGCATTTAGCTTCATGATTCTGATTAATGATATACCAGGAAACCGTATCGATGACATTAGAAACGCTGAACGATTGCACCTGACTTTACATTAAAATGTAAGATTATCAGAGAATACTATAATCAATTCTGACTCACTGTTAAGCCGCAAGCAAAACTTAAAAATAGAAATGTATGTACACTTCCAGAATTGTTATAAAAGCTCACCTGGCGGTCGTTTGATGACGGAATATTTCTGCTAAAGTAATAAATTTAATTGATGTAGACTAGGTGATTCTAGGTGACAATAAATAAATTATATTATTAAACTAATAATATATTAAGTAATAATCATTGCTGTAACTGATGTCAATTAATAATTACTTAAATAAATCAGTAATAAATACGATTGAAATCAATCAAATCTTATAACTTTCAGCAATAGACAACCATGTCTCGAGTTTAATAAATTATTATGTTTGTTAGGAAAACAAAAAGAAAACATTTACAATTAAATAAATTGAAGAGAAAAGCCCATTATTGGAACGAAGAGAAAGCTGCTGGCATGCAAAACAGGACCACTCGTCATTAAAATGTTGGTACAACACTAAATAACATTTTAAATTATAGAGCTATTTTCATCATGACACATTTTAATGATATTTTAAAGTACTAAATAGGGGAAAAGCCAATGCTAAGCATATGTTTAAAACATTGCAGCCTGATAAAAAATATAATTGCACCGCTACATGCACGTGTAAATGTATGACTTGCATTGAATTGTTACATACATCGGGAAAGATATTAACCTACATTTCTTATTATTCTCAGTTACTACAATTAATCAAACCAATTATTACTTTTTAGTTTTAAACAATATCTGATTGTTTGCCATACGAAATTTAACTATGTCTTGCTTACTACTACATGTACTTGTAGGCCCCTGTGATATACGTGTATTATAAATTTTATCTCAATGAACTACATGTATATATGTGTGTTAACTAAGTGTATTTAGTGGATCTTAAGCAATTACTGCCTTGTGATCCAGTAGGCCCTTCTGTTACCCTGTGCGGGGTTTAAATTTCTCGCGAATCGAGAATACAAGACAATAGTATACAAATATAAACCACGGCTTGGAAAACTTTGAGTTAAACTATGCCATCGTCGAATTAATGAAGGGACTTTACTGTGCTATTGCTTTCATTAGATACAATTGCGTAAAGAGGAATCACAATCAGTGCTAAATTCCACATTGACGTTTGCACAAATAGAGGACATCGCATTTAAAAGTTAACTGCATTTGCATTCATCAATGTTTTCACAAGTTTATTTAATTGTAAGTTTTAAACCAGATTGGTTGATGGTATCATTGTTAAAGCTGAGTTGAACCGGCTTGTTAAAGGCTGTGTTAAACGAAAAATCCGTTAAGGACGCTTAAGGTAATCATTTTCTTTAATTTAATCATTAAATTTTCTTAACTTGATTTAACTTGATTAAATTTTCTTAACTCTGATAGGCCTTTGAAGAGACTGCTTTTCAAAGTAAAGTCAACGGATGCCAGTTTATTACTATTGTTCGCAAGAATGGAATGAACAGTTTTAGTATTATATATTATTTAACTATTGTCGTTCTAGATAATTTTATCATTTTTGCATCACATTTCAAATAAGAAACTCTTGAAAATAAAAATTCAAGTATATTCTATTGAAAATATTTGACCTTATAACTTTCGCATTGAAGTTTCACTTAGCATTGAAGTATACAAACTTAAAAAAATTAATTTAAATGATTTGTTGAGACAGATTATGAGCCTGCTTAGGCCTACGTAATTACAGTAGTCCTATTCCGCTGAATACCTTAGTTAATTTTGTAGTCTTTATCTAATACTAGAACAATGCATTTTTATATGGATATTTTTATAATCATCCTTTCGAATATATCTTAAAATATTCAAAAAATATTAGAAATTAAGAACAAAAACTCATACCTCGTTAAGTACCGGATCATAATTGGCAAGGGCTTCTGTTAAGCGGGATAATCTCGTTGCTGGAATTTTCTTAAGGGTAGCCTTATACGTCTCGTGACGTATCCCGCCGACGTTTAACGTCACTCGATTTTCTGCATCTGACATCATCATCATTATGCCGTAATGCTTGCCAGATTTCTCTACGATTAGTCATAAATTGTTTATGGTTTTATTTCTAGCTCAGTTTGTAATACGTAAGCATCTTTCAGATTTACGCTGATCTAAAATGTTAATACTGCAATTAATTCTTATTCAATATCTCTCAATACTATACAACTATTCAGCAACTCCAATAGTACATTCTTAATCAGTGCTGCTACTACATTTCTTACGCTCCAATTTGCTGCTTGTTTGACTATTGTTCACAGTCTGAATATTTTCTGAAAAATAAACAGAATAATAACAGAATCTTTATTTTATCATTAATTGTTAGATACAAGAGATACACAATATGACAAACATTGAAACAAACGAGAACACTTACACAATATATTGTATAGAGCAAATTATATTAGTGCATATTCATAATATCCAACAGATACCAATCATAATTGCCAATGTTTGCGTAAACATCATACATAATTAGACAATAACCGATTCATTAATTAATAGACGATTCAAAAAGGTCAAAAACTTGAATTTAACTTTTATCGGAGGGTCTTCTGATTTAGATTCTAAATATTGCGGAATAACTAAATCTATTTTTTTATTTAAGCTCTTTTTCTCTATAAGTTGACTTTAGAAACTAATTCTACTATGCTCATATAAAGCTGTAAAGACGAGGTTATTGTTAATTTTATCCCTCGAAAGTGATATTAATGACGAGAGAGCCCAGGATTTGAATCCCGCACATACTGATTCGCAATCGGATATCTTACCGATATCGTCACTGGCTCCAGCCAATGACGATAACATATATTAAATATCATAAAACCGGAATAATGGTTGAATTAATTAGGTTATTACACTTTAATTAGAGCAATTGCGCAAGTATATCACTGAGCCCTGGCAGCCATGTTTCTATAAGTATATACTCACAGTCTCACACGTCTCTCTCTCTCTCTCTTATTTAGCTTTATTCTCTCCACAACTCTCCACAAATAGCAACAAATTAATCCACACTGTTTTGCAACTTCGTTGTTAACCTAATTATGCGAATATAAAGTCTGCCTTTGTTTTTGTACTATTGTTGCAATCCAATATGGAATTGAAAGATATTAATTTCAATTGGCCTAGCTTGTTAGATTTATTTATTTATTTGCAATAATTTCTCTTAACGTTCATAGACTCCTTAGAGCTGTGTTGATGGGAAAATCAGTGATGATTGAAGGTTAATGAAAGGTTGATCCCTCAGTTTGCTAAACAGATAGCGTAATGTGACACCCCTAAAAATTGTTGACATAACTTAACGTACTTAACGACTGCTTGATAAGTCTATTTCAAAGATTATTCCAGATTCAATTCTACGCATATATTTCTAAATTTCACTGAATTACATGTACATGCATTTTATATAAGTCGAGTTATAATTATATTTGCGCACTAACTTTGCACATTAACTTTCTCAATTAGATGCATTTCATATTACTAAATTTTGTTGATCCTAAAAAGGGTCATTTTGCCCTCTTATGAAAAAATAGTAACAAATAGCTGTTAAAAATACATGCCTTCAATCAAAATGCGTTAACTACATTGAAGAAACATGTGTAGCGCCTCTTCGATAGAAGCGTATAGTATTAAAGATAACCTGTAGCGTTTCTTTTAATCGGTTGCAGGTTGAGGCTTTCTTCATGATTAAGGAAAGATGCTCAAGACTGAAAGTCTTCAGTGCATGTGAATCCAGGCGCCAAGGTGCGCAAATTATGCTTAATAATACTAATACTACTACTACTAATAATAATAATGATAATAACAACAATAATAATAATACTAATACTACTACTACTAATAATAATAATGATAATAACAACAATAATAATAATACTACTACTAATAATAATAATAACAATAATAATACGTAATGCTAAATACCACAGTAGACCTATAAACAATAGGTCGGTAACACTCAACACGTTCCGAAGCAGTGTTCAGTGACACACTGCATTGGAATCAAAAACGTTTGGCTGTAAACTCTCTACTTCTACAGCACGTATTCACATGAGATTTTAAGAAAACGCGTAGAATTTACCAGGAAAGATCATTGAAATTAATGTGGCAAATAAACATCAGGTAGCCAACAAAAATTAAGAAAAAATTTATATAAGGGGGGGGGGGGGATTTGGGCTCAGCGCTGCAGTCTGAATGTTCTGTTTATTTTGTCTAAGGGTGTCAAACAAAATATTATATACTTTTAAATTATAAACCTGAATAACAATTTAACAAATATACCTGAATACTATACATAAATACTATACATAAATACTATACTTCAATACTATGCCTTTAAAGTCATAGACATGTCCTGAAAAACTTCTTAAAAAACTGATATTTGTCTTTGGATTGTTTCATCTGAGACATCTAGTCTGACATATGTAATTTGAATGTTATATCAGACAGGATTGACCGATGACAGCCATTTCTGAAGCCAGATTTACTGTTGAATACTTCAACGTCACGGTCAGCACCTGTCTTATATCTTCCAGAATAATCTTCTTTTAGTTCTTTACTTTTTCCTATAACATCTTCTGATAAACCAAATATTTGCATTTCATATTTCATTTGTAATGTTTTTGCCTAAATTATGAATTCTTGTGCACAAGAGTTTCTTTTCTGTCGTGTACAGCATGAAGTAGAGTTCATCTCCTTTATTGTATCGCATACAAAATCATAGACGCTGGTCTCTCGCATTTTAATTATACCCTAACAAAAAATACATCAAACTTGAAATTCTATCATCCAGCAACACGTCAAAATTTCTAAATTTTTACGAAAACGCATTTTACGCGCCATTATCTATTGTAGTCCCTGCGTCAAATTAATCTCATTTCCCAAAAATATCGAAGTTGCAATTCTTTAACTAATGTCATATGTAGGCCTAATTCTTGTAATTGTTTAACTAATGTATATAGTTGCAACTGCAAGTTTTGTAATTCTTGCATTTACATCATTCTTACGCTTTTTAAAAAAAAAGAAACCTACAGTGCCGATAAAAGTAGAATATATAATGACCTATACATGTCTCTTGACAATCGAAACATTCGTAGGGCTCCTGCACTCCTACTATTAGGGAACAGTATCGTCATCTTAGAGGTGATACCATTAGTTCAAACTAAAACTCAGTCCACTAGGTACATTTATCCACAGAGGTGACTTTTATCCAGTCTCATAATAAATTTTAAGATTATTATAAAGTGTCTTCATTAAGTCATTAAGCTTGTTATTAAGTTTCTTTCCTCACGACTTCTTGCAAGAATAACACATTCATTGCATTTCATTCATTCGCAATTTGCGAGGAATGAAATAATGTGCTTTCTCGCTGAAATTCTACATTTTTTTGCTTATTTAATGTTTTGCTATCATTATGTTCAAGACGAACTCATCAAATAACATATGCAGTACTGTAATACTACAGTGCATAGAGTCATAAATGTAATACTGACAGTTCACAGTTCTGATTTCAAATCCTACCTATGAGATATATGTCCTAGATTCAGAGGTTTGCCAAAATGCAATGATCAATGCAAAACGTTTAATGCCAATATGCAAAACCAAAAAGGGAGCCAAGCAAGGTATAAAAGTATCATCTAGTTAATTAAACATCCACGTTGTCGACCGATAGGTTTACTAATTACGTCATTTTCAATCATCCCCCTGGTGTCAACGTTGTACTTTCTTTAAAGAAACAGCTGCCTTGTTTCCAGAGTTATCAACGAGAAATTCTAGCCCAGGGGGGCCATAGAGTAATTTTCTCATACCGGAGAAACGGAATAATTCATAATTAAATATTACAGATTTCACAAATCTGCATGATCAATAAATGCGCTTGTTAGTACAAGAGTTTCATTCATTTCTGCGCAGTGCAGACATTTAAAGTGATGCAGAGCAGAAAGAAACACAACGATGTAGTTCACAATGATGACTATATGCCACTATAAGCCACGAGATTATATTTAAATAAATCCATTAAATAAATAAATTTGTTTAATTAAGAGGATTTCTTCTAAATCTGAGATACTCGAATGAAAGATTTTGAAAGAGTTTATGGCAAAAGCCTATGCATGTGCAATATAGCCTATCTTCGTCTTCTAGTGCAGTGCCTAACGGCAGGTTCACGGCATATAGACCTAACTCTTCCAACCAATTCTATCCTCAGCCATCCTTTTCATCTCTATATATGAATTTGTTATCAGATCATAGATATAGTATATAGTTTGAGAATAATATGGCTTCTGAGGTGGTTTGCCCTTGCCTTCCTCAATCCTTTATTGTTCTGTTGCACTTATGAAACTTATAGCTAGTCTATTCTTCAGTGGTGGGACACAACACTGGGACCAAATATCCAACATTTAATTTTGAATTGGAATCCGTCCCTGAATAAAATTCATCGCAGTCATTAAAAATACTTATTAGAGTAAAATATACTTGATTTACAGTGATAGGAAAAGTTGACTTTATAGGTCTGTCTAAGATTATGTCAGTCTCTCTCTCTCTCTTTCTCTTTCTCTCTCACAAGTATTCTGTCAGGTGTCAGGTTTAAAGTACATATTCTTACTCGGTGTCAGCTATTTTGCACCATATAATATAGAAATCTCCATGGATATCCAAATTAATATCTTCACAAAAGGCTATGCTTTATTTACTCATATCTTATGTGTCCTATAGCTTAGGTAAAAAGTAGGCTTTTGAAATGATTTCCCGTTGCCTTCTTCAGGCTTTGCTTTATCGCCTCTTGCGACACGTGAAATTGTTGGTTCGTCTATTTTTCAGTATCCCGTGCACAACAGGGGATATATGTTTTACTCATATTCAAAATTTTAGTCAAATAATCTCATCAATCAGAATTAATAATTGAGCCTAGAGATTAACAATTAAGTTGAGGCAATTTGGATTTATATCTTTTACATTTGCTAAGACTATAATTATTATGATTTATCTAATTATATTATGAGTTATTATTATTAGTATAATGTAATTTTTATTAATATTGATAATAATAGCACTTTTTATATTACTATTATTAACATCGTCACTGTAATTATTCATATTTTATTATTTATTTATTAAATTATAATTATTTTATAATTAGTGTATTATTATAAATTATTATTAGTATATTATATTAAACTCCCGGGTTTCATATCGAAATTATTGCTATTAATAATAATAATGATAACAATAATAATAATAATAATAATAAGAATGATTATGATTAAACTAATATAAATATTAATATTATTGCTAATGTTATTATTATTAAATATTAATATTGATATTAATAGTAATACTATTAATATGGATATTCATATTAATATTATTAATGCTATATTATTATTTTCTTGTTATTATTATTATTATTATTATATATATATATATATTTTAATGCCCTGGGCTGTAAAGGGTACTGGGCTAAAAAATAAGATAAAGGAGACTTTATTTAATTAAAAGTTAAAAAAAGATTATTATTATTATTATTATTATTATTTTACTAGATATTTTAAAAAGTAATATACATGACAAACTTCATGTTATTATTGTTTTTATTAGTATTAGTATTATTATTACTATTATTATTATTATTGTACTTGATATTTTAAAATAATTTACAATGAAACTGTAAATCCATTTTAGGAGCAAGTTTTCATAAAATGGCTCTACAACTCTAAAGCCTCATGGAGATTCTGGGAGTTGCTTGCTTTCTAGCACTGTACCTGCTGTCGAAGCAACTCTGTCGCTTCTGCTGTTGCTGCTGTTGTCTTGTTTGCTGATGTTGTTGCTGTTGTTGCCTTATTTGCTGATGTTACTGCTTCATATTGCTGCGGCAACAGTCTTCTGGCGCATCCATTTGAACTCTGTTGATCTGAGAAGACGATCTTTAGAAGAGAACAGCAATTGACTGAAACGAGAGATGAGAAATTGCGATGGTTCTGAGTATTCGATTGCTTTAAAACTAAATGAGTGCCATCGATTTTAGGCTGTTATAGTTGTTAGTTAGCATGTGAAGAGCAATATGTACCTTGGACCTGCCACTTGGCAGAACACTGGTGAGCGAGAGAGCGAGAGTTTACATCTTTACCAAATTAAACATAACAACTAAATCAAAACAAACAACATTTGTTAGTTATTTGTCTATTATAAAAGTGTCAGAAAATGAATACCTGTAGTCGAATTTTTGAAATGCATTACACCTGTAATAGAACATATTAGGGCACAGCACTGTAACAGCGGGGGCAGAGTATGAGCAGTGAATTAGTATAACACCACGCTGGGCTTAATTAACTTTGAGGTTGAGCAAATTTATAACAGGTAAGCTACAGTTAAACTTGACAGTGTAGCATTAGGTCAGGAGGCAAAGGATGTAATACAAAACAATTATAGTGATATTGCTATCCATGACAACATTAACGAGTTTAATTTAGTGTTCATTAAATTGTTAAATTTTACTACTTACAAAATTGTCATTATACTCCTAACTTTTGATAAAAAATATGTTGTAACTACAGAATATATTTTACATATTGCATGCATACTTGTGTTACACATAATAATAATAATAATAATAACACACATTATAGTGAAATGATCAACTGTGTTGATATCTATCACTTTTAATACCACATGTTAAATCCGTTAGGCAATTTAGTCCATTTTCCGTGTAGCTAGTCCAGTGAATGTCCGAGATTTTACTCTCAGATCAGCGCGGCTGGGATTCGAACCCACGAGGGTTCAATTCACCTCAGGATCAATCATTTAAAACTTCATGACGTTATCTACACACGTAACCATTGCTCTATTGAGACATTCATAGTGTAGGCTATACACACAAGGGTGCATTTAATATATGAATACAATTAATAGCTGTGAAATTTTACTACGATCATAGCTTAGTTTTGAAACAAAGACATAGTTTTAACTGCAACCAATCAATATCTACCCCTACAGCAAAACATAGACACATACAATCAGTCAAGCAATTCATACAAAATTAACTTCCTGTTCCTCGCCATAAGGCAATGTTTGAGACGTCTCTTGCAGACTCTGTACAAACAGGCGCCAAAACACCACACGATGACGACTGAGTAGGCCTACAGGAGACCACAAGAGAAAGTGAGATCAAACCAGTGCAAGGCCAAGATCCAAGGCAAGAGGGTCAAAATGTAGACCTATGGCGTAAAGACATACATTGACATATGTTAACAAATTTTGATTCAATTAGCGATTGATAATATTATAAAGCTACTGAAAGAAACATTGACTTAGCGGTCTATTTATTGATTGATTGATTTGATAACTGACCGATACATTTATGGATTGATTGATACATTAATTGATTAAGTGGCTAGCTAACAAGATGGCTGAATGACTGACAGATCACTGCGATTACTGACTGACTTGCAAGCCATCTGGCTTAATGATTGGTATACTGAAAAACAAATTACTAAATTTATTGAACTGCAATACAACAATTCTGAGATACGCATTGCACATCTGACATCATTCATATTTTTATGAATACTTTGACTTAATCAAATAGCAAGGAGAGTTGGCGACAGTTGCGCAATGGGCAGATGCCGAGCTACAACAGGTATATTACTTCATAACAACTCGACTGCTGTCACCACGGTGTGGTTCAGGCTTAGGTTGGCTTTTCGTTCGTTGACTTGATATTCGAGGCGATTGTACGTCGCGTCTTTTTACCTGAACAGAAGGATGAGAGAATGAATAGTGAAAGAGTGTGCGAGCGAGGCGAAGAGAGGTAGCCTGAAAGATAGAAAGACAGAGACAGGGAGAGAAAGGGAGAGAGAGAGATAGACATTGAGAGAGAGAAACAGAGAGAGAGAGAGAGAGATAGAGAGAGAGAGAGACATAGAAAGAAGAGAGACAGTAAGAAAGAGAGAGAGAGAGAAATAGGAAAGAAAAATATAAAAGAATAGAGATTAGAGAGTGAAAAATGAATAGAAATAGAAAGAATACAGAAAAAGTATGTACACAAAGTACAAGAGAGAGAGAGAGGGAGAGAGAGAGAGAGAGAAAGAAGTCAGCATAATAACATGTTAAAGTGAGAAATGAACAAACAGAGAGAGCCCAGAGAGAGTGAAAGAAGAAAAATGAGAAGATATAGATGCAGACAGGGAGTAATGAAAGAGGAATCCAAAAACGAAAATAATTATAGAAAATGTAAATTTTTCAATGCTTTTTGTGGTTTTCAACTTGAGCGACTAATAGTAATTAGGCTAATAATTTATTTTATTATGTAAAATTAATGATAAATTGTTAATGAGTAAAACTCTATAGAGAAAGTCATAGTGACATTTGTCCTCACTACTTGCTACAGTAAAGGGTAGCTTGCGTGCAACAATGCAAAACTGAAAGCATCTGCATTTCGCAATACAGCGCTCTGTATATTTCAATGCATACATTGCTCAAGAAGCTAACTAATCGTAATAATCATAGACTAAACTTAAAAGCTTAAAAAGAGTGACGATAGTTCGCGTGATATGAACCATAGTGCTTCTGAGACTTGACGTTAAGTACTATACATCCCATGTTTTGCTCAATCAGCCTTATTGATTAAACTGGTATTTATAGACATCAAATTAAACAGGTATATCAGGTTCGAGCTTGGCATTCACATACTTCCACATGTCACGTTTAATAAGCATAAATTTGTAAACATAACGTTTATTATTGCACTTACTTTATATAGTCTATATATATACTTTATATAAATATATATATTATACACAATGCATATATATGTATACATGTATATATATATATATATATACTTATATAGTATAAATGTATATATTTATAATAAATGTATAAAGTATAGGTTTATCTATTTAGAATAGAATGGAATAGATAATATGTTTATTTTTCAGCAAAGACAAAAATGCATGGTCGACATACAATGCCTCAACAGCAAATTCTACATCTATAGCGAGAAAAATTGGTCGTCAGTGAAGATACAGAGTATCTTATCTAGCTGACTACCGTGATAATTATGCTACTTACAATTCTAAACAAAGATAGTATTAGTTCACAGTTCATAATAATACATATAAAGTTGAACTTGTAAGCTACATGTACAAGCCGAGCTGAATGACTAATAAAATAAAAATAAAAATATTGCGAAACTTACATAACTTCAATCAGATAAATTAGCAAATTCAAAAACTTCCATCATTCAAATTAGCAAATTCACACACACACACACATATATATATATATATATATATATATATATATATATATATATATATATATATATATATATATATATATATATATATATATACAGGGTGAGTAAAAAGAGAAAGATTACACCTGCAAAAAGTTTGACTATCTCAGGCTATTGCTAATATTTTCCAATAAAACTTTTACCAATTACTAAAGGACTAATTTCAGATGGGGTGGCCAATTTGCATCCATTTTTGTACATACATTGGCCAGTTACGCAAGTTTCAGCAGAGCAACCCCACAATTTTTACCTAAAAATGGCATAAAGCAGCTCCTGCAGTTCTGTCTTGATTTTAGGCTTCGGCTGATGTTTCTGATAGAGATGCAGATGGTTCCCCAGACATGGCAATCCAGAGGATTCTTCTTGATGGAATCCGAGTTTCTCTCGCTGATCCATTCCTGTGAATGACGCGATGCATGAGCCGGAGTACCATTCTGCTGAAAGATGAAACCATTTGCCAGAAGAACATAGAAATCAAAAACAGCTCCTGAATAAAAGTGTTTACGTAATACTGAAAGTTCACCTTTACCTTCTCGTCAATGAAGTGCAATCTGCCCTTACCGTTGTAGCAAACGCCATTTTTAGGTAAAAATGGGGGGTTGCTCTGCTGAAACTTGTATAACTGGCCAATCTATAGATTGAAATGGATGAAAATTGGCCACCCCATCACAAATTAGTCCTTTATTAATTGGTAAAAGTTTTATTTGAAAATATTAACAATAGCCTGAGATATTCAAACTTTTTGCAGGTTTGCAGGTGTAATCATTTTTTTACTCACCCTGTATATATATATATAAATATATATATATATATATATATATATATATATATATATATATATATATATATATATATATATATATATATATACTATTTCACATACATGTATACATGCGCATCCACAAGAAAGCATGTTTTTCAAAATAGTGAAGCAGACGTATGCACTACGGATTTCTTCCACATTCGTCAGCATGTAAAAGTTCAGTTAGGTATATTTTAGACTACATATATATTGTACTATAATGTTAAGGATTTTGCCACACACTAATGGGTGCAACCAGTGCACCCGATAACTATATGAGCCATCAATTAGCATTATCAAAACGGCTGTAGGACCCGTCAATTGATATAATGGAAAATGAATATGTGAGAATGAATTTGAGTGTTGAGGGGATCAGGGATAGGTTGCCTCAGTCGAGATTGAGATGGTATGGACAAACATTAAGCCGGGCAGAGAGCAGTGAAAAGAGTTTGGAGGAATGAGATGGAGGTTAATTTAGATAGAGTTAGACCACAACTTACATAGGATGCGGTGATTGAGATAGATATGAAAAATCGGTGATTGACTGATGATGTGGTATGGAGAGAGAGAAGTGAAAAAGATATATTCGTATCCCGGCCTCAGCTAAACTAGGATTCCAGGAAAGATGATGGTGATGATGATGTTAAATAACTAAGTGTACTGCATTATTTCATTATAATTTAAAATGCTATTAATCAAAATGTTATTTTACGCACTATATTGATCAGACAATTTTATACGCATTCTTGCATAGAAAAGAATAGAAAAACATAAAATGGAAATAAGGAAGTAATACTAATAAGGTAAAATTAGGTAGTGATGATACTATTGGAAGTAGCTATAATCCTTGGGTCTCTCGTTAGGTGAGACACTCTTAAAAATGCATTAGATGTTTATTTCTCGCTGTTACACATTACACATTACACATTACATCTTTACACATTTCCTTATACAGTTTTCGCGTCTAGTTTACGATTTCTATAAAAATCAACCAATCATTCAATCACTCACTCAATCAGTCAATCATTCAATCAATCAATCAATAGCTAATCAAGCAATAATAGATATTAAATAAAAAAATTAGTGAATTAATCAATCAATCAATTAATATTTTAATCAATCTTTCTTTTAATGAATCAATTAAACAATCCATCAATAACGCAATTAATCTGCCAATCAATCAACCAATCACTCAATCAGTCAAAATAAACCATATTAAACATATTAATAGAAAGCTCAACCGTTTTTAAAATACCACATTAAATGAAATAATTTACTGAGATTCAGCGATTTATTTTTTTAAGGCAGACGTTAACAATTATGTATATCATTAAACTTGTAGAAAGTAGTTTAACTGAAGTATTTCGACTAAAAATTTTACTTAATTAATGATAGATCTAATTCAGCCATAGAAGCAGTTGCATTGTTAATTATAGTTTTAAAATATAATTAAATTGTAACAAAACAAAACAAGCAGAACAATATCTTCAATTCTTAACCCGTCTCTAAGTTCTCAAAGCAACCCGGTAAAGAACTTCTATGAGTATTAATAGTGTTTGTGGACCAACCAGCGAATGAAATTTAGTTTTAAGCTAACCTTTCTTCACGAACGTTGATGCAATTTGAAGTTGTTTTGCTAACGCTTTAAATTGCTAAACATGTAAGCAATTTATTAGTGGTAATGAGATAATGTTATATTCAATACAAGAGTAGGCGTTTATAATTATACAATACATTTGCGAAATGGTTGTTCTGGTCTTTCTGTTTGGTATTTAAAACTTTCAAACAGCTTCAAGTGTTTATTTACGTCATGTTGCTTTCTAACTTCATTTTGCTTAAAATGTAATTTAACTGTAATGTTTAAAACTTCAAGGATAACAATAAGCAGTTTCTGGTCCCCTCATGCTAGACTATAACAGCAACGATGAATAGATGTACGTATCTAAAGCCGCATCGTAGTACAACAATTTCAAACCGCGTAAATCTCGCTAATTTGTTTTGAACCATAGCGTTAACTATTTTGTCAATTTTCCTTCGTAATTTGTTAAAGTTTGCTTGACAGAAATTTACTTTTGAACAAAAAACACACTCTTTTGATGTTATAGTTATATTACATAATGGTAGTAACAATACAGGTTTCGCGTCCGTTTCCGCTTCTAATTATTATCTCAGGACACATGGCTGTAAATCAATTCACCCAACGCTATAAGTAGAGTCCTAAATAAAGGCAGTTCGATGATCAAAGGATTCTCAGGGTAGACGGAGATATCTAACATGAGAGGAAATTTGTCTTAAGTTCTTAACCTTTCATCGCCACTGGCTGGCGATGTTGGTAAGATATTCGACCGCGGATCAGTATGTGCAAGGTTCAAATCCAAATCCTGGCTCGCCCATCACTGACGTCTCTTTCGAGTGAGGAAACTAACGTTAACATTAGCTTCACCAGTGAAAGTAGAAAGAGAAGAACAGAGGGAAGATTAGTACGCATAAGGGTTTCAGATCGTGGAAGCTACATTAGAGAAAGAACTTCTGCTCATGATGTGAGAAACTGAGATTGTCTGAAACTGAGAGAAGATTGACATTGGAGGATCGAAGAACATGTAAGAGGCGAAATTGGGAAGGAGGATTTCTGATAAGTAAGATGATTTGACAAAGCACAGAGTTTTGAAAGCTAACAGTGCTAATTTATACTTTATGATTCGAATCATGGGGAATCAGTGAAGATTGCGAGGCAGAGAAAGAATGCTCGAGATTAAAGTCTAGAGGACTCGATAACAACATGTGAAAGACAATAATTTTGGACGTGCTTGCAAACGGTTGGGAGAGAAAAAAGGCAACCCATATGAGTTAAAATAGCCAAGCTTAAAAAAATCAATATTAATAGAGACATCATGAGTAAAAGTCAATACTTATTAGAAAGCAGTTAGATTATAATTGTTGTATTTTATATAATTAAAATGCAAAACCACGAAAGAGCTTATTGCTTCTGATGTACCGTAATTGCCCATCACTGTTATGGAAGTTTTCGTCAATGTTCTTCATGCAACGTTACTCTTGTACAGAGGAAACCAGTTCCTTAGGGTAATTACAAAGACATCATGCAATAATTATACAAAATTCTCAAATCGGAATACAATAACGGAGTCTAATGTCACGTCAAATTGTATATTTGCATGCAGAGATACAGTAGCTGGCATTATTATATCTCTCATGTAAGTTTTACGGTATTGATTACATAAAGCCCATCACGCTATATCTTCAACTTCGCATTGTTAAAATTTGTAAGATAGTAGAGAGCTGTCATGTCAACGAAATACACTTTCTGATGTTGTAATTAAAACCGCAGTAATTTAATATTAATATTATTAGATAGTCCCATGTTGTATCAGGCTAACTAAAATAGAACCAACCGTAAACTACAGATTTCGCATGAGGCGACTAAACAGAAACTGAGGAAGGCATTGAAAATCTCTCCAGAAGCCCTAATCTTTAAAGTTATGGCTACAGTAAAGTGTGGATAAGCCATAGCCAATGATTAACTGACTGATAGATTAAGTGCTCTTTATGAAGCGTTGCAGCAGGCTGGAAATAGGAATGTGTGCCTTGGACCTGCCACTTGGCAGAACACTAGAAAGAAAGACGGACATTTGGTCAGTTATTTTCCTTTTTATAATTACATTTGAGCTGATACCATTTTAAATTCGCACTTGTTGATGAACGTTGATATACTACTATAGTAACGTTGTTGTTAGGTAACTTTTTCCATTTCATTGTGATTGATTGATTTACACAATGCTAGCTAGTTCCAGCTTATCATTTCCAATCTTATTCTTCTTTCTCAATACTTTATCCCTAATATAGAATAAGTAATTTGTGAGTGTTTTTCAATAGACCGTGTGACTGAAAAGGATTTCCAACTATTCAAAATGCATACTCTAAATATGGCTTTGAGTAATTCGTCTTATTTTCCAAGAAATATTAATTTACCTATTGCGCCAAACAGTTTTCGATTCGTAAAATTAGGTCTTGTTTATGATCAATTTATCGTACAATACTGAAAACATACTAAGGGTAAATAAAATAGATCCTGTTTGAAAAAATAAACACTAGTCCAGTGTCTTTTGCATTCACATATGATTGCAAATCCTTATAGTGTCTGACTAATTTTGTTGCAGAAGGCATTAAACAAGTTAAATGAAGTCAAGTAATTGTGACACTCGTTATTCTTCATTATTTATCCCAATGGCTCACAGTGTAGCTCGCCCACAAATATCATGAAGTCTTAGACGACCGATTCTCCAATGGACTGAGCTCCCGTGAGCTCAACATCTGGGGTAAGAGTCATAGCCTAGTTTAACGTCAGTTTCCTACTCGAACAGCATGTCAGTTACGGGGAGAAGACTGTATTTTAACCTTGCACCTCGGTAGCCTTGGATAAGCGAAAAATTAAAATCTTACACCTTCACGTGATCGGTAAATCTATAATATACTAATTTGTTCAGCGCTTTGCGTAAGTATATGGTAGTAAAAATTACAAGAATCGTCGTGAATGGCATTTCATTATACACTCAATGTGTGGTTTAACCTTAAAACTATCAAATTCCACAAGGGTTTTCTTTATAAAAAAAGCCGCTGTCAAATTGAGCCTGAAATGCATAATATTATATCAGTACAGCCTGAATTGTAAATAGTAAATCTACATCTATATGTACGTGTATCTGTAGTAGTCAAATACTGTGAAAATCAACGACTAAAGTGAGACAGCAGCAATGAGAAAATTTAACCCATTTCTGAAAAAAACTTTGTATAATAAAAGCGTGAATAATTACATTAAAGTGAGATTTTCAGAGACCGGTATCCTATACTTTTAGCTATTTCGATTGACTCTTAATTAATCGAAATAGCAAACTAATTTTAATTAATTAATTTGTGCATATCTAGAAGACGATAGCACCAATAACGTAATTATATGACCTATACCTGGAGTAGCTTCCTCACAGCAGGTGATATCGTAAAAATAACTCAATATTTCTACAAGTGTGCGTCAAATGCCAAAATAGCGCTGAAGCAAGTAATCTGCATAATGTGAGAGCATGTAGTTATACACCGTACATTACTGTACATTGAAGTCAGCGCACGCTAAATAGTCAATCAGACAAGAGCAGGTATAACAACAAACAAGAAGCAGTTGGTCGGCAACAAGTGCCACGTATTGAGCAATGTATGGATAACAGTAACTGAGTCTACTAGGGGCGCTATTGGGGGTATACTTAGTCGCCATCATCATCATCGTATATTAAAAATCCAGTATAACTGGGGTCGAGATACGAATAGACCTTCTCCAATCCTCTCTGTCCCTCACCATATCATCATATCATGTCATATCATCAGTCAATCTCCTATTAATTCGTTTAAGTTTTGCAGCAATTTCTAGAGCCTAGGTGCTCACCAACCGAAAGCCTTTTCTGATGTTGGTTTGGATCTAGTTTTTATGCCGCCTTCGACGACAAGTGCATATTTACACGGTTGTCTATTCTTCAAGCAACCCGGACACTACACGGAGGTATACTTACTTAACAATTATTAGCATTACTCAGTATCACTTAGTGCTGCTTCGTATTCCTTAGTATTACTTAGTGATACTTGGTATTCCTTGCCATCATTTAGTGTTATTTCCTATTACTTAGTATTACTTGTGTTACTTAGTATTACTTAGTATTACTTAGTTTTACTTAGTATTACTTAGTATTACTTGTGTTATTTAGTATTACTTGTGTTACTTAGTATTACTTGTGTTACTTAGTATTACTTGTGTTACTTAGTATTACTTAGTATTACTTAGTTTTACTTAGTATTACTTGTGTTACTTAGTATTACTTAGTATTACTTGTGTTACTTAGTATTACTTAGTATTACTTGTGTTACTTAGTATTACTTAGTATTACTTGTGTTACTTAGTATGCCTAACGAATAATATAAGTTTCACGAGAGATCCTGTCACATTCTGTCAGTGAAAGCTCATTCTTTTAGACATATTTTGTTGTTCAGATGATCGCAATTCTCACAGCATCAACAGAACTAAGAGAGAGAGAGAGAGAGAGAGAGAGAGAGAGAGAGAGAAAGAGAGAAAGAAA
Source organism: Enchytraeus crypticus (assembly GCA_905160935.1). Classification (NCBI taxonomy): domain Eukaryota; kingdom Metazoa; phylum Annelida; class Clitellata; order Enchytraeida; family Enchytraeidae; genus Enchytraeus; species Enchytraeus crypticus. The sequence continues at coordinate 111,529 of CAJHZI010000307.1, read as the reverse complement.
GAAAGAAAGAAAGAAAGAAAGAAAGAAAAGAAAGAAAGATAGAAAAAAAGATTGGGAGAGAGAAAGAAAGAAAGAAATAAAGAAAGAAATCAAGAAAAGCTTAGAGATCAGGGTGATGTGTTTTATCGGTACGCTAATCACTGCCATATATTTTTGTATTACGGAATATGCCAAACAAGCAATGTATTATGGTGTTTTGTCTCCTTATCAATTAAATGAGTGACAATTATCGGGGTCTTGGACTCATGGAAGGGTCGTACCCATGTTTGAATTTTTATGGATTTTAGCAGAATAAGTGATCACAATCACGCTTCAGGGAGACCTTTTGCGATTTAGAAACAATGATATATAAGGCAAATTAATAATAAATCAATAGCTTTAACTTCAATTTTCGTAACACTAAGTATGCAATACATACTATGGGAGTGAATTGTGTTGACGAACTATGGATTAGTCACAATTTGGTATTCTCTAAGCTAATTCATGGTTTGAAGTAAGTCGAAGCTCCACCTCTTTTTCGGAGGTTAGAGTGAGAGAGGTGAGAAGGTTTAATATTTCATTTAATATCTTGGACAGGAACTTTGCAGATAACGAGAGAGAAAGAGAGAGAGAGAGAGAGAGAGAGAGAGAGAGAGAAATAGAGAAAGAGAGAGAGAGAGAGAAAGAAAATAGAGCGAAAAATAGAGACGTTAGGTGTCAGGTATGAAGATGTCAATGCAAACGTAATTAAGTAGTTCGTTGAGGTAATTAAGCAATAAGTCATACGAGTTAGCATATAAGCTAGAATATGATACTTTTAAGACAATAGACACGATACAAAGAAAAGCCATTAGTTTAACAGTTCTGGAAATAGGGTAAAATCCAATCAAGTGAAATTTTGAAGTAGGTCATCCAGGAAACATAGGGAGAGGGTATGGCGTAACGCTTATAGTGTTCGTCTAGTTAAGTAAATCCAAGGTTAACGTCAATTTCCTCACTCGAAAGCGAAGTCAGTGACGGGTGAGCCCAGGATTTGAACCCCGCACCCACTGATCCGCGGTCGAGTATCTTATCGACTTATGATAGTACGGTAAGATAATACGATATCTGCTAAGAAGATGAAGAAGAAAAAGAAACATTTGGTTTTTATTTGAAGAGATAATGAATTTTGTTTCATAATTCCTTTCACAGAACCCGCGCTAGTCGAGTTTTACTAAACATACCTGCATTGATCTGCTCTGGTTACTTATGAAACAGAGAGAGAACTATGTTTATTGAAATAAACATAAAAGTATACATACAATCACAAGGTCATCAAAGAGGGCATATATACCCTATCTAGTTGACAGCCAGAAAACACGCAAAAACAGCCAAACATACATGTACATTTAAAATTAGCAAAAGTTACTAGCGAAAAAGCAGTACCGACTAACCGGCGCGCAAGTTCGAAAAACTGTTGTACAACAATTGACGGCATTCAACAATCAGGACTACAATGAATCATGATTGTTTCAAATGTTCAGAAACACAAGGTCAAATTCTTATCTGGCTCAGAAGCGCAAATGTTCTCTTCATCATGTAGCGAAATTCTATTTAAATTGAATTGATATTTCATTGTATTGATTGGATGGCCGAAATGATAGCCTACTTCGGTTAGAAAAAGGAGGCCGTGTGTTCCAATCCTATCCGGATCGTCTTTGAAAGTATGTCATGTGGAATCAGCCGTTAAAATTAGCTTTATAACTTAATCATCTATATGTTAATAGCGTAATGATGCGAATAACATTTAGAAATAATTATCAATAATTTGAGTTAAGAAATGCATAATCTAATTAGGAATATTAATATTAAGACGCATATGGTATAATTCTGGAGACAGCTACCGGATAAATGCTAGACAACTGTATCTATTGTGATGAGCACTCAGAATTATATTTAGTATATCCTAATTTTAGAACTTTATTCTGACGTCGAGCTATTTTTAGTAATGTCTTATGTTTCCATGCGTGTGGAGAGTACGTGTAATTGAAGAAGACATGATCGTTTTACTTGTTGGCTCTTTACATGGAAGAGTTTTCGTGAGACTCTTTGACTTTACAGGTGATCAGGGAACCTAGCTTCACGGAAGTTAATGACTAACCTACTCATTTCTTTAGGAAAACCACTAGAAATGTTTTATATGTATATATACATGCACAATTTTCTGCCAATAATACTATATTATTCAAACCAGTTAGTATCAACAAAAACCAAATGATTGTCCAACTATGCCACATTCAATGATTAAAGTTCCATTTGAAAGCTTTTGACTGATCAAACTGACATGCAAGAAGTGAAACGATTTGTTTTAGATGGAACAAGACGAATGAATTGCACTGACCGAATTGACGAATGGATAGCACTCTTGCTTGAGAAGCAGGAGGCCACCTATTCAAATCCCATCTGGATCATCTCTTGCAGTATCCAGTGGGTTAAGGAAAGAGACGGAAACCTGGCTTTTTCAGCTTTATTTTTTCACACTTAGAAAAGGGCCTACCGTTTTATATTTCAAGGACATACACCACACATTTCTTCTCTTCAATGTTGATTGCGCCGTGTTAACAAAATATTCTCTCACAATCTCACTATTTGTCAATGTTTTTCCCACTGATTGGCACTTATTAACTTCCCACTTCGTTCTCCGTTGTACTCCTTATACCTGCACACATAACCGTATAGGCTGGTGCCGTACTGGTAGCATCTATTATCTATTATCTAATATCTATTATGATAGTATCACAATGGCCTGATGTGTAGATAAGCCATAATAATAATAATAATGTAATGTTAATAAAGCTGTGAAATACAAACATAAATTGTTACATACGTTGCAAGTAACATGCTTGTATCACTGGAGTGGAAATTTATTATTTGACCCTACTCATCTTCGAGAATCTATTATAACTTTCCTGTTATTAAAGATTTTTTAAAACGACATTTCACCGGTCAGCTCGTTACGCCTTTATTTTTTTGACAATAAGGGCATCGATTATACAAACACAGCTTATATATATATATTTACAAATATACATGTATAAATATATATATGTATGTATATATACATGTATATATACATGTATATATATATATATATATATATATATATATGTAGCCTATATATATATATACATAAATATATATATATATATATATATATATATATATATATATAGGCTATATATATATATAGGCTATATATATATATATATATATATTATATATTATATATATATATATATATATATATATAAGCCCATACATTGAAAACTGTTGCAATTTCTACATTTCTAGATTTCTATTTCTCATTCCCTCCACAAACTCTATATTTCTCTGCTTTCTAGTAGGCCTATCTCTATCTGTATATCCTCTCTTTCAGCCTCTCTCTATCTCTCTCTGTCTCTCTGTCTCTCTCTCTCTCTCTCTCTCTCTCTCTCTCTATCTCAGTTTGTCCCACTGTCTCTCTCTCTGTCTCTGTCTCACTCTCTCTCTTTGTCTCTCTCTCTCTCTCTCTCTCTCTCAGTAGGCTATATCCCACTATTTCTCAGTATATCCCACTGTCTCTCTCTGTATACTCCACTGTCACTCTCTCTCTCTGTATGTCCCCTTGTCTCTCTCCGTATATCCCTTGTCTCTCTCTGTATATCCCACTGTCTCTTTCTCTGTATATCCCTTGTCTCTCTCTGTATATCCCACTCTCTCTCTCTGTAGATCCCACTATCTCTCTCTGTATATCTCACTGCCTCTCTCTGTATATCCCAGTGTCTCTCTCTGTAGATCCCTCTGTCTCTCTGTATATCCCACTGTCTCTCTCTGTAGATTCCACTGTCTCTCTCGCTGTATATCCCACCGTCTCTCTGTATGTCCCACTGTCTCTCTCTGTATACCCCACTCTCTCTCGCTCTCTCTCTCTCTCTCTCTCTCTGTATATCCCCTTTTCTCTCTCTGTATATCCCACTGTCTCTCTCTGTATATCCTACTATCTCTCTGTATACCCCACTGTCTCTCTCACTGTATATCCCACTGCCTCTCTCTGTGTATCCCATGTCTCTCCCTGTATATCCCATGTCTCTCTCTGTATATCCCTTGTCTCTCTCTGTATATCACACTGTCTTTCTCTGTTTGTCCCACTGTCTCTCTCTCTGTATATCCCACTGTCTATCGACTGGAGTTCGTAGAAGGCATTGTCATTACAGGTGAAGCCACGACTTATGTTATTTTTCTCGACTTCACTTAACGCGTCTTAATATCTGCATTTCAAAATTAACAACAGTGCATTTATATTTTATAGGATCTCTCTGATGTCTAAAGACAAATTCTGAGCAAATTAAGTAGGCTGTATTTAAGGAAAATAAGATTCAATCAGCGCTGTAGAAAATCAACTGCTGAGAACTAATTAAGATAAGCTTCTGGTTTGGATCAAAATTTAAACCTCTTCCTTAGAACCAATCCTTTTATAAAATTTCAAGTGTTATAAACTGGTACATTTTTCTCATGATACACGGTCAAAAAATTGCTACTAAAATTTTACAAATATCAGGAAGTTTTAACGTAGGAGCGATACATTTATAACACGAATGAAAGCGTTAGAAAATTGTGTCTGAGATAACGGAAGCCTTTACACGACAGCGCAACGGTCAGAATACTGCGGTTGACGTTATTAGAGTGTTTGAGAAAAGTATCGTCTCACTTGTACGTGCGTTCATCAACACTCAAGTTGAACAACTTACATTACAGCCCGTAAGAGTAGACGACCGAACCCGCCATTAAATCACGTTTAATGTTAGTTTCGTCAGTCGAAGGTGACGGTGATAAAATAGATATATGGGATATACATGTATGATCTACATCTGCAGCAATTAGAACAAGCTGCCCCTCGGCATTGATAAGCATTTTCGATAACTGTAAGATCTTAAGCTAACTAATTATGCATTAGAAGCAATTAAGAGAAAGAATGCGTTTAAAATGAGCTTAGGGAAATATTTATTGCTGAGCAAGACGTGGTGATTGAAATAGTATTCGTGTGCTTATATGATAAGTGGTAGAAAGAGAAAATTGAATGAGTTAGGAGGCACGTATCTGAATTGCAGTGATTTTTACTATGTGCATTTCATTGTATATTGCTTGCTTTACAGTAACTGTTCTAAAGTATAGAGATGCCTTAGCATGATATACTCTATTAAACATTAAACCTGAATGCATCCAAATGAGGTACACTTTACAGTGTAATATGGATGCAGCAACTACACCCATATTGCACTGTAAAGTGTACATCAGTTGTTAGTGTAAAATATGGAGTGTAAAATAGATTAAATAACGTCTAACGTTGAAGGCCTGTTGATTGGTTTAAAGCCTTTGAGTAGCGTATTAATACTTTTGAGAGCGTGTAGTGTTACAAGGTAGAGTGATCAGATTTATTCCTGAGGATTTCCTAGCATTACCTGGTTTATGTTTTCGTAAAATATTTTTTGCAATTAAAGAAACACTTCTGTCTGTAACTGGTTATTTCAAAGCTGCTTTAGAGAATTCTTGAATTATTTTTTCTTATTAGAGGCCAACTCGTTTACTTAATCCTTGACTACATTATGAAATTTACTATTACAATAGTTAAGATCCGGCACGATGGTGAATAAATCATCTCTATGTCTATTATAATTACGCAACTAATAATAATAATTAGGCCTATATATAGGCGTTCGTTCGTATTTATTCCGTAAATTTACTGATAGAAGAGAGAGAGATTCCTTCATTGCTTTATCAAGAAATCACGTTTGTGACATTTATCTTGCTACTAATGTAATTGCTGCTTATAGCTAAGCCCATACGTATACCTTGTAACTCGTTTACTACCAGTGTACGGCTATCGTATATTTTGGTTTAAAATAAAGAATTAATTAACGTAATTAACTGTACTACCTTAATTGCTCTTCAATTGCTGGCATGCATGGTAATATGCTACTAACGATGAATCAGAATTCGGTATGCGAATTTTGTCGCACATTACATGGTAATATACGACAAAACAGGTGGAGTAGAAATTGTTCGCATTATGTACAAAAATTCCTTGACCAAGCAGTCTTAAAATGACACTGCAACTATAGGTCTACTACATGTAACATGACAATACTATTAGATTCAGGCAGTTCACTTAAAAACACCAATTATACGCTTGCTTAAACTATAGCGGAACAAATAGGCCTAAACTAATTCATTTACAATACTAAACTAACGCACATTTGGCGACGTCAATAAGGCCTCAAACCGCTCAGATCCTCTAAAATTATAGTGTCATCAAATGCCCAGCGCATGCGCGAGACGACGTAAGATGTGTACGACCAATGCGCGGGACGACGTAAGATATGTACGCCACATGAGCGGGACGACGTAAGATGTGGACGACCCACGCGCGGGACGACGTAAGACGTGTACGACCGCCTGAAGGTGAGGTTTTTAAAAGAATACCGCACGTGTTCAAGCAGTTGATGAACTCAATGTTAATGATTACAAGGTCCGTCACATCCTACAGTTAAATAGAGTATAGGCCTAGATGTAAAGTGTGAATCTATAGCGCCGTGCTACGAGTCAAAGCGCAGATATCACAGCTAGCATGAATGTGGGCGATAAAACCATCAGAGAGCTTATTAAAATCTCGGTCGCATATCAAAACATTTATCGTGTTGTGTTCTAGAATCTGACGAATAGACCAGCTGTACACTGCACATAGTGTAAGAGGCGACTGTTCAATTGATACATTGTGGGCATAAACTGAAATCTGATATTGTGCCACAATTTTTTTACTGAACAAATCTGACACAATATGATCAACGCACATATACAGAGACACTAGAAGAGTTTGTTGTCCAGGTAAAAAGCTAAATGCTAAGGTTAACGTCAGGTTCCTCACTCGAAAACGATGTCCGTGATGGGCGAGCCCAGGATTTGAACCCCGCACATACCGACTTCCACACATACCGAGATCCGCGGTCGAGTATCTTACCGACTTCGCCACTGGCTGGAGCCAGTGGCGAAGTCGGTAGAGTATCTTACCGACTTCGCCACTGGCTGGAGCCAGTGGCGAAGTCGGTAAGATACTCGACCGCGGATCTGATGGTGCGGGTTCAAATCCTGGGCTCACCCGTCACTGACATCGCTTTCGAGTGAGGAAACTGACGTTAACCTTAGCTTTTACATACTGATCCGCAGTCGAGTGTCTTACCGACTTAGCCACTGGCTCCAGCCAGGAAACTTGAGTTGAGTTTTACGCTTATTAAGTTTCGTCATATTACGTGGTTTAGTAGCACTTGAGGTGGACATAAGGCCCTTACTACGTACATAGCTACAGTGGTGGCCAAAAATTAAGGTACCCGTGATATTTTATTTTTGTCATGTAAATAGTGAACGCTCCAGTAATACGTAAGTAACAGAGACAAATTCGTCACTCACCACAGCATAGTGAGAGTATCCAAGTGTACAGGAGTAACAAAATGTTAGCATTTCGTTGGATAAACTAAATTTTCTGCGTTGCAGCATTGAGTATTGTAGTAGTATCCTGCAAGGAAAAAGATGCAAGGGTCAACAGCGGATGACGCTTATTCAGAATCTTAGCGAATGAATGCAGTTAACTGAAACAGAGATGATCAGAGCAACAATGAACAGAGACATTTGGAGGAATATGACCATGACCGGCCAGGCTTGGAACAGGCACGGCGCTTAGAGAGAGATCCTGCAGGGTAGTATCCGAGGTATCCTAGTATCCCAGCAGCAAACATGTACACTGCAGTATCCCAGGTAACCAAGTATCCGAGACACCATACACCGTAGTATCCATGGTAACCTATTAGCCTAGTATCTAAGGTAACCTACAAGAGGTAACCTAATATCTGTGGTAACCTAGTAATTCAGGTAATCCTGTACTGTAGAAGTACTCAAACTACATTTAACTTCACAACTTCATTCAACTATAAAACCGATTACATTTAATGTCAACTCAGTTATACATGATACACAGCGCACACACACACTATAATCTCCACATACACAGCACACACACACTATAATCTCCACAGGCATTGGAATGAGTATTACACGAACATGTAGTTAATTCAAAAGTGGACTGGACAACTCAATACATCACCATCTTCCATTGAATCCCAGTTTAACTAGGGTCGGTATGCGAATAGACTGTCTCAAATCCTCTCTGTCCTACATCATATCATCCATCAGTCAATCCACTATTTGAGACTTTTACATTCGTTTACATTTTTGTGGCAATTTCTGGAGCCTAGGCGCTCACCAACCGAATGCCCTTTCTGACGTTGGTGTTGATCTTAGTGCTTTAGTCGCCTTCTACGACACGTGCAGTCACCAATTGGTTAATTCTTCAAACAACCTGGATACAACACGGGGAACTGGACAACTGGAACTGGACGTGTCATTTAAAATGATGCAATATATTTCAAGAGTATTAAATTATTATGGAATCAATGTTAGTTACTAGAATTTAATAGCAGAGATTAGAAACAGCGAAAGTTGCATAATACCTTTAAATCGAAATCGCATAGCTCGTCATATTGTTAAAATAACGACGCGTAAGAATAATATTACAGAACAGAAATCAGTTGAGGGTGCGTATGCTTGAGAAGTTACTGCAGTACAACGACAACAGATATGTAATAACTTAATCTTAAAAAAAACTTCTTTTAACGTGCCGTATATCTCTATTCGGGATCGACACGGAGGGATCTAGATGGGAAATGGAACCTTAAGGTCGGCTATCCGTCGGGCTGACACCACCGAGTGTACACGTGTAGGTTTTTATTCGCCCCTCGGAAGAGAAAAACCCACGTCGCTACGCAGTCTTGAACCCGCGACCTCTCGTTCAAGAGGTGAGCTTCATAACTTATTCTTAAAAAGGCAAGAAAATCGAGAAAATGTTAATTTAAGATATATTCATAGATTTTGGCTTCATTTCGCCATTTCAGAGTAAAAAATGAAATTATAACACCGTTTTACAATTATCAGATTCCAATTTAAACAAGCCTATCGAAGGATCTTCGTGCAGTGAACCGGAGTTAAACTAAAAATATCATTCTCAAGCCTAGATACTAATATTTTACATTTTAAACCAACCAATTAATGCCACAGTTAAAACCCCCCTGCGTTCAGTACATGCTATAAACAAAAATAAAATATGAGCAGGTAAATATCAAGACACAAGCAGGACTAATAAAATGCTGAAATAAGCGTGGAATTAATTGCAGCCCTCAGTCTATTATCATATTTCCAATTTTTCAGATTTATTTTTTGCAATGCAGCAATATGGATAATAGCACAACTAAGCAAACCAATACACCACAATCAACTAAATTAAAATCTATCAGATAATTCTGCATAAGACAAGTATATTGCAGTACAGTGAAACTAAAATATTAATATTACAGTCACGCATAGACCAGTAATCACTATAGTGTCCATGCAGACAGGTTTATCACACATGAAGAAAGAGAGTACAGTGTAAATGGACGCTAAAGAGTACAGTGTAAATGGACCAAACTGCTATTTAATCAAACAAAGAGGAAAACTGTTAATTTTCAAGCTAGACCGGATTAAGATTTACCATACAGCATAAACCTAAGCCATTCTGTCCAGGGGCATGTTGCACACAAGTTTTAGAATTTTTAGGAACATTAAGGTCGAGATACGCAAAAGACATCATAAACAACGAATAGAGGTGTAAACATTGTGATAGGCAACTGGACCAAGAGCTAATAGGCTACAAAACTTGTAATTAAGATTTAATTTCCGGTCTCTCTTATAAAGGTTACATCATGCAGGAATAGCTTAAAAACTGTCTAGTCATTGACAGTAAAGACTTAACCCTATCGGCAAATGTGAAACCTAAAACCATTAAGCCAATCACTACTATCATTCGCTTTTCAGTATCTGGCATTAATTATCAGCGTAAATGTGAGACAAATACCCTGCACGGCACAGTGGGCTTCTTCAGTGTATAAAAATAGACCGACTGGATATCAATGATATCATGAGAGAATGTAGGGATGCCAATAATAGAACAGAGTCCTAATTGGAGTCATATCTTCCAAATCACTAATTATACAAGTTGTAAAAGTTCTCGACGTTACGAAACTGCTGATTTCAATTACGAAGAGGAAAGAATAAATTCTGCCAGAATTATTCTTAACTAACATATTAAGAAATATGAGAGGCGCATAAGCACAGTATTGTACGTATTGAAAGCATTCAAGTAATAAGTAAAATACAATAAGCTGACAATGCAAAGCGAATAATCATTGCACAATTACTCTGATGCTATATTTACAATCTGCATTAAGCACATAAATAAACTCCATAACTACAGTGTAATATTTACAATCACCAGTTCGTAATCATTCATCTCATAGTTCGTAATAGTTCATGCTTTGCAATACTTCACAATGGCAACTTGTTAATAAAGAGTTCTGTGATAATTTTCAGGTCTACTGACAGTGATATACGACAGATGATACTGCTAGATGACGCAATTCAAATGTTTGAGATATATTTAGAGTGAACTCAGCAGACAAAATCAGTACAAAATAAATATACAGTAACTTTTAAAATTTAACCTCTAATTCCATTGCACAGTGCACACTTCGAAATAAATATAATTTCTTAATATATTACAGATTACAAATATGTTATACTAATTGACACGTATTACCGAGTATGAAAAAATCACAACATTTATTCATTGAATGTCTAAATAGCGTAGGGGTAACGTCATGAAATTTTAAATGACAAAGCCTGAGTGACGTGAATTGAAATCTCGTGGGTTCGAATCCCGGCCGCGCTGATCTGAGAGTAAAATCTCGGACATTCACTGGACTGGTTATACGGAAAATGATCTAAATTGCCTAACGGATTAAACATGTGGTTTTAAAAAGTGATAGATATCAACATAGTTGATTATTCATCTATAATGCATGTTTACTTTACTTTTATTAGAGAAGTGCTTTTTCTTTTAAAATAATAAAAGATTTCTTCATCTTACAGTTTAACTTCCTGTCTTATCTTTAATAACACACATTATAGTGAAATGATCAACTACGTTGATATCTATCACTTTTAATACCACATATGTTAAATCTGTTAGGCAATTTTGTCCATTTTCCGTACAGGCAGTCCAGTGAATATCCGAGATTTTACTCTCAGCTCAGCGCGGCTGGGATTCGAACCCACGAGGGTTCAATTCACTTCAGAGTCTGTCATTTTAAACTTCATGACGTTATCTAGACCTCTAACAATTGCGCTATTGAGACATTCAAACTATTTAACTTTCGTTATTGAATAACATTTGGTCTCCAACAATTGTTAATATTGCTACTATTTCTTGTTTGAATTCAAAATATTTTTAAACGTGCAATCTAACTTCTCATTTCCGAGTATCAGAGAAAAAATAAGAAATAAGAAATGAAGAAACTACTGACGATAGAAGATACAGTGCACAAAAGCATATAAATATCTTATGCATTTATAAAAGATATTAAAAATTTAACCAACATGATAAATTAAAAAATATAAGCTTTTTCACAACTTGATTGAATAGGATACTGGTAATATGAAATACTTTATCTTACAGTACACACTAGTAATTAGTTTATCGCTTGGATATTGGTTGCACTCTGACTATGATCTAAACGACGGAATTCGTTTAAGATCTAAAAATGGTTTGAGGTTCAAAGGCAACATTGAAATGATTTCTGTCATTTTTTCCACATAAGCAAGCCTATATTTTGTCAGATGATCACAAATCTATACACAAAACTTATAAATTAAATTATGGAAGAATTAACTAGTACAAATACTCAGTATTAATAAAGAGTGTTAAATATATATACCGAACTATACATACATAATAATGCTTACAAGCATCTGTCAACAACCGTAACATATATTTCAACTCAATTATTAAAAGAAGCAGCTTGGAATAAATACAAAATGTATTATATGCATAAAATTGGAATATCAAATACATATAGAAATTAAACACAATTAAATTCATTCCGTTTAGATTAAATACACGTAAAATAAGTTCACTAAGCACCCAAAAGATTGCAGGTTGCTTAGATTAACTATTTGCATCAGGTCGTTGTTCCGCTTCATATTGCTGAGTGTACAATCTGTTGAGTCACCTAATCCAATTAAGAATGTTGGATACATAGTCTCAAGTACAAAGCCTCTAGTTTCTGTTCAATACAAACAGTTCATTCAAACGAGTCTGAAAAGGGAAGAGCAAAAAGGTCACAACTATTACTTTAATAAACAATGCATTTTGAATTCTTACGCAGATACAAAGGACGAATTAAACACAAAATTTTGTGAAATAGGAATAATTATTTTAAACCTCCAGCCCTTTCAGGCAGAGAAGATTGAAACATGACATAAATTTCTGGTAGTGGAAAAATGAGCCACGAGATTTATTTCCGTGGAAGATGAGGAGCAACTAAATGCAAACTCGGCCACTATATGCTTGCTAAAGAGCGAGACAGTACACTGTATAAGCTTCAAAGTTAGACCTGTCAATTGACAGAGCACTGGAAAACGATCACGATGGAGAATAGCTTGACGAAAGTAAACAGCTGTAGACATCTTTACACTCTAATTGCAGCAGTTAGACTGACGCTGATGCTCCGGACGTAGCTCTATTCCTCTATTTGGTGTGTTCACCTGACCAACCGGCTCACCTTTAGGAAGCTTTCTCGCTATTATACAAACAGAATTAATTAAAATCTTGTTTAGTACATAAAGTTAACATGATATAGAATTAAAAAATACTCTTCTTTAGGTTGGATTAAGAAAGGAATCTTCCAATCTTCCACTACTTATTAACTATAATTAATATAAAGCTAAGTTTAACGTCTGTTTCCGTTTGAAAAAGGATACTGTCAGAGATGGTCCGGCTGAGATTCGAACCATTGGCCTTCTGCTTCGAGATTCGAACCAATGGCCCACAGCTTCTGAACAAATCCTGCAATACATAGCTAAATAGCCTAAATTATTTCATTTCACAGATTCTCTCAAATATTCAAATATTCTCACTTCATATGACAGAAGTTCTCCAATGCAGCTTTCAGGAGCTGAAACTCCTTGCCTCCTAATCTTAGCTCATGTTCTCGTCCTGATAATTTTTTGATCACCAGTTTGATCACCAGACCGGCTTTCAATTTGGCCCTTACTTCTCAGCACATTTTTTACTTCTCCTCAGCACATTTCTTACTTCTCCTCAGCACATTTCTTACTTCTCAGCACATTTCTTACTTCTCCCCAGCACATTTCTTACTTCTCCTCAGCACATTTCTTTTGCAGATTGGTCTGGGTGAATTGATCTGTAGTGACGTGTGCTGTGGGGACGTCCCTGACATCAGCTAGGCTCAACTATCACAAGAGCTCTCTGATTAATTGGCGAATTAATAACATTTCTAAGAGTAATATAACTGAGATATAGAAAAAAGCAATAATCCACAATTATGCCAAAGCTAATACAATTCAGTCGTATTGAAAGTCTTAAGATCCAAACTTACCAATGGCTGTAAAGATTTCTTCAACATTGAATGCCGTCTTTGCAGAGGTTTCCAGAAACAAAATGCCGAGCTGATTAGCATAAGCATTGGCTTCCTGAAAAGTTAGTAAATATGCATCAATAATAGCCAAATTCACTGGCTTTGCTGTTTACAAAAAATAGATCTCCCAATAGAAGGCTAATTGTAAGCCAGCTATACTGACAATTTGCAATGTCACTTTGATACAGTTTCAGTACAGTTTAGATAACATTACAAAAGCGATGACGATTAACTCAATAATCACTGCTAACCAAGCCTATCTCCTAGTATGATTACTTAGTATGAACAATATATTAGTTACAATGTCAGCAAAGCAATCAAGTCGCAATAGCCAATTTAATTGAATCCTCAGAAGGAAATTATCTAGAGGTTCAGTTGCAGAATTGATTACTGCACAATATTAGGAAAATTGTCAATATTATTTGAATATAATTTTAATACATTTTGAGAAGTAATTTTATTTAGCCAAACTGCACGATCGGATTTTCATTTTTTCAGCATGACGACGAGAGAGCCGAAATGAAAACACTATGCGAGCATCATTGATGCACATACCCGCTAAGTCAGGTTCAGACAGATAGCGAATGAGTTCTATTAGAGGAGCATCTTTAATCTGGCGCTATGCTGGCAGAAATGCACTGCTGTTGAAGGAGACTATGTGGAAAAATAAGGGACATATAGGTAAGCATTTCTGATACTTTTTATCTTATTGCAATATCCCATTACTTTATAATTAAGTCAGTCTCATTACTTTTGAAATGCTACTCAAAATTTATAGTTAAACAGGAACAGTATCAACTTACAGCTACCCAGGCAAGAAACTTCATTGAGCCTACTTTGTTCCAGAAACAAGTGTCAACTAGTAAAATATATCTTTCCCGTTCTCTCTCTTTCTCTCTCTTTCTCTTTCTCTCTCTCAATCACTGTCTCTCTAGTGTATTTTCAGGTGGCAGGTCAGAGGCATATATTCCTTTTTGAAGTCTGCTTTCACACTCGGTAAAAAACACTCTAATAAGTTAATCAATCCACAGAAGGCTAAGCCCCTTCCACACTTTAATGTAGTTACTAGCTTGGACAAAACATTCTGGGCCAACTTCTGCTTACCTTCCTTAGATCTTGAATGCTTGACTCTAACGACATGTGACATTTACAGTTAGTATATATATATATATATATATATATATATATATATATATATATATATATATATATATTATATATAATATTATATATTTAATATATATCTATATATATATATTAGTTATTATATATATATATATATATATTATATATATATATATATATATATAGTCTTCAGTCACAACAACAACAGACACAACAGAATAAAAACAGTACATAATACGAGAAAACTGTTAAGCAGTATTAAAGAAATTGAGTATTAAAGAAATAACATAGCTGGATACTAACATCTGAACTGACTGTTCTATTCTCTTCCAAGTCCACTTTATTACCAGCCAGAGCTATGAGTATATTAGGACTGGCTTGCTTCTGTAACTCTGAAATCCACGTTTGAGCTCGATTAAAACTATCCTATGAAACACAATCACAATTTAGCAATTATTGATATATTAACATGAGAAACATTCAATGATATGAAATCAAAATTTAACATCAACGCGAGCAAGATATTTGATAATATTATGAGATCATATGCAAGAAGACTAGCAATGTAACGTATAATATGATTAACATATGTATTTATATGTAATTAAAAATATAATATGTATGTATGTATGGCTTGGTTAGTACTTGTAGGGGCGACCACCTTGAAAGACTGAAAGTCTAGAGCTTTGATTGAATAATTACCCCAAGGTGCTGGAAGGCAGCAGTTATGCCATCAAAAGGCAGCGATTATTATTTACCATAGCGATAAATAATAATTTTAAAACTACAAAAACATCAGCAAAGCAAGGAACCTCTTTAGCACTATCAATGTGCCACGCGTATAACTAAATGAGCCAAAAATTTAAGCTATGAGATTCAATATGCAATGATATTCAACATGCAAGGATATTCAACCAGCATTGATATTCAACATGCCATGATATTCAACATGCAATGCTATTCGATAAGCAAAAGCATTGAGATCGCCATGCAATGAGACACAGTACTATACATCTGTAAGAAAAGAACCTACTATAACGTTGTGATATCATACAAACCCTACTGATGATGTTACACTAACCCTACTGGTGATATCATACTAACCCTACTGGTGATGTCATGCTAACCCTAATGGTGATATCATACTAACCCTGCTGGTGATGTCACACTAACCCTACTGGTGATATCATACTAACCCTACTGGTGATGTCATACATAACGATGGCAGCCTGTGCGCCCCTGTAGTACATGGGAGCCAGACTGTGGTATCTCTCCTGTCCAGCAGTGTCCCAGATCTCAAACTTTACTATAGCGTCTGACAGTATGACCTTCTGAGTCAGGAATGCGGCTGCAACAAAATGTATATCAAATATATTTATATATTTAAATATATATATATACATGTATATACATTTATATATATATATATATATATATATATATATATATATATATATATATATATATATATATATATTTAAATATATATATTTAAATATATATATATTTATATTTATTGATTTGCATAAATCATACCTTGCAGATGATCGGGGAATGGTAGCAGGAAGTGAAAACGGACTGCAAAAGATAATAAATAGTCTGAATGATGTGACATAGAAATATGGTTTTGAAGGTTAGCATCAAAAAGAAAAACAGTGATGAGAGTGTGCCTGGATAGCGATAGAGAAGTCAATATTGCAATAAATGGTATGAGCTTGGAACAAGTAATGAGTTTCAAATATCTGGGTAACACTATAACAGACGAGGGGAAATGTGAGACTGAATTTTTAGTAGGATAGCACGAGCAAAACAGGATTTTAACAATAGGATAGAACATGCAACAAAAAGTCTAAAGAAATCTAAAAAGATAAAGATAGTGAAAATTTGATATGAACTACTAAATGAGCAAAAATTTAAGCAATGAGATTCAACATGCAATCAGATTCAATACTATATGGCTGTGAAACATGGACATTAAGTGAGAAAGACGTCAGGAGATTTGACGCATTTGAAATGTGGATATGGAGAAGAATGGAAAGATTAGCTAGACCTAAAAAGTTACAAATAAAAAAGCCTTGAAGATAGTGGATACAAATATTAGACAACTGATAAATGCTATAAGAAATAGGAAGAAGAATTGAATAGGACACATTCTAAAAGGAGAATAGCTTATGTAACGAGGCCATAGAAGGTAGAATAGAAGGAAAGAGAAGTAGAGGCACACAGAGATTGGAATGTTAGAAGCTTTAAAGATCCACTCGTGTGTGGACATGAAACGGAAAATGGACGACAAAGAAGAGTGGAGGCATTATATACTATGGACCTGCCAGTAGGCAGTGCACTAAAAGAGAAATCATATCTAAATGGCTATAGCTGGCTGCATACCCGTAAGCAATCAGATTGTGGCTCAGTGGGAGTAGGATTCAAATTCAGAGCTCATCAAGTCATTGAGAAACGTTTGAGACAGTTACAAAAGTGAAACTAAGACTTCGCTTTAGACATTTTTATGGATCATATGGTACAAACACACGTGATGTTAACAACTCTCCTACCTATGACATATATATCTCCTACGATTAAGCCTAGCGTAAATGAGCAGGACAGTTCATAAGTGTTCTTATTAAAAGTATGTTTGTTTTATTCTTTGGAGGATGCCCTCTGAGACATTTATCAATTTATAAATAATAATGTTTCATCCTAATTTCACTTAAACTGATCATAATCGGCACAAACTAATAATGACTTTCGGTATCTGGTTCTAACCGCCGATCTTATAAAGCGAAGATCAGAACGATATCGTCGCTGTAAGTCGCTTTTGCATCTTATGAACGAGATGTCGGTCGGTATCTGAGCTGATTTCAGCTGCATGTGACGGGATAGTTATTGTTTCGAGATCGGGCGGTTATTCTCACCGGTAGATTAAAACAAAAGTCGTTGCCAGGGGCTGATACTCAACCGTCACAGGTGACTCCAGCCAATAGGAGAGCGCGAAATCCGCTTAAATGGTTAGAATTCTTGGAAATGTGACGTTACAGACTCAAGATAAAGGTGAGAATAGAGAAGTTTCATAGTATGCAAAAAGCAGATTGGTAGTTATCTCGCGGATAAAGTCAAATGGTAGAGATTGCTATCGGCGAGAATATCTTTCCGTTTATTATATTGGGTATTACTCAAATTCATGGCATCATCTTACAATCGGGAGAACTGCAGTAAGCATTCTCCACAATAAGTTTATAAGATTTATTACATTAGTATTACTATACCTCCGATAGTGCTTTCTTGATATTCATGGAACTGGCCCTTAACAAATCGAAGCACAAGACTGGATTTACCCACTGCTGATTCACCTAAAAGAACTAATTTAGATTGATAGAGTCTTGCTTTGGTATTCCCTTTATTCTGACCGGCATTTGCAGGTCTGCCCGCTGATACTTCACCAGTGGCCATACTATACTGCAGAAAGTATATAAAACATATTGTATTATAAAGCAAATTTTTAATAATCAATTCTCTAAAGATTAAACACTCAAAATTAATAAGTCAAACCCTAGAGAGTCTATATAGTGAAATCTATCAGCTTCTTCGCATTATTGCGCTCACTGTCAGATTCTTTAACATAGTGTAATCAAAGTATATCAAGGCTGCAAATCGTCCTTTCTCAAAATAATGATTCTGTTCAATAGAATATTGAAAGGGTTTCGTCGATAGCGAATAGAAACATATGTTTATTTGTTCACATATCACACAGCACGACAGTCAACATATTTCGAATAGCATAAAGGTACAAAGTAAAACGCAAAGACAGGCACACTAATACATGCAAAAACCAGGCCATCAATGAGGGAGCATAATACCCTATCGAGTTGACACCCGGATATCAATCACCCCGCTAACAAGCGTCCCACATGTCTAAATCAAACTTTTAATCAAAATAAAAGAGTGAAAGTGTCAATCATAGAAGATTTTAAATTACAACAAAGCAGAAGTTGGATGAGAAAAAAAAACAATTTTTCTTATTGTGACAAATTTTCTAATAAATACTGTTTAAATACTCTAGAAAAGGTTGGTAGCAATTTGATTTTGCGTAATATTGGTGGACTTTTATTCCAGTCCATACATGCCTCATTTACATGAGATTTATAGAATGTCACATTGGATTTTTTAAACAGATAGTTGGAGTCAAGCAGTCTAGTTGAATAATTATGGTTAGAGTGGTTGAGATCAAACATATTAGCCAATACTGTAGACTTAGGTAGATTACTGCTAATACATTTATGAATCAACTTGGCCATACAGTATTTATGCAATAGATGAACTGGCAGAATATCATAAGAAACATAAAGATCTTTAACATTACAGTAACTATGTCTTCCCTGCAAGGTTCGCAGAACTCTGTTACAAGCAATATGTAGTGGTTATAAAACATTCCAAGTGGCATAACCATAAATTTCAATGCAATATCTTACACAAGAATATATCATAGAGAGATACAAGTTCCTGCGACAGGACATTGGTATAAATTCTCTTCGATTAAAGAGTAATCTGTTAGCACTTTTAACAGTTTTCGTAATTTTTTCGATATGATTTTTTAAAACTTAAATGTTCGTCAATTTCTACACCATGGAATTTAATACAATTAACTCTTGCAATTTGATTATGGTCCATAAATAATGTAAAATTGTTATCACGTATATACGCTTCGTCATTGGTAGACGGAAAGAAAACAATATATGCTGATTTAGCTGTATTAATAGTTAAACGATTACTTTGGAACCAGTTACAAATTTTTTTACTTGCCGAATTGGCACATGCAAACAAATCTATCAAGTTATTTCCCTTAATAAAGGCATCTGAATCATCAGCAAAACGTTTGGAGAAAGATGGATATCATTGACATATATTAGGAAAAGTAATGGCCCTAATATAGAGCCTTGTGGAACTCCAACTGAGATTGGTTTAGTGGAAGAAACTGAGTCGCCTATAACTGAATATTGCTGTCTATTTGTAAGATACGAGGTTAGCCAACTGAGTGGTAAACCTCTTATACCATAATTTTCTAATTTATTTAGGAGGATGTCATGATCGACCGTGTCAAATGCTTTGCTCAGGTCTAGAAAGAGTCCCAGTGTATGATTTTATAGCCTTTCTGAGAAAGTATCATATTTAAACTACTGAAAATTGCGTCTACTGTAGAGTGCTTTTTTAGATAGCGTAGAAAAAACTGAACGTAATGAACTAGAGAAAAATTTAATCAACTACTGCTCCTTCATATAACATTCTTAAAACTATGACGGTTCAGATTGTCAACTGAAAACTATGACAAGAGATAGGAATTGGCAGCTGGGTCATTACTATATAAGAAACTACGACGCAAATAAGTGCTTAGAATAGTGTGCACTATTCTAAGTAATTGATATCTTATCTATGCAAATAAACTTATCTAGTTCGACAGTTAACCAATGTGGAATGATATAAGATACAAAAATGTATGGTTATATATCAAATTTAGATAAAATACACATATTTATTTACATTCCTCAGAATCTTCTATTCTACAAATAAATAAACAAACTTATTTCTGAGTCTTTAAAACATCTTCATCATCTTCAGAAACTCAAGTCAACTGCTTCTACTTTGTTTTAATTAAAAAGACTTAATGATTTAAAAACATGGAATTATGAAGCAAAAGGTTTGAGAAATGGCCGCTGAAGGAAGCCATGGAAAACATAAATATAATTGAAATATCACAGGTATGCCTTAGAATATTTAGAATATCTAAATAGCGTAGGGGTAACGTCTTGAAGTTTTAAATGACAAATCCTGCGGTAAATTGAACCCTCGTGGGTTCGAATCCCGGCCGCGCTGATCTGAGAGTAAAATCTCGGACATTCACTGGACTGGTTATACGGAAAATGGTCTAAATTGCCTAACGGATTAAACATGTGGTTTTCAAAGTGATAGATATCAACATAGTTGATTATTCACTATTATGCGTGTTTATTGTTTTTACTTTTTATGCCAATATATGAAGTGAGGATAGTTACTAGATTTGATTTTTAATTGGTACTTAACGAGATTTTGAACGAACGATAGAGTAGCTATGTTCAACAACTTCGCTGGTAAATTATGTATTAGTATATAATAGCCTTAATAGGTGTAATATCCAAAGGTGATATAAATGTATAACGTACCCAGAATTAAATTATGGCAAAAATGAAAAATACTAATAATGTAACTGTACGTAGGCCTAAGAATAAAAAATAATTTCAGTCATTAGAATTTATTATGGTAAGTTCAGTGCTAGAATTTTTTGCAACAGAAGTCATTTCTAGGCCATAGAATAAATATTTACATATCTTTATTTTAAGTTTAGAGTAGAAGTACGTAGTTCTTAAATCTTTCAAATAAGTTTTCTATGCGGTTAAAAAAGGGACCATGACCATACTATCTTAGCTTGCCGTTATAAACGGCTGGATGTGGCGTACTTGACGGCGGGATTTAGCGCATTTGGGTTAGTTTGCTCGTCAATAATCGAATTCAGTTAAGCTATTTCGGCATTGGTTAATTAGTGCATTGTGAGTGACCACCTTGGAAGACCGGGTGTTGACAGCTTAGTAGGAAAAAATCCCCGGTGAATGGAAGGTTATTCTAAAATAGGCGCCGGTTGCAATTGATGCGCCATCAAAAGGCAACGATTATTAATAACCTTGGAGAGGAAGGAGGAAATGGGCCTTAAATAAGCATCTGTGCTTCTTGACACAGTGTTCCGTTAAAATTATAGACGAATCCATATTTTATTTGTTTTAGTGCTATATTTTATCTGACGTTTTATAAGAGTGCTCGAAATTATCATGATTTCTGGACGATAATTTCTTGATGATAAATTGGAACCGTTACATAATTTTGTTATTCGTGATTTAACTTTTGTCTATGGTAGCAGTACTAGACAGGAAGTTGTTAGATAAATAAATAGAGAGGTTCCGGGTTTATCGTGGGTGTGTCAATGAATTAGGCGCTCATTCGCCTAACCGGAATCATTTATCTTAACTGCCTATTTGCTGTCGCATAGTGTATTTTCTAGTATATTTCATTTGTGGCTGGATAGAAAAAAATCAACATGGCAGGACGTATGCCAGCAGTGGTCATCGACAATGGAACCGGGTAATGACTAAGCCTCGATTTTATTCAAGTTGTTAAATTATTCGACGAATTTTTTAAAAATAGGTGCAAGTACAATTTCATTATTTAAATGTTTTGATACTGATGTGGAGCTGAATTTATATATTCGTAGGTTATGCTTTATTCGCAATTATAAATTGTTTTATAGTATTTTATTGTACATGGTTTTACTGGAGGCGTTACCTGTAAACTAGCTGCATATATTTTACATCCTTACTGGATGGAGATGCATAAATCTTAGGAGTTACATGAACGTACCTGAATTGCGGTGGCTTAGTAGGAATCTTTCTTGTACTCTGTATATGCATCTAAAGCAATGTTATAACTGGATATCTACGTATACGCCAGAAGGAGAGATAATATATATATATATATATTATATATATATAATATAATATATATATAATATAATATATATATATATATATATATATTCGTTTATTACTTGAAATCTGACATACCGCAGAAAACGTACAAACATAGTTGGAACAAAAAGCAAATAGAAAGTTCAATAATACGAAGATAACAATAGTCCTAGATAATGTTTCATAACAGTCATTATACGATATTCTAATGATAATATCAAAACCACGAAAGGAGTGCGTTTAAATGGTATTTAAGATGGAGGGTCCTCCCACTGAGCTTGATCTTAAAATATAATAAATCTTGCTTTTATTTCAAAACAATCTAACAGCCGCAGATAGGTTTCATACGAACATGATTAGCCTACATTATTCGAGAAGATAATGTCACAGTCATGCAAAATACTAACAATGCATTTTAAACCAAGATTAAATTAGCTATAGTTTCATAGCATCACTTAGTGTCAAGCGGGGGATGAAGTTTTTATCATTCAAAGAGCTACGCTTAGTTGGTATGGCGTAACTTCTTTTTGCAATGTTTCTGCGGGTTTGGAATGAATGTTGGTTTAGTGAGGGCATAAGCGGAGCCAGCAAATGATTAGGATTATTACAGAATGAGCTAAATAGCTTACTGTCAGCTGACAGGCAGAGATTCTTAAAAGTTTGCTCTTTGTTATATAAAAACCAGCCATTTTTGCACATCTTAAAAATGCTTCTAGGCGGCTTCTGTCGTCAGGAGAAGTAAACCTCCACCAAAATTGTGAGGCATAGAGTAATTTACTAAGAGTAGAAGCCTGGAACACTATCTGAAGGAATTCATTTGATAGACCTTTTGTGCGCAAGGAGTATAAAGCAAAAATATTACTCGAACATGAGGATATAAGATTGGATATATCAGAAGACAAGGAAAAATTACACAAAATCGTGACTCCCAAACATTCGAGATTTTGAGACTCGTTCTATTCCATCTAAATAGGGCAATTCAATTGTTTGACACTTAAAGCTAGGTGACTTAAAGATTATTTCCTTAGATTTATTTCTGTTTAGCTGTAGATTGTTTACTGAAGCCCATCTTTCTAAGTTCATTAATTCTACTTCAGTTAGATGGAAATGTGATGATGGTACTATGAGATATGTATCATCAGCAAATTTTAGTAAAGAATTTGCTGAATGCAATGTCCTTAGATCAGAGGAAACAACAATAAATACAGGAGAACCAATGAATGGCAGAGCCTTGGACAACACTTGCATTTATTGTTTAGGAGAGGATAATTGACCTTCAAAGATGGTCGTATTAGTACGGTCAGATAAGAAGCTAGCAATCCACCCATTAACAGAATCAGGGATATTCAGCCTGCAAAGCTTTGAAATTATCTGTGAATGTTTGACGGTATCAAATGCCTTACTGAAATCGAGAGCTATCACTCCAACAAACGTTTGGTTTTCAAGTATTGAGGATATTTTGTGAAAGAGAGTGATAAGGGCAGCAGTGGGAGAACCTGTTGGTCGAAAAGAAAACTGGTTAGCAAAGATAGTATGGAGGACTTCCTGTAACTTCATGTAATCTCTTCTAGTGGGCTTGATATGTATTGAAGTCGTCGAATCCTACTGTATTCGTCACATAAATATTACTTTGACAAAAATATGTAAGGCTAGCATTTGAATAATAAGAAAGCATTGATTTTGCTTTTTTGTTCAGATTTGATTGTATATAGTTAACAATTTCATGAACTTTTTTAAATTTTCAAGTGAGTAATGTTGTTAAAACTGACTGCTTTGAAATCATATGCATGATCAAAAGTGTATGTGATTATCTGAATCGCTGACGACACCTGCATTAAAATACCAATGTAATACTTAGCTCTGTTATTTCTGTAATATTTGAAAGTGATTATATAATTAATGACCCAATGTTGCCTGATATGCAGAAGATCACAGGCTAAAAACTTTGCAGTACTGACAGTGTGTTTGTGGTATAGAAACAGGCACTTAATTGGGTGTAATTTGTAATTTTTGATACGTTTGAATTAAAAAATATAGGGGAAAGAATTATGAGAGACTGAAAGTTGAGATGTTTAAGGATTTGCTTTAAATCTTTAGGTTTTCTTATTTAAAGATCTTTTGAAGACCTGTAAGTAACTGTATTTGTGCAGTATGGTATGTAAACAGATGTAAAACTTTTCTGTTCTTTATTATTGTTTAATTTCTGTTCAATGAATAGATAAAAATGTATGAATTAGTGGATGACAAAAATTAGCGACAGATGTTGTGCGATATCGTCATGCTTTTATGCAGATATAAAGAAAAAATGAGAATAGAGACAATGGGATGAACTATATGCCATAGAGCTTCACTAGGCAACACCATGAGGCATGTTTTGGATGATTAATTTTTTTATAAATGAATAATTTTTGTGTTTAGATATACTAAGATGGGTTATGCGGGAAATACTGAGCCACAGTATATCATTCCATCCTGTATTGCAATCAAGGAGTCTGCTAAGGTAGGAGACCAGGCTATTAGACGACTGGGAAAGGGTGTAGAAGATCTTGATTTCTTCATTGGAGATGAGGCGCTTGAAGCTTCTACATATTCTGTTAAGGTTTGTTAAAAAATTCTGTAGTTCAATGTTTAATTTTATATATTACAATTTTGAATTTTGAAGCCTGTTTTTGCCTTGTTACAACTCAAACAAAGCGCCTAATGTAGGAAAGTTTGAGAGCGGAACTATTCACTTTTGTCCGAAAGTTTCATATCAAAGAGAGGTCATCTCGTATCATGTTCAGATCTTTCAATTACCTTAATTTTTGTTAGTTGTACTTGCACAGTTTAAATGTAAAATATTGCCATAACGTTACTCTGTATGCTGTCCTTTAACTAATTTTCAGTTTTCTAAGTGTTCTAAATGTATAAAATGTGATATGAAATTAGCTTCAGTCGGTGAATAAGTAATGTCTGTTGACTGTGCGTATTGTTTGTTCCTAGTGGCGTATTTGTCAAGGTATAGTGTTTAGGTAGGAAGGCAACAGGAAACCACCTCAGAAGCCATAAGTTTCCTAAGCTATAGGCTACATAAGGTATGGATAAGGCATAGACTTTGTAAAGGGATAAACTTGTTGATCTAAGGAGTGCTCTTATGAAGCGAGAAAGCAGACTTTGAGTGTGAATATGTATTTTGAACCTGCAACTTGGCAGTGAACTGAAGAAGAAGAAGAAATGTTTAGGTGTGGTTTTTGTTGTTTGTTTCTAGTGGCCTATTCATCATGGTATAGTGTTTAGGTGTGATTTGTGTTGTTTGTTTATTTGTTGAGGTACAGTGTTTAAGTGTGGTTTGTTTATAGTGACCTATTCATCATGGTATAGTGTTTAAGTGTGGTTTGTGTGGTTTGTTTATAGTGACCTATTCATCATGGTACAGTGTTTAAGTGTGGTTTGTTTATAGTGACCTATTCATCATGGTATAGTGTTTAAGTGTGGTTTGTGTGGTTTGTTTATAGTGACCTATTCATCATGGTACAGTGTTTAAGTGTGGTTTGTTTATAGTGACCTATTCGTCATGGTATAGTGTTTAAGTGTGGTTTGTTTATAGTGACCTATTCGTCATGGTATAGTGTTTAAGTGTGGTTTGTTTATAGTGACCTATTCGTCATGGTATAGTGTTTAAGTGTGGTTTGTTTATAGTGACCTATTCGTCATGGTATAGTGTTTAAGTGTGGTTTGTGTGGTTTGCTTATAGTGGCCTATTCGTCATGGTATCGTGGAGGACTGGGACCTGATGGAGAGATTCATGGAGCAAGCTATCTTTAAGTACCTGAGGGCGGAGCCTGAAGATCACTACTTCCTTCTCGTTAGTTCATCACTTAGTTACACTCTTCCGCTGGTGCACTTTTACTTTTTACTTGTCTTTCAATGCAGGTTTTTGTTTTTTGCAGGTTTGCATGCTGAAATGGATGCTTGTATTTATGTCATATAAATGTAATAAGAAATAAGAATAATAAAAATATAATAAAGTGAATGAAATTTTAATTGGATAATTATATTATTTAGTTATTTATTTATTTAGTCGTGAATAAATCCACAGACAAAGTATAAAGAAAGAAATTACAAAAATGTGCAAAACATACACAACAAGCAACCAATGCTGATGCAAACAAGTATCTGAGAGTGAAACAATGTTAAACTATCAGTGAAGCACTCAAGAGTGACTATTCCACACTGCTAACAAATTTTCTACGAACAGCTTCCTTAATGGATAAAACTGACCAATCAATGTCACAGGAGTTATTAACACAGAGAGAATAGCAGTAAGGTCTATTTGCAAAATTTAGCATAATGCTAAACACGTATTGATTAGAATTGCTGCAGTAATCACTTAGACATTTCCTTATGAACAATAGTTTTCTTAGTTGCACAGAACTTTTCAAATCAATTCTCCCCAAATTATGTACAAGTTCCTTAACTGATTCCCATTTATTATATCCAAAAAGAGTCCTATATATAGAGTTCCACCAACTATTTAGTAGATTTAACTGAGAGGTATTTAAGTTAATTGATTCAATACAATATAATAGAATAGGTAAGCAATGACTCTCCAAAAGATGTAACTTAACCACTTCATTACATGATTTAGCTTTAATATCATATTAACAATTGCGAAAAACTTCCTTCTGCATTCAGATAGATCCACAGAAGGAGATTTACCCGATTAAAAAACAATGCGTAAATACTTAAGTTTACTTCCCCACTGCAGTTCATTATTATTAATGAGTAGTTTAGAAGGTGCAATATTCTGATCAGGTCCTACAAATATATATTATATGCACTATACAAACCCAATCCCTGACTTCCCTGACATCATCCTTCTATGAGGAAACAGACGTTATACCTTTATTATTATTATTAATCAAGTCAGTTTATAATAATAATTGTGATTCAATTTTTTATTATTCCTGGCTCTTTGTGGTATGTACAATTACAAGTTCTTAGCGAAAAAAACTTAACCACCGACAAATTATTAGCAGTGTCAAGGTCAGTGACCTGTCTTTAAGGCTGCCAGAGAGGTTCCTGGCAAATTTCTATCAATCCTTTCCATGGTTAATGACATTTTTTGCTAATATCGCCAGTTGGCAGCAATCTGATACATTTTTCAATTTTACTGTTCATTGTTGAATAATATTTTAGTTTTCAGTTTTAGCTGTTCAGTAAAATTCTGGCAAAATTCTACTGTTCAAAAATGTAAATTTCTCTTTGAGAGCTGCTGACGAGGCTCTTGCTTATTTAAGGTTTATAATTTTTAATATTAATACATGAACGGGTGCGGAATGATTAATTATATAAAATTATTGTTGATGTTTAACGTATCTTCTCGTGGTATTGCAGACTGAGCCGCCTCTCAACACTCCTGAGAACAGGGAGTATACTGCTGAGATTATGTTTGAATCCTTCAACGTGCCTGGTCTCTACATTGCCGTGCAGGTCTGTGCCCAATTAGATTTGTTTTATATTACGAATTTAGCATTAACAGTAATGCTTAACAAACAGTAGTGATAGTAATGTTAGTATTCTTAATAATATGAATAATAATTATTAAGTTGGTATTATATTTATGTTATTAAATTGTGTTATTTATTAAAATGTAATAATGCTAATTATTTTAATGCTAAACATTCATAACTTATCGTAAAATTTTCTTAATGATATAAAATTGTTAATAACTGTTGTCAATTTTGTCTAGTGAGAGTGTGAGAATGAATGAATGGATACCCATAATATGTGTATCCATTCACAATTATTAACAATTACTAACAATTCAATTGAACTCCTACGTAGACTGAATATTAAAACTACTTATACTTAATAGCCATATATTTAACTATAGATGTATTAATTTTTATGCATTGTACGTTGAACACTTCCAGTTACTGAAAAGACTATTTAAATAGTCTCTTGATTTAGAACTTATTCACGATGTATTGTTGTTATAGAAAAACAATATGAAAGCTAAATAATTTGGCTACATTTTGCCTATTGAAGTTATTGTATATACCATTTTCTTTCAATTCTAATTGGCTCAAATTTTTATGTGCCTTTTCAGTCTGATGTTGATGTTGGTGGTTTTCTTTATTTGTAGGCTGTTCTAGCGCTGGCAGCCTCGTGGACCTCTAAGCAGATGTCTGAACGTACGCTGACAGGCACTGTCATAGACTCTGGTGACGGTGTCACTCACGTCATACCAGTGGTTAGTGGTCTCTCAGTTTAATACATATATACATACTTATATATATACATACATACATACATACATATATACATAGACCGCGGATCAGTATGTGCGGTGTTCAAAAGCTGGCTCGCCCGTAACTGACATCGCTTTCGAGTGAGGAAACTGATGTTAACATTAGCTTTACCAGCTTTGTAATATACACATACATACATATACATGCTTGTATATACATGTATGTAAATATTACATACTATATAGGCCTATATACATGTATCTGTCTCGTATATTACTGTCTCCTATCTTGTGGTGCCCGCTAACCATCGCTCTCCCGTGATATTTCTTAGACTTGTTGGTTTCTTTATGTAGCATTACATGTAGAATAGTTCTTCTATCGATCAGAGAAAACTATGACGTTTCAGCAATTATTCAGTACTAGTGCATAAGAAATATGACTGCCTGTTGTAATAGAGGCTGTAAAGCTGATGTTATGTTCATCGCTCAAAGTGATATCAGTGACTGGCGAGCTCAGGATTTTAACCCACGCATACTGATCTGGGATCGGCTATCTTACCGACTCTGGCCATATTTAGTACTATTGCCATCGCCGAGAAATATGACTGCGTATTAGAAATATTTCTTTTGTTTCAAATTTCACTCAATTTACTATGATTTCCTGTTATTCTAAAATTTATATATGACATTTGTTTGATCACTGATATGATTGTCAGATGATGAAAAGAATATTGAAATTTTATTATAACATGAATGTTTTGTATTGTAGGCGGAAGGCTATGTTATAGGGAGTTGTATAAAGCACATCCCTATAGCTGGTAGAGATATAACCTACTTCATTCAGCAGCTGTTGAGAGAGAGAGAGGTCAACATTCCACCTGAGCAATCTATGGAGACTGCCAAGGCCATCAAGGTATAGACTTCAAACTTATTTCATACTGTAATTATTGTTGTTTATTTTTTTTAAATTTGAGAGTAATGAAATACAACATCTGCATCTCATGGGTTTGATATTTATCGTAAGTTTTGTTATCATAGGATTATCAATTCTAAGAGAAACACATTCAGTGTACGTTTAGTCTTCGTTATTCTGTTATTTTTTCTGTTCTTCATGCTGATTTCTGGTTAGTAATTTTCATGAAATGATATTGCATTTATTTCTATTCTATTCATTTGAAGATTTTATTTAAAAAAATAGCCACCAATTTGTTTTTAACTTAAATTATATGCGATTTGAAAAATTATGTAATTGAATTAATTACTCAACAGTAAATTAATTTAAACTAAAGTTATCAGTTTCTCATTAAATAATTATAATTAAGTCTATGATATCATCATCATCATCTTCCCTTAAATCCCAGTTCAACCAGGGTCGGAATACGAATAGATTTTCTCCAGTCCTAAGACTTTTGATGTTAATTATTTATTTATTATTATTATTAATTCAATTATATATTTTAAAATTAAAATATGTTGTGATAGCTGTGACATTTTTTATTTTACTATAGTGATGTATACTAATAATAAACCTTGTGCATATCCATCCTGTAGTATGCAGACTTACAAACTGATTTCTCACATGTTTTGAGGATTGATATAGCGCTCAGTCTTGTCTTGAACGATGGAAGCATCCAACCATTTTTAGGGCTTGATATACACTTAATTCAAAGTTATTTTAAAATCGTTAGTGAAACGATTTTTATCTCCAGTTCATGGTAACATTATGGATTGATGAAGACTGAGGCTTATGTTGGGAAGAACTCGTTGACCGATAGAGAACTTTTCAGAGAACGTGACCTGAACCTGCTGCTTGAAAGAGCACTAATGAAAGAGAGAGGGAGAGAGAGTGATAGAAGGATGGGTTTTCAAACATTTCATAATACTTTAACTGTATTGATACATATAAACTCATAATAGCATTTAGTACGATGCATATCGTTATATTTTAATATATTGACTCTTTCTATTGTAGTAAATGATTAGTGAAGACTTAAATATTACCGCCGTAATGATGTGGACTTATTTACCTGCAGGAGAAGTACTCGTACGTTTGCCCGGACATCGTGAAGGAGTTCACCAAGTACGACACTGAGCCGAGCAAGTGGATCAAGAAGCACGAGAGCGTCAATTCCATCAGCAAGCAGCCGTTCTCAGTGGACGTGGGATACGAGCGCTTCCTGGGGCCAGAGATCTTCTTTCATCCGGAGGTATGCTGACTTACTAATTGATTTTTTAAATGTTTTGAAGATTGATTTTTGGCTTCTTAGTGCTCAGTGTTGTCGTGAATGATTGTAACACCCTGCCGTTTTGAGAGTTTGAGACAGGCTTATTTCAAAGTTAAAGGCTGTAGCATCCAGTTGTGAAAGCATTTCAGCTTATCCTATACCAGATCATATTGTAAGGACACAATTAAAATACTAAGTATTGATGGTGCTGACATCTGAAACGTTTATGGTGTATGATTTGAAACGTGTATGACTTGAAGTGTATGGTTTTGAGCAGTTCAACGACGTTAGTCTGTTCTTTTGCGTTATTATTTTTATCATCATCATCATCATCTTCCCCTGTATCCCAGTTTAAAGAGGGTCGGGATACAAATCCTCTTCTACAAATACAAATCGTCTCAAACCCTCTCTGTCTTTTCACTGCAATGCGTGTTATCATTTTAATATTAAAAAAGGATTATAATTCTAATGCCTACAAGGACTTCTAAGCACATTTCTTTTGCAGATTGGTTTGGGTGAATTAATTTGTAGTGATGTGTGCTGTGGGGACCTCCCTGACATCATCACATCATCAGTTAATATTTTTATCATATTTATTTAAATTACTTCTATGTGTGTTTCTGTACTCAGTTTGCTAACCCAGACTTCACGGTTCCTATCTCGGAGACAGTGGACGAGGTGATACAGAACTGCCCCATAGACGTTAGGCGTGGCCTGTACAAGGTCTGAATCCTTTTTTTTTGTTTAATTAATGAGATTTCTTTAAAAAGATTTCTTTTGTTTCAATATTTCTTTTATTTCAACAATGTTTGCAAGATTTTATATGCTCCAAGATAGTTTGGCAGTTGGCCCCCTTTGTTTCCATTAAAAATTGACAAATGTATATCCTAAGTACTGATTTTGTTTTAAGTGAATAGTTTTCAGTTTCTTTCTGCTGAGCATTTCATCAAGATTCCAAACAAGACACTACTATATAATATTCCTATTAATAATAATAATAATAAATTATAATGTCAATTTAATGCAATGAACAATTCTACTATAATTGTGGAGTGTTTCATACATTTATTGAATATAAATTAAATTATTCTAGCACAGGATATATTTTTCATTGACAAGCAACATATAGATATAGATAGATCTGCAACTTATAGAGAGATGTCAAAATTGTTATTTTTACAAATTTTAATTATAAAAGTTTTATATATATGCCGTATTTAATATACATGTATATAGAGTTATGAGTGTTCAATAATATAATTTTAAAACTGAATTTAAATTAAATTTTTACAGTTAATCCAACTAAAATATTACATGAACATACTCATCATCGTCCTCATCTTCCATTGAATCCCAGTTTAACTAGGGTCAGGATTAGAATATGTTGTAGCAATTTCTGGAGCCTAGGCGCTCAAGAACTGAATGCCCTTTCTGAAATTGGTTTATATAATAGTGTTTTTGTGACCTTTTACGACACGTGCAGTCCACGGTTATTCTATCCTTCAGAAACTCGGACACAACACAGGTAAATTCATGAATACACTGTTATTCAATAAAATTAATGGCACTGGCAGACAACAGAGAGAACCATTTATTAACACGCTACTATTTCTTTATACACTACTACTCAAATCTGTTGATGTTGCTAAGCATTGATTGTGTTTTAATTTTCCTGCAGAACATTGTGCTATCCGGAGGTTCAACGATGTTCAGAGATTTTGGCAGACGCTTGCAGCGAGATGTGAAGAGATCAGTCGACAACAGGCTGAAGATCAGCGAGGAACTTAGCGGGGGAAGGCTCAAGGTACTTCAGTGTGCTGCTGTAGTTTAGTTTTCCATTTAAATTCAGATCTTATTATAGACACTTCAAATGAGTGGTTAAAGTAGGAAGTAAGTGAAACTTTCTAAATTATTGGTCCCCCTTCTCTTGTACAGGGCCGTAGTATCTAATATGGGTCCCTAGTTGGGGAACTCATTTCAGAGAAAATGACCACTGGTGGAACTGAATTTCCCTGCACATTCTCCCCCCCCCCCCCTCCTTCCCCCACTTTAATCACTGATAAGAGATGCAACGTGCAAAGATATGACTTTCTCGTTTTGTCAACTGAAGGCAAAATATGCACAACTAAATAATAAAGTACACAATAAAACGGAGTAAAGCAAATACACAGAGTTATGGGTTTGTCTGCTAAATTTTTATAAATTTTGGACATGTTTAACCTTTATGATGCAAAGGCCAAATGTATTTAGTAATTATATGAGTAGTGTTTTAGTTGCATTATTACTGTGTAGTGTAATAATTTATATTATAATTTGTGTAATGATTTGTTACGACAAATTGGGGGATTGATGTTGTTGAAGTTATGAACCTATTTAATGCCAAATCAAGATTTGATAAATTGATTCCTTCTTGATTGTGTGACAGCCGAAGCCAATAGATGTCAATGTAGTGTCTCATTCGATGCAGAGATATGCAGTGTGGTTCGGTGGAAGTATGCTTGCTTCAACGGTATGTCACAATTTTCAATATGTTTATTTGAGCTGTGCGCTAAACCTATTTTAAAGTGTGTTTCACTTTATATGTGTACTAATTATAGTTGGGGCAAGGATGCAAACATTGCTCTTACTGAAAGTTTTAAGAACTTGTTTAATAACTTTAAAGTTCGACTCACATGGAAATCATGATATCAATTAGCACTATTTGTTATACTGTTCAATTTTTAACGTGTTCTTCATGCCAGGTATTCTGATATCGTTCTAGAGATATAGTATATTTTGAATGTACCACATTTTTATCAACTAAACTTTGTCAACTAGTCTTATAAGTATGCTTATATATGAATTAGCATTATTAATAGAATGTCTATTAATTAATAGCATGTCTTAATAGCATAGGGGTAATGTCATGAAGATTTAAATGACAGATCCTAAGGTGAATTGAACCCTCGTGGGTTCGAATTCCAACCGCGATTATCTGAAAGTAAAATCTCGAACATTCACTGGACTGGTTATACGGAAAATGGTCTAAATTGCCTAACGGTTTAAACATGTAGTATTAAAAAGTGATAGATATCGACACAGTTGATCATTTCACTATAATGTGTGTTTATTTGTTTGTATGTTTGTATGTATGTGTTGATTGTAGCCTGAGTTCTATTCTGTGTGCCACACTAAGGCTGACTATGATGAGCATGGGCCGTCCATCTGTAGACACAACCCAGTGTTCGGTGCAATGTCGTAGTCTCTATGGTAACTAGCTAGCAGTGTTTGTGCATCTCTACACGGCCTCTTGTTTCTCTCTACTGAACTTAGCGCTCTTAGATATTCGTCAGTACGATACAGTAAGGATTTAACGTTATTATCCACTATTGAAGATGATGTTGGGAACGTCATCTTGCCCTGTGAAACGTCTACTGGTTGGTACTATTTTAAGCCTAGAGAAATCGTGAAAGTTTTAGTAGATTTGGCTCTTTGGATTTCACCGAAGAATGGAAACTTCCTATGCCGTTGTTTGTCTTGTATTTGCAAAGTACTCGAGGAGGTTCTCTGATTGAATATTAAATGATAATTTGTTGTAGATACTAGTGAAATATCTACTGCACTTATATGAGTGAAGTACATGTATTCATATATACTTGTTACTATGGAGATAACATTCATAGAATATGTACTCTGACAGCTGTAATCTAAGGCTCACTTAAGAGACAACCACACGAACAATACAGATTTCCTTAGCATTTAAGATATTGATGAAATTTTATAATATGTATTTGCTTAATTTAACGATGTTCTTGACTTTGCATATTTTGTTCTTGACTTCGCTGCCCTCTAGTGACTTTTTGGTAACCCCAACGGCTTTTCTATGACTTCTTGTTTCAATTTCTCTTTCTCAGTTTCAATTTTTGCTGCTGCGTTTTGAATGTCAGTAAGCTATAGATCGTTGACGTTACTCTTTAATATTAAGATGCTATCGTAGGAGGAATTGATTGCTAAAGATATGATCAATGAGCAGTTTGATTGCCTAGATTTTTGTAAAGATGCTCCAATATTATTTTAATGTGTTATATTTAAAGTTAGTGAGATATGAGATGATTGGCTCATGCAAAATGCATCTTCATAAGTGCTATTTATTTACAGTTCTTTTTTTAGTTACTGTTTCACTTGATTTAAACCGGCTCTCTTAGTTAAAAGAAGTGGGGGGCTCTTTATTCAGAAGTTATCTGAATACGTATTGTAATGCAATAGTGTTTATATGTAATTTTCTGCTGCTCAGCAGGTGTCGAAAAGGTTTCTTTTTGCATTTTCTTGAATATTTTATGCTTTCTCCTCTCGTGTTCTGCGTAGTTTCGGGGCTAAGGTACATATTTTTGCTCACAGTCTGCTAAAATATCACTTGTGATGTGGTTTCCCATTTCCCTCTTCAGTTTTAGCTTAGTTGCCGAATATGACAACAGCCGTAGGTGGTTTATTCTGTCTCTGGTGACCCGGACACAACGCGAGAAATGCTTACTATAGAATGTATACAGTAATTCGTATGAAACGTTTGCACTGTCTTTCGAGAAGTTTTGGCCCAAATTTATTAATTAATATATTGTGTGTGTGTATATATATATATATATATATATATATATATATATATATATATATATATATATATATATATATAATATACATGTATATATATATATATGTATATATATATATATATTTGCTTTTAAAAGAATTCTGTGGTGATTAAATCATGCAACATTGTTACTTTATTGGTGTTTATTTCATTTGTTCTGGTTACTTTCTTCATCTGTGAAATTTTAAGGGCTAATGGCAAATTTAACGTCAGTTAATTGACTAGTGGGTTTAATTTTGATTGGTAGTTACTGGCCTTTATCGTATGTTGTAACTGGTGGACCTCTTGGATCAGGCATATTATTCTAATATTTTAATTATAACAGTAATTATTAATTATAGTTGAATATTGATGCTTTTCTTTACCGAACAATTCTCGCGTATTATTCAGAATAAAACGATAACTAGATTGACAATTGAGTCTTATTCACTTTCGTAGACACTTCGCATGATACTAGGCGTTTTCTGTTGATATTTTTGCTATGTTACAGATTATACATTTGCTAAAACTAAGATTAACATGACGTGCTTTGTAGTTGAAAATCAAATAATAGTAATAAATATCTATTTTTGTTGGCTACAAGTTTAATTGCTTGCAATAGTGACAGAATATGTTTACACAAGTATACATTACTACGACCATTGTTGTCAGAGAAGTGCATGTATATGTTGTCCTCTTCAGAATACAATTGAAGGGGTTAGCTTTGTTACCGTCTCCTATGGTACACTTGATGTTGGAAGGTTATTCTTAAATCCGCGCCGGCTGCAACCAATGCGATAAAAAAGGCAATGATTACTAGTAGCCATGGAGAGGAATGAGGAAATAACGAACACTACAAAAATAGAAACTAAAAAAGAGGCTTAAACTTTGTAGCACATGCGGTATGTCATGTGTGTCATACGAACAAAAAGAACTTATATAATATGAAACCCAATTTAAACTTAGCGTGAACTCTTCTCTGGTATACCGTTTTATCCATTTTGATACTGGCGACTATTTATATAGCTGTAGCTATTAAGTAACAGAAATATGGTCATGCTCCTTGTTTGGAGGGCCATTTATTTCAGTGTCCTGTCTCGAAAGCATGTCAGAGAGGGGGAAAATACTGGATTTTGAGCCCTACATCTACTGATTTGCAATCGGATTCCTTACCGACATGCTATCGGCTGGTCCTATGCTAAATCAGTGTTGACACTGGGTTTGGTATGCTGGCTGAGCGACGAATACATGCAATACTACTAGATTTTTATAATGTAGCATAATCGAAATATGCATTACTCTTTAATACAGTAGAAGAGTTATGGCTTATAATCAATTGCAGTGTAGCTATTAGGCATCTCTAATCTCTAATGTATTGAAAAATGCATTTTTACGCCTGTTTTCACTCCTCAAGCTGATGTCTGGACGACGTTTCATTTTATCTGTTCAAAGAACATGAGAATGTAGACTTTATGGAAGTCAAGATGCTATCAAAATTCTATTCATTTCTATTTCCATAGGGTCTTCAAATCCACAAATCGATTATTCCTGTGACGCTATAGGGCTACTTAATTACTAATTAATTAAAATATCGGCTCATGGACTTAAAGCTTCAAACAGTGACGTCGGTAACTTTGAGACAATGGTTATGTCATGCACTTTTTGACTGTTGACTTAACAAAGTGTGCTACTGAATTATTCTAGTGTGAACGGTGTTGAACGGAAAATTTTCTGTAATATCTATTGACCGACCTGAAGGTATTAAGCAGTCTTGGTATTTTTTTCTGTCATAAACTTTGTAGCATTAGTAGAATTTAAAAAAAGGAATTTAGTTGTATTAAAAAAAATTAACGAAATCGCGTGTGGATTGGTTTAAACTCGATCTGACATGGCCTTTTCTTGTCTGCAGTGGTAGCACTGCATCAGATCAATCTCACTAGTTTTGACACTCTCAACAGTATTGACTGTCTGCGGAATATTAGACTCGAAGTGGTAGCGACAATTGAGTGGGGCACTTTAAGTTATAAGATTCCGAGGCGGCAAAACAGTTGCAACATATTGAATGATTGGAGTTGCGTAATGAACACTGAATACTAACGTGACAGTCAGTGTGGTTAGTTGATATGAAAGGAGCGCAAGATTGAATTAATAACAATCTCTGTCTTAGTGCACTGCCCACTGGCAGGTCCATGGTATATAACACCTCCACTCTTCCAAGTCTTCTGTTTTCTCAACATGTCCATCATAGAGTAAAGAAAATCTTAATTTAAAGATCTTTGATGTCCACATACGAGTGGATATTTAAAGCATTTAACATGATATATCAATATTCTTGGGGGATTTTGCTTATGAAGATATGGGCTCCTTAGGGCCTATGCCTTCCTCAGCTTCGACTAATATTTACTGGGCAGGGTGCCATTCCCTGAGAAAACTATCATGTCTACATTAACAATAATTACTAACAAATATAAGGTGTCCTAAAACTGATTGGCTATGTAATTTGATATCTTAAGTTGGATAAGAGAACAAATCAAAGACAAAATAAGACCAAAAAAGTTGTTGGATGACGCATTGATATAATGCAGAGCTCAAAGATGGAAATAAACCCAGAGGATAAATGATTTAAAGTGGTATTTATCATGGGTAAGCACTTAGAAAGTAGACCTTCACTGGGGAGGAAAGAGAGCTAGATTTTCAGGTTTAAGCCGGGAAATTAAATTTATGGAATCCTTTTGAGTTGGTAAAACAGTTGCTTTCGAGTCAGAACAAAATTTTAATATTCTTAATTGAGTCAGAATAATTGACCTTGTTAGAAGCTTACGCTCTTGAGGAAAAGCATTTAATTCCAACTATTAGCATTTATTTCATGTAGGCCTAATGTCGTTACATTTATTTTATGCAATGTCATTACATTTCTTTCAAGTACTGTCATTACATTTATTTCATGTAATATCATTACATTTATTTCATGTAATATCATTACATTTATTTCATGTAATGTCATTACATTTATTTCATGTAATATTACATTTATTTCATGTAATATCATTACATTTATTTCATGTAATGTCATTACATTTATTTCATGTAATATCATTACATTTATTTCATGCAATGTCATTACATTTATTTCATGTAATATCATTACATTTATTTCATGTAATGTCATTACATTTATTTCATGTAATATCATTACATTTATTTCATGTAATGTCATTACATTTATTTCATGTAATATCATTACATTTATTTCATGTAATGTCATTACATTTATTTCATGTAATATCATTACATTTATTTCATGCAATGTCATTACATTTATTTCATGTAATGTCATTACATTTATTTCATGTAATGTCATTACATTTATTTCATGTAATGTCATTACATTTATTTCATGTAATGTCATTACATTTATTTCATGTAATATCGTTACATTTATTTCATAGCAGGCATTATTGATAATGTACTTTGCACTGAGTACGCCTATGTACTGACAGTTAAGCATGTACTGATAGAATATTACTGATAGTACTAATAATAATACTAATAGTACTAGTATATATAACTAAAAATATCCTATATAATGGTTGAACATTCATTCAATCCATATACGGGTTGAACTCATGTAAGGGTTGAACGTCATACGACTCTAATCTGCATATCGCTCATCTGCCAGGAATGCGGCGAATGGCTTTTGAAGTTGAAAGCAATGATCGAGTTTTCTAAGGATCTAGCGACACTTCATTTATATGTAATAACTATCTTGAGCTCTTATGGGTAATGACTAAAGAATTAGCGCCTACAAACTTGTTGGATAAGTTTTTTAGAAGTAGGCGTGTATGGAATTGTTTTACTTACGTTACCATGAAAGCAACCGTTTTGTTCATTATTCAGGAGTAATGTGTTTGATGAAACAGACGTTAAACTTTTATTATTATTATTATTATTATTATTATTATTATTATTATTAATGAAAAAACTAATAAACGGCAAAAATAGTGCTTAAATGACTTCGCAAATTAAGATGGAAATTAAACTTAACATCACAGCTTAACCAAACAGCTTAACAGGCTTAATGAGCAATGTGCAGAGATTTTAGATATAGACCCTATTCGTTCTATTTAAATGATTTATTAATCAATCACTCATTTGATGGGGTGATTTAGCGACTTTTTGATTTGATTGATTAATTAAGTGAGTTAATCATTTAGTTGACTAAGTGATTCAGAACTTAAGTTTAGTTGATTACATGATAGCTTAATTCACAAAATTAATCAATTAGACATAATATATCAATCAATATATACATGTACATATAAATAATAGATTTATTATATATAAATCATATATTTATTTATATCAATAATATATATATATATATATATATATATATATATATATATATATATATATATACTGTATATATATATTATATATAATATATATATATATAATATATATACTGTGTATATATATATATATATATATATATATATATATATATATATTAGGAAATATCTTTTAACAAAAAGTCTAAAGAAAGACATAAAGAAAACCTTGGTATGGACAACGCTGTTATATGGATGTAAACATGGACCTTAAGGAAGGAAGATATTAAGAAACTAGAGGCATTGGAAATGTGGATTTGGAGAAGAATGGAGAGGATTAGCTGGACTCAAAAGGTTACAAATGAGGAAGTCCTGGAGAGAGTTGGCACAGATAGACAGTTGATAAATGTAGGAAGAAGAGTTGGATAGGACACATAATAATGGGGGAAGGTCTATTTATAGAGGTCACAGAGGGTAGAATGGAAGGAAAGAGAGGCAGAAGCAGTCCGAGACTAGGTATGTTAGATGATTTTAAGACGGAAAGACCCACTCGTATGTGGACATGAATAGGAATGCCGAAGACAGAGAAGAGTGGAGGCGCTATATACGATGAACCTGCCAGTGGGCAGTGCACTAAGATATATATATATTTATATATAGATGTATGTGTATATAGGCCTACATGTACATATTTTAATATCATCATTTAAAAGAACGATCGTGCATGTTAAAAGCTATTCACCCTTCAGCAAATAGATAAACCTATCAAACCTCGCTGAATAGCATAAGTTAAACATATAGAAATATGTGGACTTTCGTTGTTTAAGTATACCTGAGTGACAACTGAAGTGGCGGCTTGTGTATAGCAACAGCTCGTTGATTACTACAAGTTGTTCATTCTGGTCTATTTCTATAGAGCAGCACTCCAGCGAAAGTGTCGACGTCTAGTTGACAGAAATGATCTGATCTTAACTGGAGTAGTCTGCTTCATTGACATTGTTGAAACTAGTAGCCTGCTTCACTAGCATTGTCGATACTCTTGGATCCTAGCAACGTGCTTATAATACAAAGTACATGTAGATTAAACGTTAATTAATCGCAGTGGTTATTGTATAACTCAAAATGAACTTGGAATAAGAAGACCCGGAAGATTTTGTTTAAATAAGAAGTCAATTACGTTTTTCTAGTACAATTTAATGATATAATCTATTTAACTGGTTTCGAACGGAAGCCCCCGATGGCTTAAATGGAAAAGCTTTAGGATTTGGATCTTAGAGAGAGAGCAAGAGAGAGAGAGAGAGCGAGAGAGAAAGAGAAAGAC
Source organism: Enchytraeus crypticus (assembly GCA_905160935.1). NCBI lineage: Eukaryota > Metazoa > Annelida > Clitellata > Enchytraeida > Enchytraeidae > Enchytraeus > Enchytraeus crypticus. Next base: position 70,514 of record CAJHZI010000307.1, on the reverse strand, counting down.
AGACAGGCAGACAGAAACAGAGAGACGCAGCGAGAGAATGTGAGAATTTGAGCAAACTATAAGTATGCTAAATTATTAATATCTAAATGTTAACCTTAGAGTCTCGAGTTTCGAAATCAATTAAATCTGCATCACGTCAAACGATAGCGTTATTCATAAAAAAAATTATTATCGAAAACTTTGCGAACCAATGAATTAAAAAATAGAACATTTTTACTTGCAGGGTGTTCAACACGCTTAATAAGCTCATTACAATTGTAAGTGCAATTCGTCCATACTTCACATAAGATTTGAACTTTTCTACAAGACAACTGAATACTTACAGTATGTAAGCATTAAGTTGTCTTGCAGAAAAGTTCAAATCTTAAATGATGTCTCTTAATCAACTTGTAGCAATTAGCTCGTGATCAAAATTCAAATTGCCAATTTGAACGATCAAATCCTATAACAATGAATACGGCAATTCATTGCGAATAGTATTCTGAACCAAATAATCTACAGTGTATCAACTATTTTTTTCTGAATTTTGCCCGAAAATGTGATAATAGAAGACCATATTGTGCAGACCATTCGAGCAGATGTAAATAGTTAATGGCTGGTCATTTCTTCCCAGATCTACTGCTCAATACAGAATGCTACAGTGGCGCTAAAATTGCAAATAAAGAGTTAAGCAGTCTAATTACAAATGGTCAAAAGCATATTATATAACAGTTAGATTACTGCAAGTTTAAAATCTGTCTCTCTCTCTTGTATTCTACCAAGTGGCAGGTCCAAAGTACATATTCATACTCGGAGCCTGCTTTCAAGATCCAAAAAGAGCACTTCATGGATAGCTCAACAAGTTAAACCCTTCCTTGTTTTGTGGCTGAGCTGCCTTAGATTCCATTTAACATGTTTTCTAAACATTTATAAATTTAAAATATGTGTAGTTTTTCATCGTTGTGTCCGCGACACTGTATAATGGACAAATCGTTAACTCCATCATTAATTGATCAATCGTTAATCGTTAACTGTAAGAGGCGAATAAGCATGAATCGAGGAAGGTAACGGAAAACCACCTCAGAAACCATATATTTTCCCTATCCATAGGCTACATAATGACGTGAATCAGGTATTAATTAGTTGATCTATGGAGTGCTCTTTGAAGAGCTTGAGATCAGACTCTGTGTATGAATTTGTGCCTTTGACCTGCTATTTAGCAGAGCACTAAAGAGAGAATATGGTTATAAATTATAAAAGTTTAAATTAGAGTAACACCTAACTCCAAGAAGTTTAAACTGTAGTTCGTGCTTTAACCCTTTGAACTCTCCTTAACTTTGACCTCTGCAAGAAAAGCAGTCATTTATCAATTGACCGCGACCATCAACTGCACATTACAAACAGAAGTAGGAAGATGTCTGCGGATGTGGAAAACAGGAAATCCCATGCTCACAAGAACCCAGCACGAAGATGAGTCCTAGAGACGTGTCTATAGTCCGATAACCTGGCGACTAAAAGAGTCAACTAAAAGTGGGTGTGTCGGTGTGTGTGGTAGGATGCGAGAAAAAGCAATGCCCTATATCATGACAGATACTGACGTACTTTAAGTTTACACACAGAAAAATATCCACACTTAAAATTCTACATGTATAATATACAGTGTACTATAGAATTCTGTATTCTATGATGAGTGTATCATATTGGCTCTGCAGTATGATACACATTGTATTCATTTTTAGAAAGGAACTAATTACATAATCATTACACTCTTGAAAAAGGATCTTTGTCGTTAGTAGCACGTTGGCTCCTTGCTGGGCCAGGGCACAATCGCAATCAAGAGATTTCGAAAACATAATTTTTAGGGTTGGGATTTAAAGCTAAGGTTAACGTCAGTTTCCTCACTAGAAAGCGATGTCAGTGACGGGAGAGCCCAGGATTTGAACCCGCACATACTGATCCTCGGTCGAGTATCTTACCGACCGTAACCGACGTCGCCACTGGCTCTAGTCAGTGGCGACATCATACATTTAGCTTCATACATTTAACGTCCTACATTTAACGTCATACATTTAGCGCACTCAATTAAGCTGCGCGTCAATTGAACGAAGTAAAGCCAAGTTGTGCACGGTTAGAAAATTATAGGCGATCACTTTGGAAGACCGAGTGTCCAAAGCTTTGAATGCAAATATTCCCCAGAGTGATGGAAGGTTTATTTATTTAGAACGAATTGAGTGTCTCAATAGCGCAATGGTTACGGGTGTAGATAACGTCATGAAGTTTTAAATGACAGACCCTGAGGTGAATCGAACTCTCGTGGGTTCGAATCCCAGCCGCGCTGATCTGAGAGTAAAATCTCGGACATTCACTGGACTGATTGCACGGAAAATGGACTAAATTGCCTAACGGATTTAACATGTGGTATTAAAAGTGATAGATATCAACATAGTGGATCATATCACTATAATGTGTGTTATTATTATTATTATTATTAGATCACCAAAAAGGGTCATTCAACCCTGTACAGTTCACAAGCAATGCAAACAAACAAGTAAATGCAATAAGTGAGCACAATTAAATGTGAACCATGGTGAACTTAAAACGAAAATATAAAGTAGAAATTAAAGAATTGAAATAAAGAAATTCAAAATAAAGAAAATTAATGATAATAGGTAGGCATAATTATACATTTAAGATCAGTATCATTAATAACTATTTAATAAGTACTGACGAAGATTAATATTGAAACAGTTAACGGAACGAGATGATCGTAAATTAGGTGGAAGGGATAGCCAGTATCTAGGGCCTTGTATGCTTTTCGCGACAGAGGGTTCTGAACGATGGTATAGTAAATTCCGAAACTTGTCGAAATTTATAAACAGAATTTACAACATTATTTAATAGCAACGAATAGTTGTAACATGAAGGCATATCATTATGAATAAGTTTATACAGAAATACGCAACAGCAATGTTTATGAATATCACTTAACTTTAAAATTTTAAGTTCTTTAAATATATTGTTCGTATGACTACTAAACTCTGCATGTTGAATTATTCTAATTGCTCGTTTTTGGAGTACTATCAATTCGTTGAGCAAGGTTTTAGAAGCGTTCCCCCAAACAATATTACAATAAATTAGATGCGGATATATTAGACTGTAGAATAAATTTAACATACAATGTTTAGGTAACTTATTTTTAACCCGATGGATTAATCCAATGGATTTTGATAATTTTTGTGCAGTATAAGAAATATGATATTGCCATGATAATTTTTCATCAAGAATCACTCCCAAAAATTTAGTCTTATCTATTCTAGAAATGTTGCTATCATAATCTATGTATATAATTAAATTTTCAGAATTATTGTTATATTTGTATTTATACCCAAATAGCATGTAATTAGTTTTTTGTATATTTAGGGATAATCTATTCGCTTTAAACCAGTCAGAGAGTGTTAGGAGTTCAGTATTAGTTGAATTCATTAGTTTCAAAATATCAGGGTTTGTGCAGATAATATTTGTATCATCTGCAAATAATATGAAGGCAAGAATTTCACTAATCTCGGATATGTCATTGACATAAATCGGAAACAGCAAAGGTCTCAATATTGAACCTTGTGGGACACCACATTGAATAGTTCTATAATTTGATTCTGAATTATTATATACCACATATTGCTGTCTATTGGTTAAGTAACTTTTTAGAAGTAACTTTTTAGTATTAAATACTCCCCTAAAACCATACATTTCTAGTTTTTTAAGTAATATTTCATGGTTTAAAGTGTCAAAAGCTTTTGAGAGATCTATGAAAATGCCCAAACAAAATTCTTTATTGTCAATAGCTTTAGACACCCTATCATGCATGTTTAATAGGGCCATATATGTAGAGTGCTTTTTCTTAAATCCATATTGGGCTGAAGTAATGACTTTGTGATGGTCAATAAAAGAGAGCATTCTATTGGCAATAATTTGCTCAAATATTTTAGAGAAGCAAGTTAAAAGACTGATTGGTCTATAATTTGAAATTTCGGTACTAGGACCTGACTTATGAATCGGACATTCTTAAATCCGCGCCGGTTGCTATTGGAGCGTTAACGAAGGGCAATGATTACTAATAACTATGGAGAGGAAAAGGAAGAAATAACGTAAACTACTAAAAACAGCATCTAAGAAAGGAAATTATGTAGCACATGCGGTATGTCATGTGTGTAACTGTACGGAATTTTAACAAAATTACATTTTCTAATTTTGATAGGCCTAATTCTGTGATTCTAGAATGCGAGAAAGCGAGAGAGAAAGAGAAGCAGAGAGAGAGAAACAGAGCTAAAGAGGGAAGAGAGGGAGACAATTTCTAGATGGCGTCAGGAAATGACCAGTTCAACAGATTCTATTGGGACTCACGGGGCTCGGATGTGGATAGGACGGAACATATCGTAATGCTCCTTCAATCATCACAGCACGTCTAGCTCCAGTGGTTCCTGAACAAGTTCCTGAAGCCAATATCACTAAGCCTTCTTCTAAATAGTCCCTCGTCCGTGGTGCTTCCTCAAATGAACCAAGAAGATTCTAAAATTGGACAGTTGTTAACAGAGGACTGTGTCAGTTAACAGAGTGTCCTTTTAACTGTTTAATTAGTTTCCAGATGTAAGTAATAAACGCAAAATATCAGATTTTCTCTAGATCTTATTTAATTAAATTTTTAATTAATTATAAATGTAATTTTATTTACTTATTTAATGTTAATTAATTATAATTAAATAATTATAATTTATTTATTTATTTTTCTTTTATCAAAATAGAGTAATTTTATAGTAGGTTACCTCTATCTTTTAATACTTTTATAGGACCTACGTATGTTTTCCTATCATGAAAATGATGAGTACAGATTATATGTAATAATTAATTATATGAACTACGTTTAGGCATATTAAAACCCTGGTGGAAGGCCCACTGCAAATTTCCCTGAAATCTGCATGAAGAGCACCAGCAGGCCCTTGGTGGAAATTCCGGCAGGACCGACTCTAACAGTGTCCCTTGAGATACGGAAAAAGACGTTAAACTTAGCTTAAACTTCTATAAAGTAATATTTAGAATTATAGTCGGGCCTATGCTCATTTACGTATTTCTAAATGCATTGGAGAGTCTAAAATCTGTCAGTAAAAGACCTATAAAATGACCTGGTAGTCTTGGACTAACAAATCCGTTACCCGCTCGTGTAACATTTTAATTATTCACTTTCAGTTGTGCATACAACTGACATATTTGACAGTTTCCAAAACGGCTTAGGCCCTATGTCTTTTGCGTATTCCATTAGATGAACTCAAATCTCTAAACTTTTGCACGCTTGCAAGTTTGAAAATAAACATTTTAAATTAAATTATAAGCTGCATCATTTTTAGTTACTTTGGCTATTGCATTTTTAAACATGAATAATCATTGTCAATTAATTATATTTAAATTTAAATTTAAGAAGAGGTCATCTTTTCCTCTTTCAATTCTCTGAAATCTGTCTTTGCCAATAGCGTATTCATAAAACACGTATATGCATTGTACGATTAAAGAAATTATATAATCTTGCAAAGTACTTGATGTTGATCCTGCAAAGTACTGGATCTTGATCTTGCAAAGTACTTGATCTTGATCTAGCAAATTACGTGATCTTAATCTTGCAAAGTACTTGATCTTGATCTTGCAAAGTACTTGATTTTGATCTTTTAAAGTACTTGATTTTGACCTTGAAACGTACTTGACACATAGTGCATACATGTATACATGAAGTTTGTACTCCTTTGAAAGTAGTTCTGGCCAGTACTGTATTGCTGCTCAACCACGCGTCACGCCTCTAGATCACGGTTAATACTGAGGGTGTTGTGCGGTTAATAGAATTTCCTTACACTCGCTTCTATCATCAACACCGGAGCGTCGAGTCCTCTCCCAGTGGACGATATTAGATGATATTCGTCATTACGGGTTGACAGTGAGTTGATAGCTATTAGTGGGTCAGAATGAACGCAGCGCTGATGTAATGAAAGTGATTGTGTGGATAGTGAGAAGCAGGCGCCGTTTTAGAATTTGATTTCAATTGCAAAGGATTTTAACCCTTCTCCCCATTTACAATCGTAGGCCTAAATGTCGTGATTTTAAGCTCGGAAAAATTAGGTATTTACGCTGTGAATGAAGCTGGTAATGCTCATGTTAACGTCAGTTGCCTCACTCGAAAGCGATGTCAGTGACGGGTAAGCCCAGGATTTGAAAACCGTAGAGACAAGCCGAATAATACCTACAAACTTTGATATTTTAGGTATTTGAGAGGAGCTTAAATTTGCTGAGAATGCTATTGTATGTTTTAAAAGAGAATTTTGAAAAGTGTCAACTCTATATTGAATTAAAACTATTGCTAATTTTAACGTTTGTTTCCATACCGCAAATGAACTGTTACAGAAAATCTAACCGGGTATAGAGCTCTTGGCCTCCTGCTTATTACAATATTTATGTTACCACTAGATCAGGTATATGTATTCACGTGTATGCTGCTGCATCAAGCTTCCGACTTCATAATTACTCATTTAAAAACTGTGACAAAGTCATGTTTTCCATCGTCGAAATGGAAAAGTACTCCCTGAAAACATTTAACTTCTACTTTAAGTGCTTGAAATAGTCAAATAAAACCATTGCACCACTTAGTTCATGCAGAATCTAATTCTAATCTTTACAACAACAGCCTTCCTTCATCTAAATTCAAAGACTTCTATTGATTTTATAGTTGATTAAATTAAGAATTATTCTGCTTAAGTAAAAGATACAGTAGACGCAACAGAATAAGTCAAGCTAAAACAATTCAGGGAAGGCTTGGAAGGGGATAGGGCGTATCGGTTAGAATGTTCGCCTCGGATGCAGGTGGCCTTGTTTCAAGCCCAGGTAAGTCAATGTGCAAGGCACTTCATGTGAGCACAGGTTCACGCGCACAACTCAGGACGTGCTTAGCCGAAATATTTAACTTCACAAACAAATATTATCGGCAGAATAGAATAGAATTGTCTGACAAAGTTCACAGATAATTTAAAGAATCTCAGCCATACCCGTTTAAACAACTCGTAACACAGTCAACATACAGGTGATGTTCTGTATAGACGATGATGGAACGAGTGCGACATAAGCTAAGAAGAAGACGAAGAAAAATAAGAAAAAGAAGGAAGAAGCTTTGAAAGACGCCGCTACAGCAGGTAAATCTTCTGCAACTGATACAGCCATCTATCATTTCAAAACAAAGGTTTTGTTGAACATTTAGACACACCGGCACGATGCTAATTCAGAGTTTTAATATTCGTGAATCTACAGGCGCCATCCACTTCCTCTAATCAAAAGCCGAAGTTCCGCGTAATGCTGAGCGTGCACGCATGTGATCTTACGTGATTAATTCCATTTGCATGGAATAATGTTAATCGTCACAGAAGAATATGCAACGATGAATACAATAGGGACTTAATTCCATTCTTTTCTGATAAATGTTTGTCGTGAAAACAAATAAACATAGTAAATTATGAGGGTATAGCAGGATATTTTTCAATTGCAGCGATACCTTGTGTACACATACCTTCGCCTGATGTATCATACCTGCCTTTGATTCAGTTAATGCTTTATTCTCTTACTTACTCTCGTAGTGCACTGCCTACTGGCAGGTCCATGGCATATAACGCCTCCACTCTTCTCTGTCTTCCGTTTTCCTCTTCACATCCACATACGAGTGGATATATGAATCATCTATAACAGTCCTTTTGATATACCATTATTCTTAGTAGATTCTGCTTATGACAAGGTGGGCACGCTGTGCCTTCCTCAGCTTCGACTAACTTTTGCTGGGCAGGGGCGTCATTCTCTGAGAAAACAATCCTGTTTACCCAAATGCTTTATTAAGTGATCATATTTCGCGAAAACCTTGAATCGCCAATGCATGTTGTAGATCAAAATGGGAATTCATTCGTTATTTAAATATCGATAGTCAAATCCTTGTTAATTAATTTAGTAGTTAGTCGACTGATTGCGAAGCAATTAGAATGTATACCGTCGTCTATGACAACTTCGAGCACAGTAGAAACACAGTTAAGACAAGTAAAAAATATAAGAAGGTCTGCTAACGGTGAATGTGTACTATTGGGAATGCCGGTCCAGTTGTAGACCTAGTAATAAATTTATCCATACATACATGTAGATCACAATTGCATCATAATATTTCACAGGAGGATCAACGTTATGGTAGTTTGGCAACTATTACTAGCATCATCATCGTCGTTCAACATCATCATTTATTTATTTCAGACATACAGCAGTCAATATTACAATAAAGGAATAAAAATAGAATCTATTCAACATCTAGTACGAATACAAACACTAATTGCCTATACACTTACACCACACATCACCTTCAGAAGAAGAGAGCAGCGATCTACAAGACCCCAAATACCCAAGTAATCCATATGACATTGTTAACAAACATTGCCGTTGCTGTTTTAATCAATCAATCAAATCAATTAAAATTTACGTCCTCTTCTTCGCCATAAGGCAAGGTCAGGGACATCTCTTGCAGACTCTGCACAAACAGGCGCCAAACCACCCCACAATGACACAGTACACATAAACCATAAGAGAAAGCGAGATCAAAACAGTGCAAGTCCAAGATCTATGGCGCGCGGGTCAAAATTTTAACCTACACATATATGGCGGAAGGAGATGGGTTTTTGGCTTACCAAGGAAAGTACCAATACAATTACAACATCGAAGATCTGGTGGCAGAGAGTTCCATATTGTCGGAACAGAAACATGAAGCTGAGTCTGCCCATGGCAGATTTAATGTTTGGTACAGTGAGAAGGTTTCGATTGAATGTGATTGAAAGTCTGAGATAAGCCGGCTATCATCTGAATATCATTTCTTTTTCAAATGAAGAGATTAGAATTTCCAGAATGTATAACACGAATTAGCAGACTACTGTATATATGACACTATATATTTTATTGACAATTCTACAGTATGTGATCAGAAGTTCAGAAAATAAACTAACCCATATTTGCATAACTGAAAGTATTAAGTTGCTGGTAAAGTGTTTATAGGCATACTTTGTTATATAGTAAGAATGTCTTAATAGCGTAGGGGTAACGTCATGAAATTTTAAATGGCAGATCCTGAGCTGAATTGAACCCTCGTGGGTTCGAATCCCGGCCGCGCTGATCTGAGAGTAAAATCTCGGACATTCACTGGACTGGTTATTCGGAAAATGGAACAATTGCCTAACGGTTTAAACATGTGATATTTAAAAGTGATAGATATCAACATAGTTGATCATTTCGCTATAATGAGTGTTTACTTTTACTTTTTTTAGTATTGACTGGTTGATTTAATTACTCGGTGTAAGGGTTTAATGCATATTCTAACTATTATTTTTGTTACACTGTTTATGTGTCAACATACATGTACATGTAGACTGAAATATATGATTTAACAAATATATAAAATATTAGCTAAAACTTTACCAAATCAACTGAAAATTCCAAATTTATATTACTTGTATATTTTCTGCATTTTCAGAGGTCATTTTATATGTCTTTGCTTTAAGTTAGGCCTTCCCAATAAAATACCCGATGAAGTAATATGAATCACTGGTCGATGCTTTATTAATTTATTTCCTAAAATTTCAATTGATAGATTACGAAATCAAATGATTAACTAAATTAATTAATTGATCAATTGATTAATTAAACTGGTAAATATATAGGCTGATAGGCTGTTTGATTAGTTGCATCCGTTCATTCCTGCTTGCCCCTTTGTTTACACCCCTGGTTGCTCTCCTGGTTACTCTCCTGGTTGCTCCCCTGGTTGCTCTCCTGGTTACTCCCCTGGTTGCTTCCCTGGTTGCTCCACTGGTTGCTCCCCTGGTTACTCCCCTGGTTGCTCCACTGGTTGTCCCTTGCTTGTTCCCCTGCTCAATGCTACTTTTGTAGCTACCACTGGCTGGTCCATGGTATATAATGCCTCCACTCTTCCCTGTCTGCCGTTTTCTTCCTTATTTCCACATACGAGTGGATCTTTAAATCATCTGAGATTAGAAATGCCAGATGATTTGAATCTCCACTTGTATGTGGTTATGAAGAAAAAAGGAAGACATAAAGGAGTGAATACGTTATATGCCGTGGATCTGCCAGTAGGCAGTGCACTAAGAGAGAGACTATTTCAAAGGAACGACGCCCAGTGAGTGCTGATATTCTAATTATCTAAGCTGATCGCGTTGATCTGATGGCGTGGCTCTCTCGATCAGCTGTGACGAATGGCTGATGTTGAGTCCGTCATTATGACCGGAAGGATTCCATCTAGTGTCCTGGCGCCACAACTCCACTGCAGACTACTTGATACTTCCTTTCCTCTTTATACCTTGTCGAATTCACTTAATAAAACCACAAAATAGCCTACATCGCTGCCTCTACCAAGCACCTAATTGTTGCGTCTTCCTACATCTACTCTCGGTTTTCTCACTAATTCTTCAGCTGGTGATGGATACGTGTAGAATGTTGACACTTGACTGACTCGTTCAGTGTTGTGTTATCGGCGTAGTCACTTAGTATGACATCCAGCAGTATGAAGTGGATGAGCCTTAAAAGTGCTTAAGAATGATAATTATACTTTCTGAAGGTTAAAGTGTTAGAATTCAAATTAGCGTCGATTTCTTAAATGGTACGAATATCAAGCATTCTTAGTTATTAAGTTTTAAGATAAATGACGTAGTTCAAGCTTGGTTTATGATGAAAAATACTTAAGAACTATAACTTAAAAATTCTCAAATCGGGTTTGAACTCACTACTGTGACTTGACTTGAAAGTAATGTGCTCGTATTATGAGAAAAATGTTCACAATTTACTGTATTCTACATGTATTTACAATTTAATTTAAAACAGGATACATAACTCAAAAATTTGTTCACTCAAATCCTTAATATGTCCTAAGTAAAAAAGCTAAAAGCTAGAAAGCTAATTTTAACGTCAGTTTTCTCACTCAAAGCAATGTCAGTGACGGCGACCCAGGTTTTGAATCCCGCACATACTGATTCTCGGTCGAGTATCTTACCGATGTCGGTCGAGTATCTTACCGACATCGGTAAGATACTCGACCGAGAATCAGTATGTGCGGGATTCAAAACCTGGGTCGAAATTTCGCGAAGTAAAGCCACATCACTTTTAAATTTAAGTTTTGTGCCTGAAATAATCGAGTCCTTTACCAATTAGATCAGAATTCAACCAAATACGGAATTCAGATGAAGGCTCTTTCTTTAGCGGCACTTCATTTGTTCTAGATTCGTTGAGTTCCCATTTAGAAAACATACATGTTGATTGAACCCCATAAGATCAAGTTCCATTTCACACCCTTCTATAGTTGTGAGGTCTTGAGCCGGATTCGTTGTTTATAATTTATTTAGTTTTTAGTTAATAATTTTGGCTTATTTTTTTGGAAAATCGGGCATCACTCTTTGCATATGTGATTATGATGAACTGTACAACAGTGTACATGTGTTTAATATTCTAAATTATCAAACCTTTAGTGATTTTCTAAACATAAACGAATAGTAAAAAATAGTTAAAATAAAACAATAAATAAGTAGCAAAAAGTTTCAATAAATAAATATCATCTTGGGATTCCGATACAAACGCTCAACTGTAAAACAGAAAAGCAGACTAATACAAAACTAAACATCTCTTTCAGCTTGGAGGTATTCTGGGTGGTGCACATGCGGGTGGGGTTGAGAGGAGGGAGGGAGCTTTGAGGATGTATTAAACATGGGTAACGAACTTGATCTAAGGGCGGATATCGACGCACCGGAAGTGATCCGTATCGGCTGCAGTAGAGATCACTTAACGCTGATTGGCTAAAGAGTCACGTGGTGTTAGTCACGTGATGAGTGCCACTGATCACGTCTAGGCAAGGCGACAAGATGGCGCTACCAATCTCCCATTTTGTCTGCTTAATTAGGTGTGTGATCATAAAATACTTGAGCTTAAAAGTGACTATCAGCATACACAGTAGGTTGGTCTCTAGTGGTTGCTTACTCATTTACTGAATATAGACTCTTCTGTTTCGCTTTAAGACCCCTTGGGTGTCCGTATTACACCTTGGGTTTCCGTATAACCCCACTAGGGTGTCCGTATTACCACTATGTAAAAAAGCAAACAGGCATTATAGTGAAAGGATCAACTGTGTTGATATCTGTCACTTTTAATATCACATGTTTAAACCGTTAGGTAATTTAGATCATTTTCCGTATAACCAGTCCAGTGACAGTCCGAGATTTTACTCTCAGATCAGTGCGGCTGAGATTCGAACCCGCGTAGAGTTCAGTTCATCACAAGATCTGTCATTTCAAACTTCACGACTTTACCCCTACGCTATTAAGACATTCTGTATTTGTAACATTCTATATGCTTGTGCATATAGTCTTTAACTTAATCTTATAAATTCTTCAAATACTTTTATGCAGGTTTGGACTTTTGAATTCCTCTTTACTTTTCCTTATTGATTTTATAGTGCCATTGTATCAGAGATTGCTGGCAGTTGGTGCTATGAATGGCAAAAATAGAAAAAAACCAAAACCATTGAAAGGATTTATAAATAACCTGCCAGAATTTGCAAAGCAGTCTAAATTTTTCTTAATTCTTAAAGAATTAATCAAGTCTTGGGCTCGCCGTCACTGGTTGGAATCTTCCACATTTGAATATATCTTTTTCACATGTGCATTTTTAGTTTTCATTTATCTATGCATTTATTGATTTAACAAATTGACAAACTGTCTGACAGCAATATAGATGCAGGATTGATTGAAGCATGATTGATTGAAGCAGGATTGATTGAAGCAGGATTGATTGAAAGAGGATTGATTGAAGTAGGTTTGATTGAGGAAGGATTGATTGAAGCAGGATTGATTGAAGCAGGATTGGATTAATTGACGCAGGATTGATTGAAGCAGGATTGATTGAAGCAGGATTGCTTGAAGCAGGATTGGATTAATTGACGCAGGATTAATTGAAGCAGGATTGATTAAAGAAATATTGATTTAAGCAGGGTTGATTTAAGCAGGGTTGATTGAAGCAGGATTGATTAAAGCCGGATTGATTAAAGCCGGATTGATGGCGTGATGTAGAGATTGAAGTGAGATGAGTGATTAGGAGAGATGAGTGATTAGGAGAGACAGCAGGATCGTGAGGTGAATGGGACTCATCTGGATCAGTACACATCCCTTTCCGCATCCTACTCATACTGGAACTCCGCACTACCTGAGAGCGAATTATCTCTCTCTCGTTGTTCTCTCTCTCTCTCTCAGTCTCTCTCTCACGTTGTTCTCTCTCTCGTTGTTTTCTCTCTTTCTCTCGTTGTTCCCTTTCAGTTTTCTCTTCTCTTCTCTTTTCTCTTTTTCCCCTCTCTCCATCTCTCTTCCCCCTCTCTTTCTCTCTCCCTCCCTCTCATTCGCGATCTCTGTCTTTCTCTTGATCTCTCTTCTCTCTATGCAAACGTTTGAACTTTATTCAGCTGCAGATAAGTGTAGTGTCATCTAAACTAGATGAAATAGCTTCCAAAAGAAGGTTGAGTTTCTTTGGTCATTTATTGAGGATGACTGAGGATAGAGAGGCAAAAACTGCAATAACAAGATGCCAAATAAGGAAAAGGAAAGAGGAAGACCTAGGAATACTTGGCTCAGCACGATCAACAAAGATTTGAACTCATTGAACATTTCATAGGAAGAGGCTCTGAGAGTTGATGATGATAGAAATGAATGGAGGAATGTTGTCGCCCCATGTTCGGTTCAGAAGTTCAGAACGCAAGGAACTAATTATAATGATGATGATGACAGATCCTTTCATTACCACAGCATCGTGTAATTCTCTTATAGGCAACACAAGCACTGAATAATAAATCAACCGAAGCAGAATTAAAAGAAGAAGGAAGAAGAATTAAATCAAAATTTAAAATGGTCTTATTTTTTAATTAAATTTTATTATGAACTTAATTTTTCTAATTATATTTTAATAGAAAAAATTAGAATTAGAAAATTTAATAATTGTAAGCGTAGAACAGCAAACTACCAAGCCATGAGGCACATGCTGGGCTGTCTTCTTTCGTCTAATTTGGTGAACATATTCAGCCTTTTTATTTTTTAACAAGATTATTAGTAATTAGACATAATTAAGCTTTAAGGTTTCATTTTATTATATTTTTATCAGGCTATCGCGCAGTGAGAACGCTTTCAATTCAGTATTTTGTAATTTCTTAACAACTATATTTCATGAACTGTAACAGATGTGATAAGATTAGCGTCCATTTTAAATTTGGTCACCACTTATAGACACTGTGTATGATTTTGCATCTGCTTCTCGAAAATTAAAGAACGAAAAACACCGAGTTCTGTTACTTATGTTCAGAAACTGCAGAAATTGTATAGGAATTGACTAATACTATTCAAAGGGTATATTGCGATCAATTCGTCCAGTTTAGGCTAGGCTTGCACTAAAAATAGAGAACCTAAATATCGGGTGGTGGATGAGACATAGAGGGGGAGGAATAAGATAGGAGAGTGACAAGTAAAGGTCTACATGTATGTACAAACATTGGTCTATTGTAGGCTTCAGAATAGGCAACGCTGTTCTTTATTTTAAAATACTTCAAATATTATATTTTAGACCTACTAATAATGAACGATATTAGTGTCATGTAAATTTTTATACACTGTAGACCAATAGTAATTTTCTTAATTGTTATATATGCCTGCAGGTGTATATGCCAGTTATTAGTATCTATCTAAATCACGTTCGTTATTTCATGCTAGATTTATCTACAGCGAGTATTCGGACACTCTTTGGACTTCCGGCTCAGAAATCCATTCAAATCTCGAAGGCGTGGCTTTTTGAAATAGGCGTGTCTTACGAACAGTCAATCAAAAAATTGGATATTGAATTCATTATACGCGCTCTATCAATCAGACGAGATGAAATATCGGAGTTTCAGCGCTACCGCTAGTTATCGATGTGCTCTACAAGTAGTTACACTGCAGTTACTCTAGTGTCACTTGACTAGTTTCGGGCCCAAGAGAGGTAATAACTTTATTCGAAACAAACACAATTACTTTGTAGAATGAAGTCTCTGATCGAGCAGCAAATGCTATGAATTTCTTATAGCCTAGTGTCATGACGTTACTGATTGTAAGACCGTGTAGTGAGTTGGCTGATGACCAGGAGACAGTGAGTTCACCTCCAAGCAACGCGTGTCTAACTCTAGCGTTATTGCGCAGTAATGCACACAAGGAATGAATGTAATTCTAGAGATATCCGCTGATAGATGTGTATTCTAAATTTACGATTTATTGAATAATGAATAATTTTATTATTTAATAATAACAACAACAACAATTAGAATGCCACAGTCATCAATGACAACATCGAGCACTATAATGAATTTAATGTAATGAATTTAGGAAGAATGAATATCTACTGTAATAGTACAGCTTGACTACAGACTGTGCTAGTTTTTTCAATAGATGAACAGTATACGGGTTTTGTAGGCCACAAGTAAAGTATATTTTTAAAATGAACGTATGGAGTTTTAGCTCGATGGTTGTCATATGTATGTTTATGAACTGTAACGTGAAGAGAATTATATCGGGCCAGAAGTTATTTTACTTTTTTGATCTTATTCAAACCAATAAATGATCTATGTAACCTATTGCACACAATGTCATTCAATGAAAGTTAAAAATATTGTTGAATGCTGCAAAATCTGTGAATATTTATATACATATTCATGCCGTACATGTACAGATAAGTACAATAACTATTTATACTTAATCATTCGACGGAGTGTTTCATTTTTTGCCAGTTATCCGTCTTCAGTTGCACCAAACATCAATCGGTGCTACAAACCATTTCCTTGGATTGACAAATGTGAAATGATTTATCTTCTTCTTTTTATCAGATTTGATCGTAAAGTTTAATGGTTTTTATTTCAAGACAACGGAATTATTTCGTATCGGCAAATAAGCTTTAAAAATGTTTGTTAAAAGGTTGCAGCTGAAGTTTTATTATCTCACTAAATTTGTGTAATTTAGTAGAAGGAGAGTACTGTAACGAACCAATACATAACAAGTAAAGCTGCGTTTAACGTCTGTTTTCGTATCACAACTTCACAAGGGATAATTTCAACGATGATCCGGTTAGGATTGGAATAGAAGACCTTCTGATTCTCCGACAAGTGTGCTATCCATTCGACCATCCAATCAGTATATAAAATAATATAAAATATGTTTCTCCTTTAGCAAATATTTCATTCTATCATATATTTAAAAATTTATTAAAAGTAAATAGAAACCTGTAAGTCTATTCATTTACTTGAATGAAATTATATTTGACAACAGCATATATTTTACATCAAGAAACATGTCCAACGCTTATGGGTTTCATTCGTCAGCTCAATTTTATCCCTCGTCGCATAATTTCATCCATCCCACTTTTCCCGCGTACACGCGGCACAGAAGTTTTGCTGTTGATCATATCCTCGGTCCATCTGATGAATACAGACAGGCTCTCTCCCAAATGTTGGCCTTCAGGCCCCCGTACATTTACCCTCCCCCAGTGGACCATTTAACTCGGTTCATTGCACCCTCGTCCACCCCCCGGCAAAATTCCGGACCCCCAGAAAATCATCTACAGGAGCCCCGGATTAAGAGAGCAAGACTAGAGAATTCTGGGCCGTCATCATTAGCGGACGAGGAAATGCTGATGGAGGATTCGGAGGTAGTAGACGATCCTAAGGTGGAACTGGAATTAAAAGATCTATGGGATAGGTTCAATGTATTCTGCACAGAAATGGTTATAACTAAATCTGGAAGGTTTGTGCTCGTATTGCTTTTGGTAATGAAAATAGAATGTTGTAGATATTTAGCGACAAAGTTGATTAGAAGCGTTGCTTTACCTAGTAATCAGGCTATTAATCACAACAAAAGATGTAATTCGAGTTATGTATTGTGAGAGATATTTGCTTAACGCCTTACAAACTATGAAAACTAAGAAATCATTTTGAAGGGACTGTGCTTGCCGTCTCCTGAAAGGTTAGTTTTCTTATACAGTAGAGAGATGGACTGGAGGGATTCTCAAGAGGTTGGATGGTCTAGTGTGTAATACTCGTGTCTGATGAGCAGTAGACCATCGGTTTAAACTTTAAAGCCCAGCAGAACAGTCTATGGTAGTATCCCTTGTCGTGCCGAAACAGACGCTACACTTTACAGATTTATTAATCGTCAAGATTAGGAGCAAAACTGATCAAAATCCTGAGAGATTGCAGGAATCAGATGAGAAAATTGCTTATTGATATATCGATTGATCGGCTAGAAGAACCATCCTTCGCTCAGATGCTCATTGAATAAATTATAAAAAAGAAATTTTATTAAATTCAAACTTCTAATTAATGTTAATAATTTTTTGATCGTATGACTACACATATGACAACCGCATAGAGCTATGTTAACAAAGTTACCTTTCTTAGTTGCTGTTTCGTTGTTTTTTTATTTCATCCCTTCCTCACCAAGGTTATTTATTTGTAATCGTTGACTTTACCAGCTCACTAGCCGGCGCGGATTTAAGGATGACCTTCCAACACTCTATACCGATCTCCTATATACTGATTAGTTAGCTATCGATTGGAAGTAATTTAATGATAGGCTAATTAATTGACTGATTGATTGACTGACAAATTTACGTACAGATTGACGCATAGATTGACTGATTGAGTATCTGATAGATTGACTGTTTAATCGACTGATAGATTGATTCAGATTAACTGATTGATTGACTAATTGATTGACTGCGTGATTAATGCAAGCGTTGACTGATTGACTGACTGATAAATTGACTGATTGGTTCATTATTTAACAGAAGAATATTGCCTGATAAGTTGACTGATTGATTGACTGATTTGTTCAATATTTAACAGAAGAATATTGACTGATTGGTTAACAAATTGATTGACTGATTGGTTCATTATTTGACAAAAGAATATTGACTGATAGATTGACTGATTGGTTCATTATTTAACAGAAGAATATTGACTGATTTATTGACTGATTGGTTCATTATTTAACAGAAGAATATCGACTGATTTATTAACAAATTGATTGACTGATTGGTTCATTATTTAACAGAGTAATATTGACTGATTGATTGAATGATTGGTTCATTATTTAACAGAAGAATGTTTCCGCCATTCAAGGTCAAGGTCTCAGGGTTGAACAAGAAGACTAAGTACACTCTGCTCATCGACGTCATGCCTGTAGATGACAACCGCTACAAGTTCCACAATTCCCGCTGGGTCGTGGCAGGAAAGGCTGATCCTGAGATGCCGAAGCGCTTGTATGTCCACCCGGACTCGCCTCTAACTGGAGAACAGTGGATGAATAGGACCGTGTCGTTCCACAAGCTTAAGCTAACCAACAATGTGTCCGATAAGCATGGATTTGTAAGTTTTTCTGTTGCTTCTACTGCATAACTTAATTTTATAATGAAGTGCATAGAATCTGTTTTACTTTGACGCCTGGCTAAAAATATATATGTTTCAAACTTCCTAAGAATTGTTCATAAGAAAGCGATTACGCCACAACTACAAACAGTTTTTATTTGTAATAGCTATGCCCTATAATATGTAACAGGCGCGCTCTAGCTGTCTTATTCCAAATGGTAATAGAGCAAATAGTAATTTAAATTACAGCTAATATATATATATATATATATATATATATATATATATATATATATATATATGTATGTATATAATTGATATATACGCCTTTTAAAAGACGTTAGTAATTTAATTTCATCAATAACATTTAATTACGCTAATTATAGGAGGAGCAAAACAACAAGAGTTTTCTCTAACTTGAGCAAGAAAGTAACGGTATGGATATAATACCATTTAACTATTTAATGTGCGTTTTATAAAACAAAAATCAACAATTCAGCATAATGACGTTGTAAGCATGTAACCAAATATTAACACTCTATTGCATGTTGAACTTTGTTGCCGTAGTGCTTGATGTTGTCATTAACGTCAGAGCATGGACGACAGTAGCACCCCAATTTTTGA
Organism: Enchytraeus crypticus; assembly: GCA_905160935.1. Classification (NCBI taxonomy): domain Eukaryota; kingdom Metazoa; phylum Annelida; class Clitellata; order Enchytraeida; family Enchytraeidae; genus Enchytraeus; species Enchytraeus crypticus. Next base: position 51,379 of record CAJHZI010000307.1, on the reverse strand, counting down.
TATATATATTGCAGACTATACTGAATTCAATGCACAAGTATCAGCCGAGGCTTCACATAGTGAAAGAATGTGACGTCATGAAACTTCCTTATGCGTCATTCAAAACATTTGAGTTTACTGAGACCATGTTCATTGCTGTCACAGCCTATCAGAATGAGAAGGTATCAGAGAATGCTTATTATTATTGTCCACTATGTAGCCTTGCTACAAGTGTTTTATGCTGTTTTAACACAATAGTATTCGGCAGTAATTGTGGCTGATACATTACAATGAAAATAGATGCAGTTTTGTATATCAATGTCACAAATGAAATTACAATAAATTTACATTATGTAATGTTTGAAAATGGATAGGATAGGATATGAGATAAATGTCTTGCTATTTTGCATGTAGCAATTATATAAATGTTTATATAGTGGGGCAATACAGACTCTGCTTAAAATAACCCATGCCGAAATATAATTAATTTATTAAAAATTGAAAAGTTAATTACCATAATTTTAGAGGTAATGCAAGCATAAATTGACATAAAACCTCCGATTTTGGTAGGCGATACTCAATACAAAAAAGCTACGGTAATTCACACCTCTTTGAATTTTGGCATTGCTTATTACGCTACGCACGGTCTTACAGCCCAAATCATCTGAAGCGATGTAAAACAGCCATAGGGAATATGAATATTTCACCCCACTTGCACTTAATGTGAAAATCCTTATTCAACTCGTAGTTGAGCAATCGCTGATATTCTGCATAGTAGGATACTGTATCATCTAGGCCTAATATACAGCAAAATCCTCAGGCATCTTGCTAAAATGTTTACGAGAGAGTTTTCCAGCGAACATATAAAATAAGTTATTAATGCATGGTGTTACTGCTTAAATGTTTTTGCAGATAACGCAGCTGAAGATTGACAATAATCCATTCGCGAAGGGATTTCGAGACTCTGGAAATTCAAAACCTGAATTTTGCAGGTCAGTCTGAAACAACCAAAGTCTTCGCGTCTCAACTGCAGAAGTTTAACGACTGAAAGACTTCAATATTGACAAATATTTAGTAGAGTAGCTATCAATTTCTAGTTTTACATTTTAATTGGGCCGACAAATATTTAGATTCCATTTAGCATAAACGAATTGCAACACGTTGAAGAGATACATTTTGACGAGATTCCATTCTAGCAGCTAAATTAATTTTTGCTACTGAAGTGTTTAAAAAACCCTTTTCATAAATGTTAGTAGCAGCTAGCTTCTTTACCACTTTACTTTAAATTTATCAAATTGCGTATGCTAATTATAATATTCCTTATTGCATTTCAACAGGCGTGATCTGATAAGAGGTGAAGTAAGTTCAACGCGGTATCGAGCTGACTCCAGCTCCTCTGACATCTTCAGAATCAAGAGAGGCTACAAGTCAAGCAGCAGCAGAAGATTCTTCTCGGCTGCTGCTAAGCGCTATTCTATGTTTGGTGGAGCTTATGGCACCAACAGGGAAGGCGAAAGTTTTCTGTCGCCTAATTCTCCAATGACTGCTACAAACACAGAAACAGGAGCTGCCACTGGAGCAGTAGCTCAGAACTGCATGGCTTCTTGTGACGTGGGCAGCAGAGATAATTCTCATTTCAAATATTTTTATCCTGACGACGAAAGGAAGAGGAAAACATCGAATTTCATACGAAGAGAAGAAAATAATATGTCTGTGGAATATTATGGTGAGAGTGAGAATGATGATGATAACGGAAATTATACTTTTGCTAATGATAATTTTAAGTTCGACTGCGCCCACAAAACCTATGATAAAATATACCTCAACGGTAAGTATTCCAGAATTAATATAAATGAAAAGGGTGTTAAGAATAAACAATCAAGCGCTGAAGTATGCAGTGAAAGAGAAGTCGATCCTTCAAGTGATGAAGAAAGAGATTCTCGGTATTCTGATGAAGACGACGATGATGATGAAGAAATCTGCGTAGTGGATGATGACGATGACTCAGATCGAGCTTTTGGTATATCTGAGACTGAAAATATTCGTCGAAAAACAGCTGCGGATGATTTGAGAAAGGTATTGAATGCAGCTGAAGACCAAGAACTTCAGTACTCTACCTTGCTTGATACTAGCACTGGTTTAAATCGAAAATTTGAATGGAACGACAGGAAAATTCCAGACAGATTGTCCATAATACACGAAAAATCATTTCAAATTCGATTCAACAAAAATCCCTATAACATTAATGAGAAAAACCACCTTGTTAGTTCAAATATTGACACTGGCAGCGTAGGCCAAATTAGAGATCGTAGATCTGATAACAATGAAGATTGCGGAGGGTCTTGCGAAGCTTGCAGTGTTGAAGCCACTTCAGATCTTCTGCTGAGTCACGCTGAGTCATCAGCCAAACGTCGCAGGCTCTCTGCTGATGAGTCGATCTGGCTGGCTCGTTTGGGAAGATCGTCATCAGCACCGGCCGCTTACAAATCTTCAACCAATACATCTGAAGAAAGTGGTGAGAGTCTCTGTGATTCGAACAAATTAGAAGCTATATACGAAAGTAATAATTGTAAGTATTTAGTAGAGAAAAAAGAGAGAAGCAATCTCATGCCTCGTCTCGAAAGAGAAGTTACAAGAGATTCATTGGATGAGGATGGAATACAACCCAATGATTACTTAAAACACGATTATCTGAACGAGTCGATAGATGACCCGTGCCATGCATCTGAGAGAGAAATATCAAATTTGTATGTACGTATTGGGGTCACAACACACAACAGCTTTGATAATTCTTTATCAGTCAAGCACGCGCCAGATAAGCCAATTCTTCCTCTATGTCTCTCTGTAGATCGACTTGTCAATGAAGGAAAAACCACACCACCCGCTGGAGATCAATCGATTCCACCAGATAGTAATTGTAATGAGACAAGATGCCATAGGAACTTAAATGAGCACCAGCATCTGATAGAACGGATGCATTATATGCAGCCATCAATAGCCAACTTAAAGGGCCACTATGAATCTTCGCAAAGAATTTCAACGAACATTTGGTCAAGATTACACATGTCGGTACTTAATAGTCGTTTAGAAGATCCTCAAATACAGTGGAATTCAAGCAGTTCCTTATGGCATAAATGGCTGCCACCATTTTGGTTCTCCAAATTTGACGGGCACAGATTTTCTGGGGAAAAGAGCTGGAAAGACGAAGGATTTGGTAAAGAACCGGATTTCAATGTCGAGGAAGGTCGAAGAGCAAAAATGCGAGTTGATTTAGTTAGAGAATCAGATGATAAAAGTGCATTAAATAATCATCACATTACAAATGGTGCAGGGCAAAAAGAGATCGGAGCACTAAGTGACATAGCACTACAAAATCAAGCAGTCAAGTCTCAGGGCAGAGATTCTCGGAAAGGATTGTTACATACGAGAACTCTATCACCCCCTAATCAACTGGGACTCCGGCATTCTGGTATTGTTCAGAACTACGTAGAAACGTCAGAAAATTCGTTCTTCTCTTCAACTAACAATTCTGAAAAATTTGCATCATATACAAATCAACGAGTACGAGATGATTTCAGAGGAATACAGAGCACTTTCTATCGTTCATCTGCAGGTGATGACGCTAACGTACTAAGAGCAGCATCATTGGCTGCGTGTGACTCTCGATATACTGCAGGTGTTAGAAACAAGTCTGACAGTAAAGTTAGTGGCCAGCATCGCGTATCATCGGATCTTCGCAGTATGGAAAGAATGGTTCAAGGACTGGATAGTTCTAAGTACGTCAATTTGGAACATTTTCGCAGTTAAATAAATTTGTATAAATCACTGACATTAGCATTATACAATTATGGAAATGAAAAGGAATGGAAAAGCTATCTATTCGTATTCCGACCCTGGTTAAAAAGTAGCCTACATTACTGGGTACTGAATTTTGCATATCTTTCGTATAAATTTGACTCGTCTGTGTCTAAATTGATTGCATAATTTAGAGTAGAGAGCAATATATCTCGAAACTGACAGTGAGAAAATGACTTTTAATCAAATGTTGGTGATATATTTGTAAGAATTGATTTGTTAGTGCAATACACCTTCGCTGTATCGGGTCCTGCGCCATTATAGGTAATCGATGTCTCAAGTCGAGAAAGATGTAGCCTTTCAAGCGTGAAACGATTGAATTATACTTTATTGTCTTGCACTTAGTTATGTCATGTTTTTTAAGTTTACATGCGGAGCAGAAGTATCTAACTAAAGTGTGCGAGAGCGGTATATTCTGGGTTACTGAAAAATAAGTGAATGTAAGTAATATTGTTATGGAAAATGCAGTAAAGTAAATACAATAGGTGCGTGTATACCATTTAACGTTGTATACTTATCAAAGCTTTCTCCTTTAGCCCATGCATGCCGCACCCGGCCCAACTCCCAGGACTTTTCAAGTTCTTCCCTATCTAAAACTCATGAAAGAAATAAACACTGACATTTGTAGTTTCTTAATATATTCTTTTTGTGTAATATAAGCTTACTGCAAAAAAGTACATATTTTTATTTATAATGCAGGTAACAACATATATCTTCTTTTACGTTTATCTGTAGATGTAACAAAATAGATAGTCAGAAATTCAGAATCACGTGTATATTTAATTATCCTGACTAGATGTACATAGGCTTAATGTATCGACACTTTCATATATCATGTTAACTTGATTATGCCATCGATTTACACTACGCTCTATTACAGCACTCATCATCCCGGTCAAGCATGCAATACGCGTACAATTGTTTACATGCAAGCCATTAGTAATATCGTAACTAATTTATAACCGTAACGAGTTTGCACTCTGCTAGGACGACTTTGACAGGTCAATAACTTTTCAGTTTTCAACGACTTCCCGCAACAATTAAGGACGTCGCGTCATTTACAGTGGACTGAGTGGAATTTTTATTTTGTTATTTCAATATCTACAGCAGCATATGTGCCTTGTTCCTGAAAACTATAGGCCTGTAGTGTGGCTATAGCTATAGAGCAGGCCCGGGGTTCTTAACCTTATGTCCACTCGATGCCCTCAAGAAGTCGATCGCGAAATGCCTGATGCCCTCACCCCCTTCCTCCCTCCTGAAATATGCGCGTGTTAATAGTCACAGTTAATATCTCTCTCTCTCTCTCTCTCTCTCTCTCTCTATAGCTATATAGCTTTTAAGAAATTAATGTAGCTTTTGGGGGAAGTGGTTTGCCTTTTTCGGTTTTTGTTTCGTCGCCTCTTACTATCTACAAGTATATTACTTTCCATCGACACGTTCAGTACATATACGATTGATCTATTCATCAGTGGTCAAGGTATAGCTATACATGTATATAGGCTATAGCATCCAAAAATATTTCAATTCCAATTACTAGTTAATAAGATGATATTTATAGACTGCCATAGATATCACTATGGTGTGATATAAATATCTGAGAAGTCGTACCAATCTTTCTCTTATATTAATTTTAAATATTTTCTTAAATGACTATAAAAGAAACTGAGAGTTTACATTGCTCCTGGAATTATATATTAATCATGTTTAATAAAGATTGCTGGCAATTAGAGATATGGCAATTAACAAAATGAAGTCGACGTTCTAGGAACATATAAAACAGTCACGATCAGTCGGTCGATCACTGCATGGCCATGACACTTTAAATGACAGTTTCCAAAAAAGAAGTTTTTCATATTGTTCATTTGCAGTTTAAAACGTTGGTAAGGCTAATGTTAACGTCTGTTTCCTCACTCGAAAGCTATGTCAGTAACGGGCGAGCCCAGAATTTGAACCCCGCACATACTGATCCGCGATCGAATATCATGCCGACATCGCCACAGGCTCCAGCAGTTCAGCAGTTCAGTAATGAAGACTGAACTATCCTAGCAGCATATCCTAACCAGTGATACTCATCTGAGGTGTGGTTAGCCGCAGGCGTTCGCTCTGGTTTTAGGAACCCGGCCCTGAGACTGTTTGGATCATACAGTATTTCACTTAGTAGGCTAAGTAAAGTAAGTAAACACGCATTATAGTGAAATGATCAAATGTGTTTATATCTAAATCATATTTAATAGGCCTACAGCATATTTAAAACTTCAGGCAATTTAGACCATTTTTTCGTGTAACTAGTTCAGTGAATGTCCGAGATTTTACTTTTAAAAATCAGCGCGGCTGGGATTCGAACCCACGAGGGTTAAATTCACCACAGGATCTGTCATTTAAAACTTCATGACGTTACAAAAAAAACGTCTGAATGATTGTGTTCTCAGACTCAGGATGTCTTTAAGCGTACGTCCCTACGTACGCTTAAAGACATTCTTAGTCTGAGAACACAATAATTCAGACTTCTGCTTTGATTGGTCGCTTACTTGATTAACTACGGCGATGAACGGGTTTCAGGACGGTATGCCGTGGTACACCTGACGCCTTGAAAAGAAGCCCTTCGGTTTCTGACCTTGAAGTTAAACTCACTAAAAAAGAATTAAAAGAATAAAGAAATAGTTTCAATTTCCAGTTCTTATTTCTCAGTCTTTTCCGAGAATATTTTTGTAAACATGGCAGATGAAGGAGCTGCTCGTGGAGGATTTAGAGGCGGATTTGGCTCCGGAGAACGAGGCAGGGGTGGCCGTGGCGGTCGAGGACGTGGTGGACGTGGAGGCCGCGGTGGAAGAGGAGGTCGTGGACCTCGTGGTGGCAAAGAAGGAGACAAAGAATGGGTTCCTGTAACTAAGCTTGGTCGTCTAGTTAAGGTATAACATGTTTCGGTATAAACTGATCTTGATGTGTGTTAAAAGTTATATATATATATATATATATATATATATATATATATATATATATATATATATATATATATATATATATATATAATGTCTCTCGGTTTGTTCTGTGAGGTTATTTTTTATACGTGATATGCTCTTTTCTATTTCTATGTTGCATATGGCAGTCATTTTAGATAACTTTACTGGTTTCGCTGTATGTTTCAGTTGTAGTTGTGTGGTTGTGCCCAGCTTATAGACTGAACTTACGACTCTGTGAATCCTTCTATGAAATTGCTTAGACCTAATATTTAGACTAAACTGTGAGTAATATATAATTTTATATCATCTGTGTAAAATGAAGAATCTAAGTATGTAAAATGAAATAATAATAGTTATAATTTGATTAAACCATTATTAGTTCTGTGAGAATAGACCAACCATTAACTGCATGCTTCGTAAGAGGCAGGCGACAAAGCAAAAACCTGAGGAAGGCAACAGGAAATCACCTCAGAAGCAATATTTTTCCCGAGATCTATAGGCTACATGAGGTATGGCTATGGCATAACCTTTTGTAAAGAGATTAAGCTGTTGATCTATGAAGTGCTCTCTATTTAGCATGAAAGTAGACTTTGAGTATGAGTATATACCTTGGACCTGCAACTTGGCAGAACACTATAGAGAGGGAGCTATGTGAAACTAGATCCTATGTTAAATAACCATAAATGTAATTAAGATTTTAGAATATTAAGATGTGAAGTATTTATACAACTCTCTTTTCACACTCTAGTGAAAACGTTAACAGTCCTTGCAGGTGCTAATATTACACTTATTAAAATTCCTTATCTTGGTGTGAAACAGTAAGCTATTTAACTACTACAATTTTAGTATTGTAACGGACTGGATGATGTTGGCTTCTTTATTCTCGTTGATGTATTTTCATAGTTTTCATCTTTAATCACCCAGCCATGACAACTTTAAAATTGCAGGAATGTTGTTGGATCATATGTTACATATTGATTTTTAAAAAATGTAGACCATAAAAAGAAGTCTCGTTGTTGAGTTAGTATATTTTCAAATAAAATTTCTGCAGGCATGTGTTCTGAGGGTAGACATTAAGGTTGTTTGAATTTACTACTGGAACAGGCCCAAATAGAAATTTGAATCATAATATTTGGCATCAGAATACTTCATAATGAAAGAAGTATTTCAAAGCTTTCCCTGCACTTTATTGAATCCAAAGCTGCAAAAGTTATATATGGCACACTGGACAATAAGCTTGCTGTTTTTCATATTGAGAATTATTATTCTTCCACCCAGAAATTCAGTATACATGTATGTATATCTGCAATTCTCTACTATTCTCTTGCATTAATTTTTAGTTTAATTTATAAATTATCTCCTGTTGCTTTATGCTGAAAACAAACGTTTGAAAATTATTCCTGAATGGAGAAATTGCTACCAGAAACTTGAGGTTCTTTGGGGGGGGGTGATTCAAAACTGTTGACAGGTTAAAGTGGGAATTGAGAGCTAGGGGAATGGTCAGAATTTTTTAGGCCCAGGCCTCCTTAACCACTGGTTGACAGAAATGCATCTTAACTTACACAATATGTTTTTTTAAAATTAATTGCTGTGATGGAATTTATCTGCAGTTTTCACAGAAATTTAAACCGTTTCTAGACTTCACAGTTAAATTGTCATAACATATGTAATAAAGCGGCTAAACTGGTATCTTCAGATATAGGCCTACTTGTATGTCTACAACTTTCAAAAATGTGTACTTCAAATGCATCTTCTTTAAGGTACAGCTCCTATTTAATGGGCCTATGGCTTTTTAACTGATAAGAAAAAAAAGGAGATGCAAAGAACATTACTATAATGGGAAAACATGGGGAATTGAAGATAGAGCTGGAAGAAGTAAAAGAAAGATGGAGAGAATATTTAGATGAATTGTATGATAAGGCTGCGAAACCAGTTCAAGAGGATTTTAAAATAGAAGAAGAGAATATCATAGAAGACGATAAAAGGGACCCCGATTTAATGAAGGAGGAAATTTATTCTGCAATTAACAGTATGAAGAAGGGGAAGGCAGACGGAATAGATGAAATCCCAGCAGAATTCTTGAAAATGTTGGAAGGAGAAACACTCAAAAAGTTAATGGAGGTATGTATGGAAGTGTACAGTGCAGGTATTTGGCCAGACGACTTTACCAAGTCAGTGATGATTCCAATTCCCAAAAAAGCCAATGCTGTGGAGTGTTCGGATTACAGAACAATCAGCTTAATACCTCTTGCATCGAAGAAAGTAAATAATCGCATTCAGTTGAAAGCAGAGATGATACTGAGCAAGACACAATATGGTTTTAGGAAAGGATGCGGTACAAGAGAAGCAATAGGAGTAATGCAGATTCTTTGCGAAAGAAGCTTAGAATATGGAAATGACGTTTTTGTATGCTTTGTAGATTTCGAGAAGGCCTTTGACAGGATTGATTGGATAACGATGATGAATATCTTAAAAAGAATAGGAATTGACTGGAGAGATAGAAGACTAATTTTTTGAACTTGTACATGAATCAAAGAGCAGTAATCAAAATCCAACAAGAATACTCAGAAGAAGGTGAAATAGGACGTGGAGTAAGACAAGGTTGTAGCATTTCGCCGCTGCTGTTTAACATTTACGCTGAGGCAATGATGGAGGAAGCCATGGAAGACTTGGAAGAAGGAATAAAAGTAGGAGGGAATTTGTTACAAGATGTACGATTTGCAGATGACCAAGGAATGGTAGCAGGCAGCGAGATTGGATTGCAGAAGATAATGGATAGGCTGAATGATACGGCCCTAAGAAATGGCATGAAGATTAATATAAAAAAGATCAAGGCTATGAGAGTGTCCAATAATAATGGTGAAGTTAATATCACAATAAATGGTACGAAATTGGAACAGGTAAGGAGTTTCAAATATTTGGGTCATACTATAACCGATGATGGGAAATGTGAGACAGAAATATGCAGTAGGATTTCACAAGCAAAAGCGGCCTTTGGTAGTAGAAAAGAACTATTAACAAAAGTCTAAAGAAAGACACAAAGATAAAGATAGTGAAAACTTTGGTTTGGACCACGCTATTGTATGGATGTGAAACATGGACCTTAAGGAAGGAAGATATTAGGAAACTGGAGGCATTGGAAATGTGGATTTTGAGAAGAATGGAGAGGATTAGCTGGACTCAAAAGGTTACAAATGAGGAAGTCCTGGAGAGAGTTGGCACAGATAGACAGTTCATAAATGTATTAAGAAATAGGAAGAAGAGATGGATAGGACACATTCTAAGGGGGGAAGGTCTATTAAAAGAGGTCATAGAAGGTAGAATGGAAAGAAAAAGAGGCAGGGGCAGGCCGAGATTAGGTATGTTAGATGATTTAAAGACCCACGAATATGTGGAAATGAAGAGGAAGGCGGAAGACAGAGAAGAGTGGAGGCGTTGTGTACCATAGACCTGCCAGTAGTCAGTGCACTAAGAGAGAGAGAGATGGCTTTTTATGCACTTTGAAAGCTTATCATGAAATTATGCATGGTTTTAATAACAGATGTAAAATGTAGGTTTTTGCCCCTGAAAGCCCATCCCTCATCCATACCCGCCCTACTTGAGCTGTGGCATTTTATAAATGTTATATTGATGCAAGAGTCTATGTAATTTTAACTTATTAGTATTAGTAATTATTAGTATTACAACTATATTAGTGATTTAAATTCTGATTAAATTCATCCAATTAAATAATTATTCTGACGTTTTCTTACTTTGTGTAGGATTTGAAGATTAAGACGATCGAGGAGATCTACTTGTTTTCCCTTCCCATCAAGGAGTGTGAAATCATTGACTACTTCCTGGGCTCAACGTTGAAAGACGAGGTCCTCAAGATCATGCCTGTGCAGAAACAAACCCGTGCTGGACAACGAACACGCTTCAAGGCGTTCGTTGCCATTGGCGACTACAACGGTCACGTGGGGCTGGGAGTGAAATGTTCAAAAGAAGTGGCCACTGCCATTCGTGGTGCTATTATCCTTGCCAAACTTTCCATTGTACCAGTTCGTCGTGGCTACTGGGGTAATAAGATCGGTAAGCCGCACACCGTGCCGTGTAAAGTGACTGGAAAGTGTGGCTCGGTTTTGGTGCGGCTCATCCCGGCCCCAAGAGGTACCGGTATCGTCAGCGCTCCGGTGCCCAAGAAACTGCTGCACATGGCTGGCATCGACGACTGCTACACCGCAGCCACCGGTCAGACGGCTACGCTAGGTAACTTTGCCATGGCTACGTACAACGCTATAGCGGCAACCTACAGCTACCTCACTCCTGACCTGTGGAAGGAGACGGTGTTTGTGAAGCCTCCGTATCAGGAGTTCACTGACTATCTGATGAAGAACCACTCTCGTGACCGCACAAGTCAGCGTCAGGAACAGAAGGCTTATTAGCAGAACTGCTGCAATGACTATATTAGTATGTGGTGGTTAATTTCGTGTACGTGATGCTATGAAATAAAATGGAATACTGTTGCATGTGGCAGCGGACAAATGGATTTTGGTATTGTACAGTAGAGGAGTTACAAGCATATTCCCATAAGTCAGATTAGTGCAGCTTGACAGGATGAAATTTAAAAATTTAATGTCTGTTTCTGTACTACAAAGATACTGACAGCTGATAATTATTATTATAATCAGACATGATTAGCTAGTTATATAACAGGTGTTACTGCCAAAGTAGCCAAAAAACCGATACATGTTATGACGGTGTTGACAGAATGACAGTAATGTTTGCTGATGGCAGTATACAGGGCAACAGTATTAAATGCAATAATTTCTCAGTCTTTCTTGTGCCAATGTAATAGAGCGTGAACCATTTCATATTATTACAAGCGTTAGCTTGCATAAATGCTGATAGCTTACTGCCTTTTTCCTCATCCACAGATGATCTTAGAAACAAGACCATGCCTGAAAACTGATCTTAATCTTTGAAACAAGACCATGCCAGAAACCTTAATGCCCCTTACTGGGAAAGAGCTCTAATTATGAAAATATGTGTTCTGAAATACCTCTCAACTTCCATTTATAATTACTAATCAAGTGAAAAGCATGTATAAAAAATAATTTTTTATGATTTTTATCATCTAAATATCATTTATTTCAAATTTTTAAGTTATTTGCTATGCTCATAATAGAGATTCCTGGCTCTGAAGCTGATCTTCACAAGAGATGTGCCAATGAAAATTGTCTTGAATTGAAGATATCTTGGAATATAATTTCTGAATATGAACTAGTCATATGTTGAATAACACTGAGTTCCGTATTCTTTTATAATCTTCAAATTCACAAACAATCACCCATTGCATACCAATTTGTTTCAAAAGAATGTACAAGGGTTTCTTGACTTTTAAAATATGACTTTTTCATAACTAGATAAGAAATTGAATCTAGAGCTACCATGATTTAGAATGTGCACCTGTGAAGATGGATAGGGAAGCTATGCTGTACAAATCACCGGTCAAACCAATTCTACATGTATATAATAGTTATACAAATTAGTTACTCATTACAGCAATGCTTTCTTGGAATATAACTTGATATATTTCTTGATAGATATCAATATAGAAAAGAATTCCTTTAGCAACTGGTTGTACCTATTTCTTGAATTGGCATAACATATAATATTTACATTTTATATGTTAATATCACAAAAATCTGGCTACTTGCTTTCCAGTATTAATAGTAAATATTCGAGAATATAACTAAAAATCAGTTTACAAGGATGATGTGAAAAGTTGAGAACATAGGGATTGTTGTTCATGTAATATTTATTAAACTAACAAAAAGCTGTGGTTCAATGATTTATGCAGTATTCTCAAACAGAACTACTTGTACACTTATTACATACCATTACTATGCATCAGAAAACGTTAATTATATACAAATATACATGACCGAACATTAATTCCTGCCTGGACTTTTAAATTTCAGATCAAAGAGACATTTTTGCAAATCATAACCTTTTTAACGCTTACATCCATTCCTATTTTACTTGTAGTATTACTTAGAAATAGCATTTGAAACCTTTCAAATTTAAAATATATGGGCTGCGTCCTATAGACTTTAAATTAAACCTTTCTCTGTCAGAAAGAGGACAGACTTTCCACAAAACACAATTGAGTTACCATAAATAAAAGCAAGCAAAAGTAATGATAGTGGGTCACAATCTTGTGCCCAATCCAAAAGAAACCCAGAAAAAACCAAATGCATATACTGCACATCTTGTAAGACTAATACACAGGCATAGTGCCAAGGAAGGTGATGGAAACAACCACAGCTGTCAATACCTTTGGAAGCAAAATGGTACAATGAAATGAAGTTTGGTAAAGGTCTACATTTGTGAACAACTTGTTGGTCTGTGGAGTGAACTCCAATGAACCTGAATGTGGCCACAATAATATGAAAACAATAATAATAACAATAGAAATAATATGTACTTTGGATCATCAATATGTAAAACACTGGGAGAGAGAGAGAGAAGCACCCAGATAAAATGCTTTTCCTGTACCTCCAGAGTATTCAAATTTATAAATTGACATTGAAAAGGACTCATTTGCATCAAGGCATCATTTGCTAATGAATATTATCAGTTAAGTTAATATTCCACAACCCTTCCTCTGTCTGTCTCAATGTAGCATAGTCTCACAGTCTTTTTAATTAATATCTTATCCATCCACCTGGATGAATTGCTGTCTCTTTGTTTACACGCAGCTACGACTGCTTGACAACGGATCGCCTGTTCTGCGGAGTCCTTAGAGATGATCCTCTAGGAGATGGAGCTGACTTAGAAGTTATACTCGACTCTTTGTCCATTCTCTCGTGTCGTCTCATGTCATCCATGATTTTGTCGAGCCGGGCCACTCTCTTGTTTGACCGCGGTGTCGGTGTTCCTGTTATCATCAGCAAAATAGTTACACGATTATTTTTTGTAATTAAATTTTTCCTTTGAATTCATTATCATCTTCCCTTAAATTCCAGTTTAACCAGGGTCGGGATACGAATAGACTTTCTCCAGTCTAGTTTATCCATTCGTTTAAGTTTTTTGTAGCAATTTCTGGAAACTTGGCGCTCACCAACCGAATGCCCTTTCTGATGTTGCTCCTTTGAATTTAATCGTTTTTAAAATTTCATTAATTTCTATTTTAGTAAATTTTAGTTATGTAAATGTATCTTAAGTTTATGTTCAACAGCCTGTTTCCTCACCACATAACTCTGAGAACTTTGAGTTTCCTATTCATGCATGCAGCTCACAGGGTTTCTGACATAAACCTTCCACTTATTTGCAATAATTTTGTGGAAATTGTCATTGTGTACACAATATGTACGTTGTTATGTACAGACAACAGTACAGACCATTTTAACATCTGAAGAGGTATTGCAAGCCCATAGAGTTATAAAAATAGCAATAATTTAGCAGTATTAATAAATCATCAATGTATACCAAATAACAATTTTATATTTGGAAAAGGGATATGGTGTAACTGCTAGAGTGCTCACCTTGGATGCAAGTGGCCTGGGTTCAAAGTTCAGATTAGTCAACAAATGATGGACATCCCCTTGGGCCCATGGATGGTATCGGAGCTTGCTGCCTGTTGGCACTATCAATATCAAAGATATTATTAACCTTGGAAAGGATTGAAAATAGTCTGCACAGAACCTGTAAAGTATTTTCAAAGACCAGTCACTGACCATGACACCGCTACAGAAATTGTCGGAGGTTGTTAGTATTATTAGTACTATAATAATTATAATTAACCTGTAGGCTTCCTGGAAGGCCTCACTGATTTCAATTCTGAAGAGACCTCATCAAAATCAAACCCTGGGGTGACAGTTGCAGCAGTTCTGAAGCAATACAAGACATAAATAATAAATATATTTTATTAAAAATACAAAATATTATTACAAAACCAAGATTACAGAATATTGCATGACGAATTTTGGACAAACAGTACAATATTAAATACCATTAATTACAAATATATACATGTATCTATAGTGTACCATTAATTACAAATATATACATGTATAATTGTATATAAAATCTAAAGTACTCATTTTGATTCAGGTTCTGCAGGATTAAAGTGTTTTTTTTTCAATATGATGCCTAAATAATTTGCCAAATCCCAAATATCTAAACATATAGAGTCATAAACTGAAATTTACAAATATGCTGGAAAAATTTTGTGAATATGATCTAGATCATTACGTTCACTATCATTACCATTATGAACGTGCAATACGCAATGAAGCTTAATTTCTATTGAGACCACAGCTACTTAGGAATTTATTCCAGCATCCAGGAACAGTCCGTTACAGCACTTAGTTATTAGACATTACACATAGGCTCTGCTATTTAATTATTAGGCTATTTATTGAGCCAGTAAATACTTCCAGTACAATTAATATTTACCTTACTTCTAAGTTAGCTATCACTGAACTTAAATTTAGGTAAGTTGCTTCAATTCTAAATTAATTGAAGTGCAAATAATTGATAGAATTACATACTCATCTTGCATAGAAATATCAGTCTCTTTAGCATTCTTCTCTTCTTCATGTTTCTCAATAGGCAGTTCTACTCTTGGCGGACTTCGCCGCCTTGAAGGTTTCCATTCCAACTTTATCTTTGATCCCTCGCAGCCTATGTCTCTCTTGGCTATTTCAGTGTAAAGCTGTATCATATCATCTATCTCAATCTTGTACTTCTCCTCATCACTGCATTCCACAGACCATTCCTCTTCCTCAAGCTTGTTCTCAGCGACAGACATGGTGGAATTTAGTGGGCAAATGTCAATAAAACTCAATGTTAAAAGAAATTCTACTTATATCTAGAAAGCACATTTCTTCAAATTGCTGAAATAATAGCAATAAGAAGTGATATTAAAGTCTAAAGAACATCATCCTCTATATTACACAAATAGTCAGAGTGAAAGAAAAGCTGGAAAGGGCATATTATAAGAGGGGATGGTTTTCTAAAGGATGTAATAGAAGGAAGAATGCAAGAGAAAAGAGTTGGAGGAAGACCAAGACAAGGAATGTTGCATAATTTGATAAATTAATACATAGAGATGAAAATGAAGGCTGAGGATAGAATTGGTTGAAAGAGCTATATGCCGTGAACCTGCTGTTAGGCAGTGCACTAGAAGAAGTCAGAGTGCACACCAATCTCCCCCATACATAATTTGTTTAGAGGAATATTTACCAATAGGCAAAGAACTGGAATATAAGACTATACATCAAAGTTTAAAGTATAGAAATGAGTTTCTCACACTTCTCAGATGACAAACAACAAAACGAGTGCCATCTGCCTTGATTCATGACCACGTGAAGCACTAGGTCTACCAGATGAGCAAAAAAGGTTCATTAAGTAATGCAACAGCAACAGCTGCAATATTCGAGTGTTGCCGTTGCCCACGACTAAACCTAGCGGATTATCAAAATTTATTAAGATCGTTAGTATAGTAAAAAGCCAATTAGTTGAAGGTACGTTCAGCATAAAAAACTATGCTTTATAAGTTTATAGAAATATATTCCGAAATGGGTTTTTTCATAACTAGTTGTTAACTCGACTTTATGTAATTTAAAAAATTGTATTATACGTATTTAATAATCAAAATAGGTGGTAGACCTAGAAATAGGGGTAACGTCATGAAGTTTTAAATGACAGATCCTGAGATGAACTGATCCCTCATGGGTTCGAATCCCAGCAACGCTGATCTGAGAGTAAAATCTCGGACATTCACTGGACTGGTTATACAGAAAATGGACTAAATTGCCTAACGGTTTAAACATGTGGTATTAAAAGTGATAGATATCAAAGTAGTTAATCGTTTCACTATAATGCGTGTTTACTTTTTTTCAATCATTCAAAATCGTAAATTAGGATGTTTTTAGTTCAGATAAACAAGGGCAGAAATATATGAGTCTAGTTCTGGTAAGCTGGATGTTGTAATGAAGTATGACTGGAGTTAGAAATAAGCCCTTGGTTTTCTTCCCTTTTCCTGCTATCTAAGTTTGAAGAAGGATTGGAATAACGTTAAAGATGTAGCAGTTCTGATAAATTCTTGTAAATATAATGGTCAATCAATTTAAATTCGTCATATAATGATGAAATTGTATAAGATCGCTATACAAATGTCAAAGAAAAGTAACATTAATATAATATCTAGTAGATATACAATTATAGTAGAGTATCAAAATAGTATATATAATTATATATAATAGAGTGTAGAAATGCACTAGAGGTTTGTTTGTAAATAAATTATTATTAAAGATTAAGTAACAAGCCACTGCCAGTTTTGCAAAAAAAGCGCAGTGGTTAAGTTGTAACCCCAAAAAGATTTTTTAACAACATTTTGTTTATAAAGGATTACGATTTTTTTACTACGATATGTTTACATCCCAGGATCTTTAAAATAAGGTTTTTCTTCATTCTATGGGTTTCTAAACATGTGGTATTAAATGTAACAATAACGGTAAAATAACAGTCAAAACTGCAAATTGATTTTTCAACAAAATAACTATATAACCGATTAACATTATAACATAGAACTATGAACTAAGTTAAAAGTACGCCAATGAACTTAATTTAGCGTCACTAAAGACGCTAAATTTCACTAAAATTTTATTTATTTATTTAATCAATAAATAAACAGTCCTGTCAACACAATTATTTGTAATTATTTAAAATACCATTCTGTTAATAAATGAAGAAATACATAATAAATATATATACGAATATATAGAATATTGCCAGCCGGCAATAGAAGCACACACCCTTCCCCCTCTCCCACTAGGCTTTGTTTATTGCTAAGAACTTGAAATTATACATGTATAATTATAATTAATCTATCATTAATTATTATGGATATAATTTATGTTATGATAATGCATGTCTGCTATTGGCTAGGCAGTAGTCAGAGCTGCAGAGTAATTGAATCTGATTGGTCAGTTACCAAATGACCAAGCTTCACCTGTGGGAGAATACTGGCTGATTCGTGTAAGAGAGTCATTCAAGTTGTGGCGGCCGGACGGGCATGTCCACACGGCGTAGGCCGAGGGCCGAAACCGGAGTCGAATCCGGGTCATTGATATTTCAGGAACTGTGTGTTTAAATCTTATGTTCAGTTTTAAGTTTTAGCGTTCGTACATATTAAATTTATTAAATTGTAGTGCTATTTTTATTTACTATTAAATTGTGAGATACGATTTAGAAATCTGTGTCTTGACTTCGATATTTTATCAGTAAGGATTAATCGCAGAGAGCCTCACAACTACGACAGATCGAAGTTCCACACACCTCTGAGAAATACCATCTCATGTATGCTACTTAGAGCAGGCCTAGGCATTCAATTACAGTCACGGACCGAACAAACGTCCTGTGCTGTGCTCCAACGGAGAGTTGTGAGATTGAAGGCAGCATCAGTGACGCGAATTTCTTATATTATTACGTGAACAGAGTTACCGCTACATATTATGAAAGATCTATAGATGAACATTTCAATATAATGCTTGTTAACTTTTTTGCGTTATTGGCAACACTGACTGTTGGTATTTGTTTACTATTTTGATGATTTCCTAGTTAATTTCAAATTTTTATCAATTCTCAAATTATTAATAACTTAGTGACAGCTATTAAACCAGTAGCTTCAGGCTGTGTTGATGCAAGTCTGTGAGATTGTTTTATAGAGTTTTCGATCGAATGCTCTTACTCTGTTTCCTTAATCTTAATAGAATGTGTCATGACCACTCGACCAGTTTAGTAGTTGTGCGGTTGATAAAGTGCTCACGAAGTCCTAGAATTGCTTAAAATATATCTTTAAGAATGAATGTCAGTTACAGCCTATCTAACATCATAGTGCTCATTTTATATTATAATCTCTAGTATGCAAATTGAACCCTATTTATAAATCTTCCCAGTTGCGAGATTGATAGGTTGCGGTTCATTCAGAATTCCCTTGCACGTGCAGTCTTTCGTAGCTCTAAATATTCTCATGTTACTTCAATCTTTAAGTCCTTGCACTGGCTCAAAGTTAGAGAATGCATTTTATACAAGACAGTTTCTCTAACATACGAGTCCATCAATACACCCGTCAATGGTTTTATGTCTTACTAACTACAAGTGGGGCGCCCTGCCTCCAGGTAGTCGTCTACTAAGTCCTCTAAGTTAGTTACTGTAGAGAGACCGAGCCTTCCTTCACATAGCAAGCTGTCTAGGCGCTCCTTCCAGCATGCTGTCCCTCAGATCTGGAATTCTATTCAGAGTGGAAGCACTCTGCGCACCTCCTCATCTATTCCTGATCAGCTTGTCCTACTTTACGAACAGTTTCATATGCGGTTGAAAGCTTTTCTCATTGACTTTTCCTATCCACCAAACGTCCACGAACTGAGACCAACACGTAGACCTCTATTCCACTAGTACCTTTCCTTGGACTGACTACCCGGATTTTGCCTCGCCCGTTTATGGACCCCTCACTCTGCTCATTGGCTTTGATTTGGTTCCACTCTACAGTGCTCAATGTTGTCGTGGACAACAGTAGCACTCTAATTGTATTGTTGTTGTTGTTGTTCTGTTATATTTAACCTTTATAGCATAACCAAATTACAAATTAATATATGTAAATTCAACCACGAATTTCATATCTGAGGATCCAGTTGTCAGAAGTACTAAGCACAGAGTTCCTTGCATATGTGCTTTCTTCTGTAAAAGAACAATATTATATATTATATCAGAATATTATATGAAATTGGAAATTATTGTATGAAATTTTCACTCAGTCATCAGGACAATAATTGAGGAGTGCACTTAGTCTGCCTAAATTCCTTTGCTTGGTCCCTACACTTTACTCTCTGCATGCAAAAATCTCTAAGAATTTGTGCTATTAAATGTATTTTGATCAATGTTTTATAGGAATGCATCAAATTGGCATTTTTTTGGGAAGATTTTAAATAATTCCATGGATTTAATTCAGTTAGTTTCAAAAATATTGCAATGTAACTTGTTATTTTTTGCTTATAATAGTGATAGTTTAGGTACCATTATAGTTTGTTATATTTGAAGCTGGCAGTTATTTCTGGCCTAGACATGCTTAATGGGAAACACTTTATGCTGAGCGGATTCACCAAATCAAAGAGCAAAGAACTTTCTCAAATTTTGAGTCAGCTAAATGGCAAAGTTCTTAATGATCTGGTAAGCATTTGAGATGCTTTGGGTATTTCATGGCAGAGAAACATTCTTCTTGTTTCATCAGGATGCAACAGAAGGCGTTAATTTTACTAATTTTAACCAATTGAATATACTACAACTGTGTAAAGATGGAAATTTTGTAAACAAAATCTGCTATGTCTGAAAACTACCATTTGCTTGGAGTAGTGTGCTTGGAATATATTATATGTACAGTTAATATACATGAACACGTGTATGTTGTGCAAGTTCATTGAATTACTCTACCACACAATGTGTTCAGTTTATCATTCAGTAAGAACATTTATACTTACTAGCAAAGGCCGAGTATAATATCAGGTTTTTTCTCGCCAAGATAGGCAATTTTAAGATTTGAGTGCTGCACCTACGTAATTACAGGCTGAAACCTAATCATTCATACCATTAGACCATCTGTAAGATATTTTTAATGATTAAAACTCTTACCAGTTGTATGGATTTTCCGCTACATCTGAACACAGCTCTGTGTGAAATCTCCATCACGTGCTCTATTTTCTTGCTCTTGCATCTTATTACCTTTAACATGCAGTTAAACTGAACTTGTAAGTGACAGTGTTAAGGGAGAAGTGAGCAGGTTCGAATTTAACTTAACATATTTGTTTTAGGTTTCCTGATAGTTGGCTGTAATTGTATTTTTAGGTTGTATATTGTCCTGTAAATACCAGACTATGATGATGCTGAAATTAGTGACACCTTCTTTATTTATTTTCTTATTCAGGTAGTTGAATATTTCCCAATTTCCTGCAACATAGCTTAACGTTTTCTCCTTCTGGGACATATTTATGTCAAAATTCTTGCCTTTGTATATTTAAAATGCTCAAGTATATTCCATATTCATAAGGTTACTGTTATCTAATAAATTTAAACAGTTATTTATGAGAATGTATCAATGATGTTTGTTTTCTCGTTGCACTCCAATAAGAATTGCAACAATAAAAATTCTCGTTTAAGCTATTTGTCAAGTCAGCGCTATACAAGTGTATAACAATTTCAATTGTATAACATTTACAATTGTAATTGTTGACTGCTTTTTGTGTTTACTGTTCTATTGTAGGATTTGAAGAAACCATGCACTCTAATTTGTGACTCTAACGTAGTTCCATCTGAAAAGTTTTTATTGGCATGCTGCACTGGTACGTGTTTGATTTTTCTATGAAATAATATAAAAATATATTCAGTGACCGGTTATACTTAAATGTCATATTCGGAACCCTAGTTTCTATAAAACATTGAAATTTACAATGCAATATTGCACATATCCTAAGTAGCAATACTGCACGTATCTTAAATAGCAATACTGCATTTATCTTAAATAGCAATACAGCACATATCCTACGTAGCAAGACTGCACATATCACAAGTGGCAATAATGGACACATTCTAAGTAGCTTGCAAGCACAAAGCAGAAAGCAAGTGAAGGAAATGGCCATCAGATGTTTATTTTTCCTAACTGAGGAAAGCAGGAAAGTTTGTTTAAAAAAACCGTCATCTATTTGGTGAGGTAAACTTTTCAATTGATAGCATGCTCTATAGTTTTCTTGAGCACAGAGTGTCAGTATGCCTATGTATATACCTTGAAATAGTGATGTCTAAAGATATTGTGTTCCTCAAACATTTTTATCATTTATCTGTTATTAAATGTGCTTGTTGCAAATAGAGGTGTTGACGTGTCATGCTATGTTTTCATCCGTGGAACATACTGTATACATGAATAAACACTAGCTTTACTGTAGCCCGCTGTATGATTATTGTAGATTGAGTGCAACTGTTGCAGGGCAATGGGTTGTAACGGAAGACTATGTAAGATCCTGTGTCAAACACGGAAAATTGCAGAATGAGCTTAAATATGAAGTCTCGGCAGTTTCTCTAGGACCAACCTCCAGTGTTCATCACAACCAATGCTTAGATAGACAATTCTTGGACTGTCCAAAATACTGGCGCAACACCATCACTGCAAGGGGTTTTCGTCCATTTGCTAAGTGGCGGGCTGTCATTAGGGTAGATCATCATATCAAAAGAAAGATACTAGAGAGGTATTTGTTTTACTAGGTTAAACGTAATATTGTGTCTCTACTTTGGTATATCCTGCTGTTATTACTAAATTAACTTTTTTTATCCACACTAATATTGGAATGGCTGTTAACATTGTTCATGTACTACTCTGTCTAGAGCAGTCATATCCCTAGTATGACAAATTCGATGCCGAAACTTCTTTGTATAGTATTACATTATATATATATTGTATTATCTATTATATTTATCATCATCATCTTCCCTTGAATCCCAATTTAGACTATTTAGATTTAGGATAGACTATTTGTTGTAGAAAATTTTCTTGTAATTACCGGAGCTTAGGCGCTCACTAACCAAATGCCCTTTCTGACTTTGTTGTGGATTTTATGCTTTGTCACCATTTATTTCACTTGTTGTCCACGGTTGGTCCTTCAGCAACCTGGACACCACACGGGTAAAAATATTAAAATAATAAAATTAAAATAAAAAATTATTTTATTAATAAAATTATATTTATAGTATTTTACTATTTTAATAAAATATATTAATACAATACAGAAGACTTAACTATTTATATGCAATGAATAAGTTTTGCAATATTTGACTTAGTAAAATAAATATCTATTGAAACTGAAACAAAACCCAGGCAGTCTACATATGCATTGTGCAGTGTGTGAAACTACAAAAATAATATAGTTGCCTTAAATTTTATAATCATATATTTAAAAGTCTCAAATTTATTTTTAACAAATCCTAACTTTAAAAAAAATTAAATTGTTTTAATTTGCAAACTTCTCTTGTAGTATTTTGATACAGTTGAGTTGAAATATTTCAAGATAAACTTATTCCTTATATCTGATGCTAAATAGGAGTAGATGAATTTCAACTTAATGAAATAAAAATGAGCTATTATTTAACATTACATAAATTGAAATGAGGAAAAATGAGTTGCAGAGAAGTCAAACAGTCATTCAGGACTTTAAGTATTTAATTGAAAGAGGTTTAATATCGTCACTATGTTAATTGTGGCATCTGATTATTTGTGTCTTCAGATCACTTTTGGCATCACATCATATGTTGCATCAGATTAACTTTTTTAAAATGATTAGACGTACTAGTATGAATTAGTGAATTTCCAAACCAATTATCTACAAAGAAACTTTTTGGGTTAACAAAAAGGAAATTTTGATGAGAATAGTAATAGTGCCAAATTGCATTGTGATACTTTGTATGATATTTGTTAATTACTCTGTGATACTTTGTGTGATATTTGTCTACTGCTTGATGGTATTTTTGTGTGATATTTGTCGATTGTTGGGTGATATTTTGTGTATATTTAGACTGTTGACTGCCGGTGGCTGCCTGATTTTGGATCACAGCTGTCTGGTAGCTACTAATCGACCAATCTACATATTTGTTGATGGTTCATATAGTAAACGAGCAATATGTCATCTGACTGAAGTACAGGAAATTAGTGTACATCTGGTTGTACACTATAGATACGTTAATGACTACCTTCAAAGTGTAAGTGTGAGTTTGTTTAATCTATCTGTAATCTTTGCAGGTCTGTCTTGTACTTTATTGCAAGTCTAAAGAGTTCAAATGTCATATGAATTAATAGGATTAGGTAATCTCGACATTGTTTTGACAGAGAGTTCTTTGCAATTGTTATTTGTAGTACTAGATAGATTTGAAATAAATCTAGAGTTCTTCGCTATATGGTGATTCACCGTACTAGATAGATTGATTGGATAATGCTAGTATTAAACTTACTATTTATGGAGAATTTGTTAATAATAGAGCAAGCAATGAAAGAAAAGATTTGTGAAAAAGTGTTTCTATAAAAAATATTTTTTATTTATTTATTTGGTTCTCTCTTGGTGATTGTGTTAAATTGTGTAATTCTACGTTAGTTCTTGTATTTTTACTTTTAGTTATCTTTAAATCTGTATTAGATGTATGCATTCTGTTGTAAGATTAACTGAAAGTATTTCTATTGCTGACTTTCAATAACTGTCGTCTCAGTCATAAAAAGCTCTATACAGTATGTAATCCTGCACATGTAAGTTCTCATCGGTGCATTAGATCCATGGATCTCACTGGATAATAGAAGATTGTAAGGTGTGTGATATATACCTAGTTCATATAGCGACATTGTTTCGACAGAGTTGAATAGATAAATGTATGTATTACGCATATTTATTGCATATGTGTAGTATATGCATTGCTGCTGCTTTTAATATTTATTATGTTCAGTGTGGAGAAGCTGACATAAGGCAATATTGTCTGCCAGTTACTATCAGTCATAGCAACACCTCATCAGAGAGATTTCAGCCATCCGCATCGATCTTGGGACTGTCACTCTTCTCTGTGAAACGTATCAATCCTAGAGTGGTCTGCAGTGCACGGCCTCTGAAATCTCAAAAGTCTAAGGTAAAATTTTCTACTAAATTTTCTGTGTTTAAGTATTCTGTTTCAGAAATGATAACAGATTTCTAACTTAGATTAGTTGTCATCTAGTTGATTGATTTTTATCTAAATATTTAGTGGGGAGCAACTCCCATAACATCTATCTGGTAAAAATTCATGCATTCAATCGGGTGTATTACTTTTAAGGAAAAAGCAGCAATTGATAAGTGAAATCATCCAGAAAAGAAATGGGCTGTACATGTGCTGCTCATAGAAGAAACTTGAAACCATCGAAAGATATTTATCTACAAAGCATGTGGCAAAAAACATTAGGAAGACCTAAAAGGAGATGAAAGACTACCTCGAGGAAGACCTGAAAGCTGCGGAAATTAGCAATTATGGGAGAGAAAAAAGGAAGAAAAAGGATCATCAGAACTTTGAGGAATGTGCGAAGAGTAGAGTCTTATGGGGGAACGTCATCTTTGGCTGGAACCAGCCCTAGGATGACCATATAATATGACATTCTTTTGAAAAGTTTTAAATTGGTTCAGGGATTATATAATGTTAATTTGTCATAGAAATTTGGACATTTTGGTTGGAAAATGAAAACTCTAGAGAAAAGTTTTTGTTTTGCCGACTTAAGTCATTATGATGCCAATGAAATGATCTTTGACATGTAACACTGTGTGGTTCGTTGCTGATATTATTGATTTACTGATTTTTTGTGTTTGCTATATTTTAGGAATCCAAATCAAATAGTGGAAAATGCCATACAGAAACAAAGGAAAATCTACAAATAAAGAAACCATCAAATGAGCTTCAAATATTTTCAGCAGATAAATATTTTTCATCAGTTAAAGATACTGAGTCAAGACGACTGAAACAAACTGTTAGATTGAATCAGAATGGTGTCAGTAGAAGCTTAATCGATGCTAGCTGTGATGCTGAAAGCTATAATACATCTCAAGGTGACGTCCTTAAAAATAGAGATAAAGTTCTGAGTATTGTTGCCGTTAACCAAGCAAATATAGCTAGGAATAATAGCATTAATAACGATACTACTACACAAAATAGTACAGTTAATAAACCTAATGCAACACAAGTTAACACTTTTAATAAACCTAATGCAGCACATGGTAACACTGTTAGTAAACCTAATGAATCAGAGAACCACACTGTTCAAAGAGATAGCACAACACAAAGTTACAGTGTAAATCAATCAAGTAAAGTCCATAATCGTACGTTTAAGAAGCCATCAAACACTGGACGCTTAACGCCGATAGTTAAGTTACGGCGTTTGGAAGATATGTCCAACGAATCGGAAGCAGTAATGTTTGATAGTAGGCAACTGAGGAAGCCTGCGGATGGAAGCTTCTGCCGATCTCTACTCAGAGATCTTAATTCCTCTACAACTAACAAAGAAGCATCGACCCTTGACTCGTCTGTCAAATGTTTTGATCGCAATTCATCAGTGAAATCGAAAAACAACGCAGATTTTCACAAGATTCTGAATGCTAATAGTGAAAAATCGGTGAAAAATAGTGGAAATTGTGAGAATATTAATGCATCTATTGAGAGCGAAACTCTGAGAATTAAGCCGAAGAAGACTTGCACTAACAACGGCTCTGAACGAATGTCTGAGTGTCGCTCTACAAAAAGTGTCGTTAGTTCTTTAACAGACAGGATGATGCCCCGCAAGAGAAAATCACTAGAGAATTCAAACAGTGCGTCAATAGGTTGTTTTCAGCCAGTGACATCGAGGCACCATCCTACTACTTCTGAGCAAAGCTGTTCACAGAAAAACTCAACCAATCAATCAATGAAACTTGATAGTAACGAACACTTTAAGGTTGACAATTGTAAATTAGAACCGGAAGAATGTGCTCCGAAACGTAAACGAGCTACGAAGTCTGTGCTAAATCAGAATTCTGCCTTTGAATTGAAGGGCCACTGTTCTGATACTAAATCCTGCTTTGCAGTTCCTGATCTACCTCTGTGGCCGGAAGTTAAACAGGAATTAATGGCACCTCAGCCTTCAGCGGTGCGTGTAGAAAAAGATGGAGAGCTGGCTAGATCTAGGCCACAATCAGTGATAGAGTCTGGGGACATGTCTGACGTGTCGCATACTCTGATTTCTTTTTCAAATAATCCAAATACTGATCATGTGGTTGAAAACTGTTTAAAGGTACAACAGATTCCAGGTGAGCTGCTGAAAATTATAGAATCTGTTGTGAAAGGAGAAGATAGTTTGGATAGGAATGTTGGTTTTGATGGAAATGGCAGTTTGAAGCTTTTCTGCCAAGTTTCAAATAATAGCACAACTATATTGGAAGGTTTAGAAGATTTGAGGAAGATAGTCTTTGATGAATCAGCTAATACTGAATGCAGTGTGAGTAAAAAGTGTTCATCCTGCACTGGAGCAGGAGCATCATTATGTGACTCCTCATCTTCCACTCAGAACAACCCGACATGTTCGTCTAGTCAAAGCGGCGGGGGAATGATAGACCCACCTTATAGTGCTGAAACTGATAATGGAATGTATTCGGGTACTAATTCTTCTAATTTTGTTGCAGATAATGCAAATCTCAAAAATCTTGATAAAAATGGCCCGACGGTGTCATCGGCCTACTCTTTGTCAAGAAGACTGCATTCGGTTGAAATTTCTAAGTCCAATGCTGTTGAAGAAATGGGTGATCTATTTGCAGTGACTTCTGATAGTGTAAGTTAGAATTTCAGTTTTATAGAAAAAAAATTAGTTTACAGTACAAATTCTAGGTTACTTAGTGGTAGTGTAGCTTTACTATAAATACAAGGTCGCTTGGTCAGTATTCCCAGAGAGTTTTAATTTTATCTAGCTGCTTTACTGTCTATTTGCTAGTAGCTGGTTGTGATAATTGGTATGTAATATGCTATGTATTACTAGAAATTCTAGACTAAACTCTGGGTTATATTATGATTGTGTATTTTTTATCTAATGCGATGTATGAATATTCTATTTCGGCTCAGTGTTTAGATATGGGAGTTTTTACTCATCAATAGAACACAATCGTTGACATTTGATCTAAATGCTTGTGAACTCGACTGGTTTCGCTATGCTGTTAACTTAAACATTAGCAATGCACCACTCTATGAATTGTATTCTTGATTAAACATATAGTGTCTAATCTGGAACTCTTTACCTGCTAATCTTTGCTCTTGTTTTTCTCTTTAAACATTCTCTAGCAAGCTTAAGACTTACCTTTTCCCACCATAGACATAATCAATCTACCCTGACCATTTTTTGATCACCGGACTGGCTTTCGTTTAGGACCTTACTTCTCAGCACATTTATTTTGCAGATTGGTCTGGTTGAATTTGTTGATCTGTAGTGATGTGTGCTGTTGGGGACGTCCCTGACATCATCCCTGGATGAAGAAACGGACGTTAAACCTTTATTATTATTATTATTATTATCTCTTGATGAAACACTATAGTGTTTAATCAAGAATTGATGACAATTCTTTATTAAACGCTATTTCATTAAAATTCGAGATTGAATGCTATATAATTGCAGAATTTTCTTGAATAGACGCTATTTGATTACAGTTCTTGATTAAAATCAACATGTATGTGATTGCAGTTCTTTATTAAACACTAATCACAGTTCTTGATTTACAGTTAATTTATTGTTGTTCTTGATTAAACGTTATATGATTACTCTTTATGATTAGACACTATATGATTAGAGTTCTTGATTAAACGCTATATGATTAGAGTTCTCGACGTCCCTGACATCATCCCTGGATGAGGAAGCGGACGTTAAACCTTTATTATTATTATTAAACGTTATACGACTACTATTCTTGATTAATCACTATATATAATTAATTTTCTTGATTCGTAACTGTTTAGTTCTTGATATTTACTTTGCAACTGTATAATTGCCATTCTTGTTTATTAACTTTATAATTAAAGTTTGGCAGTTCTTGATTATATCATTGATGCAGCAGGCAAGTGATCAATGTAACTACGAGGTCGATCAGTTGCTTGAGTTGTGGTTAAAAGAGAATAATAACACTAACGCTATTCACGTGCTGTCTTCTGTCGTCTCTTATAATCATCCTCCTACATCTGATATACTAACACATCTTGTTAGGCGCATGATGGTTTGTAAATCTGTTTGGTTATGAAGGTTGAAACTATGGTACAATTCTGTTAAATTTTTTAATTTAAATTTTTTTATTCCTTATAGTTACACACACACATGACGTACCGTATATGCTAGTGTGCTACCATAGTTTTCTTTTTTGGTTGCTGTTTTGTTGTAGTTTTCGTTAATTCTTCCATTCCTCGCCATGGCTATTAGTAATGGTTGCCTTTGTCGGTACTCCAATAGCAGCCGGCGCGGATGTAAGAATAACCTCCCACATCCTGGGGATTATTTACTTCCTAAGATATCGACACTCAGTCTTCCAAAGTGGTCACCCACAAAGTACTAACCTCTCGCAAAGTGGCTTTACTTTGTTCAATTGATGCGCAGCTTAACTGAGTGCGCTAAATCCCCTCTCCAAATATTTCTGGCTGCAGATCAGTATATGCAGAGTTGGTCAAATTCCAAGCTTTTCTGACACTAATATGCTTTCGAGATGAAATTGTCATTATGTGGTGATTTCAAGATGAATGCCAGATTTAATGTCGTCTGCAAAACCAATATTAACATTGCTGATTATGTTATTCTAATATCTAGTAAATTGATTTTGTAATATCACTATTGTACTCTTTCTGTACATAACTGTTTGTTTCATATAAGCTTGTATAACAGAGTTTCCACTCTAAAGATTGCATTTTAGTATTGTCTAATGTACCATATGTTGCTCACCCAAATGGTTGATTGATTACAAGGCCATGCTTGGTGTGAAACTGTACTACTGGGTTATATTGCAGGTATCCGTGTTATGTCCGTGACAACTGTTAACTGCATGTGTCTTTAGAGGCTACAAAGAAAAAATTGAGAAAGGCAAAGGAAAATAATCTCAGAAGTCATATTTTTCCCCAGCTGTAAGCCTTGTAAGGTATGGATAAACATAGCATTCTGTGAAGGGATTAACTTGTTGATCAATGGGTTGCTCCTTACGGAGCCTGGAAGAAGACTCCAAGTATGAATATGTACCTTGGATCTGTCACACGGCAGAACACTTGAAAGAGAGCGGGAGATTTTTGGTATATTTTAAATGACATGTGAGTACTGTATGTGAACCTCTTCTATCATATTGGCTATATAATGGTATATGCTAGCTCTCTAAATGATATGTATCACTAAATGATTTTAAATCATAAACTGTTAAACAATGGCATTTAAAGTATTTTTATGTAATATAATGATCTTGAGCTCCTTTTGTTGCTAATATGAAATGAAATGGGTGCGGTGATGCTGGTCTAAGATAACTTAGACTAAGCTATCTAGTATCGGCAAGAAACTTTTAATGGGTTTTGATGAGAAAGAAAGGAAAGTTGAGATTAATGTTTAAGATTCTTAAAAGTCATATACATGTAGATGTGTCAGATCTTGTGTGACTGTTTAGTGTGTAGTTTTCTGTGTTGTGCAGAGAAAGGAAGCAACCTGCGAGCAGTCATTTGAGCGATTGTGTGCTGTTCTGCAGCAGCTTGCTTCCATTCATCATCCTACGTCAGCTGCTGCAGACAGCTACCTGCAGTCTCTCGCTCAACACATTCTCTCTCTGCCTAACTGCGACTCTTCTTGGGAACTTGCGCATATGCTTTTCAGGTATCGCCAGAGTGTTGTTGGTATTAAATTATATTCATACACTGTTTCACTCATTCATTTGATTTCTTGTACTAGACACGATAATGACCTTGTGTATTTCTCTAATTTTTCTGATACTCTGTCTCCACCTGAAGTGATACTACTTATCATTTGTGTTAAGCTTTTCAACATTTATCAATTTCTTAGCTTTTCCCACATCAATAGCAGATGCATCTGATTCTGTTCTCGCTATGTTTTCTTTTGATATTTCTACGTTATATTTTATTTCCTACTGGCTTACATCGATAGTTTATAGATATTTGCTCTCCTTTCAATATTGCTTTTTTCACTCTGATTAATTGTAAGTTGTATTCTTCTGAGTTGGCATTTTTATTTTTTTAGAGGAAAACATTTTGTCAGTCTATATTTTGCATTGTTACTGTAATTAATTTGTATTGTTGATATTTGTGGTTTAAATTTCATAGGAGGAATCACTAGTTAAATTATATTTACAGTGTTGCCGTAATTTACTGCAATCTTGCTAAACATTGTGAGAATTGTAAATTATATATAATTATTTTTATCTATGCAGGAAGTTGTTATCAGCCAATCACTGCGCGGCTGATGAGCAGACAGATGCTCAGTATAAAGCTGATTTGATGCTGCTTCAGTACATCATTGAGATCATCGAGAACAACTACACCGCTTATAAACAATCGTAATTATTATTATCACCTTCTTTCTGTCTCTCTTAGAATTGTATCTTTTCCTGTCGCTCAATTTTTTCACTCTCTCTTTTCTTTCTCTCTTTCTTTCTCTCTCCCTTTCTCTCTCTTTCTTTCTCTCACTTTCTCTCTCATTGTCGTTTTGTCTCTCTTATTTTCCAATATTTGTATTAATTAATTATCGAATTGTATGCTATTTCTTTTGGCTATCTCTCAAACTATTGGTTCGACAAGAGTGTTGGCATTTATAATTTCTATTTACTGAATCTTTTACTTTAAATTGTGGCGTAGGTAAAACAAGTCAGGTCACTTTACTAGATCAAGCAGTCAGTTTTCAACTTCTCATTACCATTATTGATAACTATGTGTTCTACGAAGTGTTGCTTTCACTTTCTAGGTTCACTCGTCGACAGCTGTTAAACAGTAACCAGCTTCTCAGTTCCTTTTGCATTACTAGATAAGCATTTACATTAATTTTCACAATTTTGATTTGCATTTACTTTTTTTTCAACTTGTTCCACTGATTTCTAGATCCATTTTGTGAGAGTGTCAATCAAGTGTATAGAAATTTGGAATGTAGTTAATAGACCGCTAACTACCCGCTTCTGATTTTACATAGTTCTGTGTGAGATTGCGCTGCTAAGCAGTCTCGCTGTATTTTACATAGTTCTCATAGAGATGACGTCACTAAGCAGTCTCGCTGTATTTTACGTAGTTCCCATAGAGATGGAGCCGCTAAGCAGTCTCGCTGTATTTTACATAGTTCTCATACAGATGACGTCACTAAGCAGTCTCGCTGTATTTTACATAGTTCTCATACAGATGACGTCACTAAGCAGTCTCGCTGTATTTTACATAGTTCTCATAGAGATGGAGCCACTAAGCAGTCTCGCTGTATTTTACATAGTTCTCATAGAGATGACTTCACTAAACAGTCTCGCTGTATTTTACATAGTTATCTTAGAGATGACGCCACTAAGCATTCTCGCTGCATTTTACGTAGTTCTCATACAGATGACGTCACTAAGCAGTCTGGTTGTATTTTACGTAGTTCTCATAGAGATGACGTCACTAAGCGGTCACGCTGTATTAGCGTTGACTGGATCTGGAGGGGTGGAATGACTGTGCACAGTCAGAACTTTAATCAGCTCGTTAGTCTGCTCGTCGATGCCTCTCAGCGTTTCGACTGTCCCTATCAGGTAGTCCTCCACACTTGTTTCTCTTGACCGTTTCAATTCATTTATTATTATTTCAGCTCATGACTTCAGAGTTTGGTTTTTATTATGGTGTTTGGGGGATGAGATTGAGGGTCAGTTAGAGATTAAAGAAGATATATAAAATAAGGAATTGACTGCTATTATGGTATTGGACAGAGAGGAGTGGAGATGGTCTATTCGTGTCTTGACCTTAGCTAAACTGGGATTCGATGGAAGATGATGATACTGATGATGATGACGATGATGATGATAAACGTATTGGAAGATGATGTTGAAGATGATGATGATGATGATTATGATGACTATGACAATGATGATGATAGACGCATTAGACTTTTAATTAGAACTTGTTTGATTGTTGAATAATATGGTTTTACAATTAGGTAATAAATAAATTTTTTTTGTCGACAGTAATATAAAAATAAGCACGCATTATTGTGAGATTTTCAACATGTTGATATCTATCACTTTTTAATACCACATGTTTAAACCGTTAGGAATTTATTCCATTTTAGCCCGTGTAATCTGTCCTATGATTATCAATGGTTTACTCAATCGTGGCTAGGAATCGAACCCACGAGAGTTTAACATACCTTAGGATCTGTCATTTGAAACTTAATGACGTTAGCTGACGTCTCTAACCACTGCGCTATTGAGATACTCTATTGTTGTTGTATTGAACAGAGCTTGCTGATGAGAATGATACAGGCAGTGATTGGAGTGCTGGTGGACTGGTGCTTGACATCGTGTCGTGTGCTGATTGGTTCTCGTGGTCACGTGAACAGACTGCCTGAACGTGCAGTCACAGTCTGTAGAGATGTTGCTAACAGGATAGTCGGTGAGGCAATCTTCTATGTGTTAAACGCTTGTGACGGCATTTAGATCATCTTTCTTTTTGATATGTAATTCTCGGGTGCTAGGGTTTGACGCACTGTTTTGCTCCTAACAGTCTCATCTGTGGATGTGTTAATTTAGATATTTTCAAAGCACTATAGTGCAGTGCTCGTAATTCAATATGATAGCTAACCTTTGAGTGTCTGAGATTGTTCTTATGTGCTGTCTCACAGAGTTTTGAATCTGAAACATCACGTGGTTAATTGATAATATTATCGACTGCATCATTGGACATGTTCTGTGGAAGTTTTCTTTTATATGTAAACAAGATTCAAATTGCTAGTTAAAGAGCCCGTTTCATGTGCAGGCTACTTTATAATTGATCACTTGCATTTTGTTCTGTCGTATGTGATGAAGAAGCGGTAGATGAATAAGCTGTTGGAAACCATTTGCTGTATTGCTCTCATCTTGAAAGATACATTAAGAATTTTAATTTAGAGAATCAGTATTTGTGATAGATTCTAACTGTCGGTCTATGTAGTATTCTGGTTAATTAATGCAAAACAGGCTGTGTATGATTTTTACCTGGAACTTGCCACTTAATTAAACACAAGAGAGGGAACCAGATTGATTTGCTGTAACTAAACATTTGTCCAGTATATTTCTAACGTTATATTTTTTATAGACGCTGAAACTTCCATCGAGGGAATACTGTACATATTAGAGACGATCAGAGCTGACTGCATGAGATTGACGGTGCTCAACTGTGTGCTTCATCGTCTGGCTAACCTGCCCGATGATCTGTCAGATGTCAGCACGACCCTTACTCTTCAAGTCATCGTGCGTGATTTGCTTTTAGAGTTGTTAAAGTCTTAGTCCATCTCACCATGAAATATTTTCCCCAGGATTAAATGATAATTGATCCATCTAACTGAGGAAGGCAACGGGAAACCGCCTCTGAAGCCTTACTTTTCCCAAGCTATAGGCTAAGTAAGGTATGGATAAGGCTTAGATTTTGTGAAGAGATTAACTTGTTGATCTAAGGAGTGCTCTTATGGAGCGAGAAAACAGACCTTGAGTATGAATATGTACCTTGAACCTGCCACTTGGCAGTGCAATGAAGTAGATAGTCTTACTAATAGCAAAGCAAACACAGACTATGATTGTTATTGTATTTCCTGCTGTTCAACATCAATGCTGACGCAGTGAAGTTCATGAAAGAGGTTGAGGGTGAAGTAAGAATTAGGGCACGTTGTTAGGCCAGGTTGCTGTAGATTGAAACTGCGTACATTTCGCTTCAACGAACGTTATTAAGATTAATAATAAAAGTAATATGATCTTTCTTTATCTATCTAGAAGATGAATAAGGTACTTTCATATTTTTATTTTAAGTAGCTTTTTTATAAGGTATATTCCTCCGAGTATCTAAAAATGGTTAAATTGCATGCATCACAGCCAGTAAAATAGTATGATTACCGCAGAGTTGCTGCTATTCAGAAGTGCAGTATTAGGTTACGAAAGTGCAAAACTGATATGGAGTGTAATCTGCTCAACTTTTGCTACTGTATTTATTTTAGACTAACTTTATTTTTAATGAAAATGTATTAGCTGACAATACTTTGCAGAATTAAATTGACCTACGACTGCTTCGTATTCGTATTGTTTGAGAAACTTGATTGATACTTTTTATTTTATATAGGTGAAGGCATTCTTCAGAATTAAAGCAAACTTTCTTCTCACTAAATCAAATAACGAAAATGAGAAGAAATTTCAGAAAGCATTGAACCAGAGGTAGTGTATTTTATCATACTGCAGTAATTTTGATTTTTGCCATATTGTTGGTTAACCCATGGTTCCATGTATTTTGAAATAAACTTTAGCTCTTCGTTACTGCTGCCATCTGGTGCTAAAAATAAATAAAAACCATTTCAAATGCAGATGTAGGCTTCTTAAAATTAAAATTATTAATTTTGTTTTAGTTACTGTGGTGACTGTCCCTTGCGTTATGGTTATGTTTATAGTACAATTAACATCGAAATTGAAACTACAGTTTCTAAAAATATTTGCAATGTCCTGTATTAAGAAGTGATTTTAATATCTAATAAGACACAAAGCAATTTTACTGATAGATTAAGCAGGATGTAGCGCTTATTGTGATGCGTATAGTTGACGGTGATGCTTTTGAGATAGCCTCAGTATTGAATTTTTAAGCCTCATAAAATTGTGAACAAATATTCTATAATTTAGTCAATTTTCATGAAGATTAATAATAACTTGTAAGAACCAGGGCAAGATTGAGCTATCAAAATACTAGGCCAAGGAAGTATCCTTTAAAGTAGGACTTTAAACTTACTCCCCACTATGCAACGTTTTTCAAGTGCTTTAAAGTAATAATTTATGCCTATATTTAATTTTAATTCGGAATTATGTTAATTGCTTTGAAAATTATAATTTTTTGGTTTGTCATTGTAGAATTTCTGTTGATATGTTTGCTGTTAATTGTGTAGGATTCCTAGTGCCTGCAAAGGAAAAAGTCCACAGAAGGATGTCAATAAACGTGACAAAAAGGGTAAATGTATGCATTTTAATTTAAAAATCTAATAAGTGTAATTTTTTGTAGAAATTATTTGCAACCTTTTTTTCCAAGTTTTTTCATAACTTAATGTTTCTATACCTAATTGGTGGCTTAGGGATACTTATTTAACCTTTCAACAATATTTTTTATTTGATAATTTAAGACATATTTTAGCTGTATCTGTTTTACATTTAATCTGCTCACTTGTAACTTATTATGCAAGATTATTGTGTCTAACAGTATATTTTAATAATTGTGCTCTCTAATTGTTTTTGCTATTGCTGTTTTTTGTGTAATTGCTAATTTTAGCCAATTAGCTTGACTAAAACTAGATAAGTTTTAAGCTAAGTTGTTCTGGAAATCTACTGATTTACATGAGTGGCTTATAGATGTAGCGCGTATTGTGATAGGTATTTATTTAAGATAACATTTTTGATAAATTACCTGCTCTTGAAGGTACTTTTCACCATGTGATGAAAGTTAAGCTGGTGAACCCAGTTCGACATTGGGATTTGAGTTTGATTTATAAATAAAAGTCAAAGAAAAGTTTTTTATTGACTATTATTTTAAAGTTTAAGAGATGCTATTATAGTTAAGTTATTGATTGCTTCTTCTGATTGATACAATGACTAGATTTATTATTTATTTTTTAAATGTAATTTATATTAACTTGAATCTGTTAGATTTAATTTGTATTAATTATGAATTAATGACAGAGTGAATCCATTCTGTCTATTTTTTCTTCAGAGTTTATCACCAAGAATTTTCTCAATTATTAATGTTTATATTTGTGCATCTTTCTTTGTATTTACGATGATTCTGTCAGGGTTGTGTAACCTTTTTCCACACTAATAAATAAGGTATCATTATTAATGAAAGAAAAAGATAACGATTTAGTTAAGATCGTCCTCTTATAAAGGATATATTCTATTTAATGTTCGAATAAAATATACAAAACTCAATATCAAATATCTAACATGAAAACACTGGAAAACTGTTCAAGCTAACGGTTTCTCGGTGTCTGAGTCGAAGCAATCGAGGCTTCTTTTTTAATATAATATTTGTGTTAACATTAATCAGGTGAGACTTGCCTGCATGTTGTATGCCGTGTCAACAAGATAGAACGGTTGAAAGAACTGCTAAAAACTCCAGGTAGTGGCTCTGATCTGTTCATTCCTCGTGTGTGACTGTTGTACTGCCCTGGTACTGAATTGTCAGATATTTTCTCTTTTTGGATCTGAAATATTGTACATTGACCAATCGATAACTGCATTTGTTTAATTGAGTCAACCAATGCATACACTCGCCCTTCAGTACACTGAAGCTATAGTAAAGAATCTCTGAAGGCGCATTTTCTCAAGCCAGAGGCTGTGTTTTGGGTACAATAGCTTTTAAAGTAAGTTAGATGGAGTTGAGCTGGTGGCTTATTGATAAGTTGCTCAACAGCGGATTAGTAGGTGCAGGGTTCAAATCCAGTCAAATACCATCTTTCCCCATCACTGATATGCTAATGGAGCAAGAAACTGCGGCTAAACTAGGCCTTGGTCTTTTGCACATGGTTTCTTGCATTTTAATTGTAGTGAGACGAACTTACTGATATACTTATGGAGT
This sequence comes from Enchytraeus crypticus, assembly GCA_905160935.1. Taxonomy (NCBI): domain Eukaryota; kingdom Metazoa; phylum Annelida; class Clitellata; order Enchytraeida; family Enchytraeidae; genus Enchytraeus; species Enchytraeus crypticus. Next base: position 14,207 of record CAJHZI010000307.1, on the reverse strand, counting down.
GACTTAATTTTTACACTGACATGCAAGAGGTTAATTTTGCAGCTGTTTAACCGATATTTTTCTAGAATATCTCTTCTGAAATGACAGGATATCGTTACCTATATGAGATTTGGAGGTGTATAGTAAACTAGAGTTTGATTTCATCATATGATTGTATGTATTTTACCGGAATGTTAATCCTAAATCTTATTTGTACAAAATTTTTGATGTGATGGTACCAATATACATGTATGCTGAAATGCATTTTTAAATTTTATTCTCTACAAGTTGATAGTTTTTCACTAATCGATTGTTTCGCTTTACTTCGCACCACTACTAATGAGTTCTCACTTCTTGGCAACATCATTTATAAATTATATCTTTGTGTCATCAAGAAATTACAATCATCTTTTAGATATTTCTGTAGTTGGTGTGTAAATAATGGTTCACATTTGTTGATGTGATGTTAGAAGCTTATTTTTTTGTTTTAGTAGTTCGTATATTGTATGTTTCTGCGTCGTCCTGAAGGAACAGTACGGATGTTAAATTCTTATTTTTATGACAAATGTGTTTGTGTATAGGCATTGACGTGAATGCAGCAGACAATTTGGGTTGGACTCCTCTACATGAAGCTGTCAACCATGGATCTGTTGAATGCATTGAAAAACTACTTCAGTTCAAGCCCCAACCAAGCATTATGTCATACTTCTCTCCAAGTGTGTAATCTTTCTGTGCAATATTTAGTTTCAGCTGACATTTAGAAATATATTGTGTTTATTATTATGTATTAATTTTATGTATAGCATATTATTAAAAAAAGGCTGGTAAAGCTAAGGTTAACGTCAGTTTCCTCACTCGAAAGTACTATGGTACTGTTGTTTAATATTATGAGTATTATTATAGTTTCGTTACTTTCTGCATTCTACCATTACTTGTTATAAAAGGTTTTTATTTTTATAAATGTGGGTTTAACGTCATATCTATACTTTACACCAATTACTTGTACAGTAAAACACAATATACAATAAAATACATATTAATGACAGACATCACAGAGCTAATGCACTATCATGCATTATTGTAGCTAAATACTTTATATATTAATAATTTATTTAGTATTAATTTGTTCACACGTGACACTGTCTGAAATATACTTGTGTTTATAAAATGACGTATTTCTGTAATATTATGGGCTGAGTCAGTGGCTTGTTGGCAAGTTGTTTGACACAGATCAGTAAGTGTAGGGCTCAAATTCAGTGCTCTCCTACTCACTGACATGCATTTTGATCAAGAAGTTGACGTGAAACCTGGCTTTAGCATTATACATATGCTTGAACTGCAAATAAAGTGTTGGTATGCCTATTGATTGTGTCCCAAGTGCTTGTGAATAATATTAATGATTTTGCTTCGATAAATGTCTGTATATTTGTATCTGCCATTTAATGGTGAATAAAGTATTTATAAATCTATGTGATAATTTACCTAGTTTTTAATATTGCACTTTGGTATGGTCAACCATTGAATTTGGAAGCTACTTACTGTGATCTCATAATTATTCTAATTGATATTCTGCATAGTATTAAGATCCAAACCAACGTCAGAGACACAGAAAGGGCATGCTGTTGGTGAGGGCCTAGGCTCCAGAAATTGCCTCAAAAGTGCTAAAATGATTGGAAGAGATTTTGATATGGTATGAGACAAAGAGGAGTGGAGAATATCCAATCGTATCCCGACCCTAGTTAAACTGGGATTAAAGGGAAGATGATGATGATGATGTTGATGATATTCTGCATGGCTCTAGACATTCTATGACGATACTCTATTTATAGACTTTGTGTTAACCTTGTACAAGCTCAGCGAACTACTACTCTGCTAATTTTGGTGAAATAAAGAATACGTTGCACTGTTTAGGTAAGCCCGGCAGAGGAGGTGTTGACGTGGCTGCTGCTAATGCTGATGGAACTACTGCTCTACACGAGGCTATACAACAGAATAGAGCCAATATTGTTACACTACTGCTGCAACATGCAGGTCTGTCATATGGGATCATATTCTATCTTACATGTATACATCTTGACTTCTCGTGTTGTTTCTAAGACGCTGAAGAATAGAACAATCGTAAACTGCACGTGTCATATTAGGCAACTTAGCATAAGCACAGGTGGACAACGGGAAACCACCTCAGAGGCCAATTTTTCCAAGCCACAGGCTACATAATGTATGGACAAGTCATACCTTTGTGAGGGAATTAATCTGTTGATCTAAAGAGTGCTATTTTTGGAGTGTGAATGCAGACGTTGAGTGTGAATATGTACCTTGGGTCTGCCTCTTGCTAGAACACTGGAGAGATATCTTGATTCAAGTAAAAAATCTAAAATGTTACAATCCAAGCCTTAGATTTCGCTTTTCTGCTTATTGATTATTGGATGTGAAACAGAATCTAAAATCACTAAAATATCGATGTAAAATCCATTTTGCTGTGCGATGGCCTATTATAGAATACTTACACGGTTATTTAGAAGCCCTGGTATAGCTTAAATTATGATGTAATAATGTGACTTGAGTATTTCCAAATATTATAACAATCTACCAGTATTGTTTTATAGGTATTCGCCTCGTGCTTTAGTGGCTATAGTCCATGTAGGTTTTACTATACTGATTATTAATTTTTATCATGTAGACGTCTGATAAGAGATTTAAGAACATTAAATCGTGCAGGTGAGGATCTGTTAACGCTAAAGAACGCCGAGGGTTTTACTCCTGCAGACTACATCAGTTCTGACGCAGTTAGAGAAGCCATTCGCGAAGGTCTTCAGTTATACGAGAAAAAGAAGAAGAGTTGCAGCAATTCTCAGACTCTTAATTGCTCTCCTTCCACCAGTTTTGAATCCTCGTCACAGACGGATGAGGCTGCGCTACCTACGCAGGATGAGATCTATCAATATCTCACTCTAGTCGTACGCCTAATCTCTCTCTATCTAAAGATCAGTCAGCCCTTGTCGTCCAGTGATCATCGAGTTCTGCAGGACTTCGATGAGCATGTCGATGACTTCGAACAGCGTCTTAGCAAAATCTATCGTGTCTCGATACACGACGAGCGATTTAAAGCACAATTTGATATACTCAGACTCTTCACTGACTTAAATTCTTAATAAGCTATTAAATGAGAAACAATCGACCATTCTAGGTTAAAATTCACATTACGTTAGTTTGGCTTAAACGAGAACTCTAAGCAGTCGAATTTTAATTAGTTTTGTCTCTATAAGGGCCGAAAGATGTAATGTTTTAATAAGGGCTGTAGCTTATTATCTGGACTGTTGCTTTGTGTTCTCCTGTTATTATCCATTTCATATCATTACTGACGGGCTATATTTTTTGTACCTACAGCGGCTGTGCTAAATTTAGCCTATATGGAATACACATTGTTGTATGAAAGTTGGTTTATTATTCCTATTTCTATTTTTAACATATTATACTAAACTTAGAATGTAAAAATATGTCTTTCTTTGCAATTTTATGTTTATTAATAAACTAAAACGCAAACAATAAACAGTATTATATTTTCAATCTGAAGGGTGTGTGGCATATTTTAGGTTAATGCCGTTAAACTGATATTAACATCAGTTTCGTCTTCGAAAGCGATGTAAGTGACAAGCGAGCCCAGGATTCGAACCCACATATACTTACTTATTCCCGGTCGGATGTCTTACCGATTTCGCCACTGTGTAAGTGATAATTAGAAACTTTTGCACTTAATTGGTACTGTTTCTTTTCAAGGAAATTCTAGAATCTTTGTGAGGATTGAGGTCAAAATTAAAATTGTTTAATATTATATTGTGCAAGACTGCGATATTGTTATACATATAGGCCTATAATGGTATCATTGAATATTTTTAAGTTTGAGATCATGGATATGATGCCATCCTGCCAATTCAAGCGATTATCACTGATTTAAATTAGACAATTAGAACTGATTTCAAAACGTAATTATATTTACAGTATAGTTGCTATTACTTACCAATAAAGAATAGTTCAAGTTGATTTTCCTTAGTGTCAGCTCTAATATTTTCGGGTGTAAAACATTGGTGTAAAACCAATGGCATATAAACAAGTATATAACTTAAATTTACTGAATCCTAAACGCTTCTTGATTATGTTATCTCATTCTAAGGTTACTTCAGTTTGTTGTTGACATATTTGACACGTTAGCTGGCATATTTGTTTTAAACCTTATGACGAGGAACTAGACGTTAAATTCTTATTGATTGATTGATTGATTATTGACTTTACCTGCTGATGAGAGAATACATTTTTTGATTGATTAATGTTCGGACAATATTGAAATGGGATATTCTCAAGCGTCAGCGCTATGAATTTGGTTACTAATTTGACTTTAAAATTGGTCAATAATTTCAAAATATTATTGAACAATTATTTTTGTGAGCTTAGCCGCTGTACCTTGTGCTATGTTAGTTGACACAACGCATACACAGTGCTCAGATACTGTGGGTATATTGTAACTGTTATTATTATTATTATTTAAAATTATCCCGGGTGTAAAGAACCGGGGGTTTGATAAAAGCGATTCGAGCAATACGTGATGAATTGCCACAAGGCTACTTTAGGTTATCTAGCTGTTTGAAGAATTGCCGAAGAAGAGAGATTGCAGTAAATCTTTGCAAAGTCATAGAAAGCCTTTACCAAGGAAAAGAAGTCTCTCGCTTATCCCTGGATTGCTCTGCGAAAAATCTACCTATGCGATTAGCGAAGTCAACTCCTTCGAGATTTATAGAGCCCATAGTTTCAATGGCTGTTGGAGTAATCTCATACCCTAATGACAGATCACGGTAGTTATCCTTTCACTTAGAAGCGGCCAGTTTAGCAGCACCACGCCAGTGAATGAGGTTGTATTCAGATAAGAGTTTGCCATAGTATCAATGACCGTGACAGACCATACGGCATAGTTATCATTGCACTTGGGCACTAAAGTTATGTCGTCAAGGCGCTTGTCATCTGACATGGAAAATCCGCTTAGTTATTATTTTTATTATTATAATTATTATTATTATAAAATTTTACCCCGGGTGTAAAAAACCCGAGGTATAATAAAAACGATTCGAGCAATACGTGCTCAATCGCCGCCCGGCTACTCGTGGCCATCTAGCTGCAAGAATTGCTGAAGCAGACTGTATTAAATCTTTGCAAAGTTATGGAAAGCCTTTGCCAAAGAAATGAGGTCTCTCGCTTATCGCCGGTTCGCTCTGCAATTAGCCTTCCTAAGCCATTAATGAAGTCAACTCCATCGGGATTCATGGGGTCCATGGTTTCAATGGCCACCGGAACAACTTCGTACCCTAAGGACAGATCGCGGTATTTATCCATTTTCTTCGAGGCAGCAAGTTCAGCAGCTCCACCGGCAACTAATAATAATAATAATTATTGTTATTATTGTTAGAAGGACTATGTTGTCAAAATACATAGCTGGAGTCGGTGACGACATCGGTATGATACTCGACCGCGGATCAGTATGTGCGGGGTTCAAATCCTGGGCTCGCCCGTCACTGACATCGCTTTCGAGTGAGGAAACTGACGTTAACCTTAGCTGTATTAGCTGTATTACCAGCTTTAAATAGCTTAATGTGCAGAACGCAAGTACTCTCATGCTATTTTAAATGACCAATCATAAGATCACCAAGATCCCTATATAGGAATTCCAGGCCAGCAGAACTGCAAATTAAATTGTGATACATAGGACCGGTAAGTGGAGTATTGAAGCATTTGATATTAAAAGTGTTTGATGTAGTCATCTATGACTATTTTGCTGTATGCTGTGCTGTGACATTTTTATTATCTTACAAAAGTAACTTCTCTCTTAATATTATTATAGAACAGTCTTGGGTGATTTTCTTCCGCTGCTAGGTATTTATGGCATAATCCAAAACTTTATAGTTAATATTATGTCTAGTTAAACTTTTGCGTTGATTTATGTGGAGCAAGTTTAAAAGTCTTAAAATATGGTATTGATAACTTTATATCGCAATGAGACTTTACTGTGCTTTTTTTAGACATTTGTAGTACTTTGCACATCTTTCATAACGCTGCAAATTTTCACATTTTTGTGAGTGTCACGTATAACATGTTATTAACTAATGTGGGGTGTGTGTGAGCGTGTGTGTGTGTGTAAACAACTTGAAGCTGCTGAGTAATAAACCTGTTCTAAATAAATTTCAACAAGTGTTTTAATTGAATATGATACGTTGTAGCAAGCCAGTGCAAATTGGGGTTTTCTCTCAATTATGATTCTTCTACTTTTCTGTCAAGCAAGTGATGTACCAAATGCCACATGCTTTTTGCATATTACTTCAGCCTATTCTTTCATACTATCAAAAAATCACTGTACTACCTGATAAGTTAAATCTTGTCTCAAAGGCTGTCAATAAAGGCCTTAGTGTTGATTAAATTTGTGACTTTTGAGAAGAAAGTTTAAAGTTTTCTCTACTCTTCCTGTTGTCTCTTACGACACTATCAGCGTGTGTTAGTGGCGCGGACATTGTGCAGGCTTGCGCTTAAAATTTTACATATTTAATAACTTTTGAAATATGAATATTTCCCGTGCTTTATCCGGGTCACCATAGAATACACCAGCCGTAAATTACACCTGTAGAAAAAGGAGATGAGGAAGACAAAGAATGGGCCTACTATCTATTCTAAGAATTCCAATTTTTTAAAGCTTAAGGCTTGATTAGGCTTAGCCATTGTGATAGAAAGAATTTTTCCCACAGTGTATCCTAATTGAGCGTGAAAGCATGCTTACCTAAATTTTGATTAAAAGCTGGCTGGCACCAAAAAACGCTGGCTTAAAGCTGGCTTTACTTTGATTAGGAATATTTACTTGGGACCATAGGCGCCGGAATGTGAATAAACTGTACACTACACTTTCAAACCTCGCACGGCTCTAAATTAATGCTATGAGCCGTGCCACTTTTTCCATAGAAAATGGGTTGGGAAATATTTTGGGAAATATTTTGGTAATAACTGTCAAGGACTGCGCTGGAATTGAATACTTAGGTAAAATTATTATTATACATTATACTGTAGGCCTACATGTGTAATATATGGACAGCTGAAAAGCTGTGCAAAAGTTTCTACCCCGGTTATACAGCAATACTGTCAACGCTTGAGCCATGCCACTTTAGATGTCATTGAACCTTTTCATTTTTAGACCTGTTTGAGACGTGCAACTTGTAAAAATACGTAATATTCCTGCACCCATGCCTTAGACCTGCCAGTGAGCAGTACTCTAGTGATAGAAGTATTAATAGTAATAATCAGAAGATATAAAAAAAATTAGCAGAAAAGAACTGAAGCTAATCTTCGATTACCTAATAAAGTATATTCCATCAGCTTAGTATATACATATACCACAATGTATTCAAATGCAATGCACTCGGCCAACAATGCAATGCTGATTTTTAACTACTTGTTGCAAAGATATAGGTTTGATAATTCTTTATTCTATGATTGCAATTTTTCATTCTGCATAGATATTTTAAACTGCTGTTTCTGTGCAACGCCAGTTAAAAGTTGTGATTGGCTGTCGGTTACCATAGAAACATATAGCAACAGGTGCTTGTTAAATAAAAACTTTTATTTTTAGTGTAAAATTGCAAGAATTGTTTTTTTAAATGTAGATATTATAGGAAAGGACATTTGGATAATAATCTATGGTAATTATTACTTGACTGTAAAGTGATAACTGGGTAATTTTTGGTAAGCATATAATATTATATATGTTTTATTGCCTTAAATAATAGAGCTGTATGTATCATAGAGTTTAATATTGATTGAGATTCATATTTAAGTATTCCTATCCAAACTCCTCTTTAAAAAAACTTTTCTGGGGAAATGCTAAGTTCTGACCGTAATATGATTGCATTTAATTTTGTCACTTTAATGTTTGAATGGTATACTTATCTCTTTCATATATTAAGCTAATTAAGTTTAGCTGACGTAATTTTTTTAACTTTTTATTTTATTAGGATACTTTTCATGTAATGTTGCTAGATGACTAACAATAATTTAATTTATCTCTGGCCTACTTTGCATTTGATTACATTTTAAAATGGAAACTCTGGAATACTTTTAGGTCATCACACAATCTCATGATGGATGATCCTCGCATACTATGGCTGAAAGATGCCGTATGTCAGGCTTTGAGGATAAATGAAGAGAATGTTTTTGAAGAAATGTTGGACCGAGATGATGGAAATGATGAACAGACGATAGCTAAGTTTTTGAATGAAAGTACCGCAGATCCAACTGAATATTTAACGGGTGCTCTCATATTCTATAAGCTTCTGCGCGAAGTGGAAGAAGATATTGAAGTGCCAATGGGTTAGTTAAATTTATTGCATTTTCACTGATGTATAATTTTAGAATTGCGTAACTATACTATATTAATTTAAAATATCAATTATATTATAAGTTGCATAAGGTTAATAAATCAAGCTTAAAACTAGGTTAGTAAACTATCAGAGTCATTTGTTATCTGACAGGTCCAATTATGATACGTCTCTGATGAAGATTTGATTATACTAATATATTATATAAGTTAATTTGTAACCTTTAAGTGCTGTCACATTCTTTTTAAATAGTAATTCATTGCTTTTTATTAGCCTGAATACTAATTTCTAAGCTCTTTGGAACACCTTTAAAATTTATCTTAATTGAGTTATAGAAATTTTGACTAGATAAATTTAAAAATGTTTCAAAGAACTAAGAAATTAGTATTCAGGCTTAATAAAAATCAAATTTTTAAAAAATTAAAAAATTAAACTATAAGTTGAGTTATAGAAATTTTGACTTAATTGATATATTGCACTGGATGAACAGATTCACCACGTGACGATGAGGCAGCTGGAGTTGACGCTGAAGAACTTAATGGTACTGGAGCTGAGTTGAAAACTGAGCACCCCTCAGTTTCCATTCAGCCGCCAGACTCTGGAAATAAAAATTTTGAAGCCACAGTTCAAGATAAGTCGACATTGATGGAAGAAGCAAAACAAAAGAAAGGTAGCTTGTTTGTGATAATAGATAATATTTATATTACATGTTTAAAGACATTGTTTAGAGAATATATTCAGTAACAAAGCTTTAAGTTACTAATGAAAATTTGTACTTTTGGACTTCTTACTTAATTTGTTCAATAGGTTTCCTGCAACACCTTCTCTTTTATATATACATTATATGGTTGTTATACTGCTGGAGCCAGTGGCGATGTCCGTAAGATACTCGTCCGTAGATCAGTATGTGCGGGACTCAAATCCTGGGTTTGTCCATCACTGACATCGCTTTCGAGTGAGGAAACTGACGTTAACCTTAGCTTTACTTTTAGCTTTTTAGCTTTATATGGAATTATATGTAACATGTGACATATATATACGTTGAATATTAACATTTTTTAGTAAATATTATTATTCCTATTAATACTAACATTGTGCATACTTGATGTATCTGTTATTATTTTAAAGGAACAAGAAAAAAGAAAAACGCTGAAGGTGAACCTGGAGAGAAGGATTTATTGCTGCAAGATGCCACGAATGGAATAAATACAGAAATTGTTAATGGATTAGAGATTGAAGCTGAAGTAGTTCCTAAAACAGTATGTTGGTTTTAAATACATGTTAAAATAATTTAAGTATATCAATTATATATATATATATATATATATATATATATATATATATATATATGATGTGATGTGATATTATTTTTAACGTCAATATATATATATTGATGGATTAATTGATTGATGGAGCTTAACAAATCATAATTTATTTTAAGTATTTTAAGCAACTGTTCTTCTGTTCAGTGCTCATTCTGATGGTTCTTCCATTGAATATATTTATATATGAATCTTTATTACACCATCAAAACGTGGTAGCAAGTTACAATAAACAAACAAACAAAAAATACCACAGTGCATTACAACAAATACTGCTGCATTGAAAATAAAATAAATGAAATAAATCAATTATGCTGTCTATTATCAAATTGTTTAGCAATTACTTGATTGAAGCCTATAATTTTCTCATCAAGAAGGCTTTACCTGTGTTGGGGCTGTGCTGCACCTAAATTTACGCCTCTATACTATGTGAAATTGTGAATTTTAGACAGTTTTCTGTCACCTTCTTCAGTATCTCTATTGAAAACACTTAGTATTTCTTAGTATTTCAGTATTTCTCGAAAACACTTGAAGACTATATTTTAAGACTATACTTGAGTCTAACTCCTAACTCTAAGTTTATATGATTTTATAAAATTTCAGAAATGGATAACACAGAAAGTATGGAAGACTTATTTGCACGCATGTCTTGGAGAGTTACCACCTGCGGAAGTGAACGAGTATGTTTATTTTCTAAGAACATCTCATGCTATGGTACCACTGCCCAACGGTGTCAGTGAGGCATCTAGGATACTTCCTGCACAGTTTGAGATGGGTATCATCAATTCTGATGTTCTTTCAGCCCTTGAGCCGCTACTGACCCAGGTAAAGTCAGAGCTTCTGTTTACACTAGTTTCTTTATATTTATTAACGGGCTTGCGTTTCATAATCAATATGTCAATTAATATTAATGCAATTTTCTGTATATGATGAATCCTACATAGCATTAAAAGAACAAGGTATAGTTGCTGTGTTTTAAAGTTATTTAAGGTTATTGTCTAGTTACTACTTCAACAAATTTTCACAATTGTTTTATTTGTCAATAATTAATTATCAATATAGACATATTTATAAAACTTCTGATTTAAATCCACTCTTGGTATTCACACAGGTGTACATGCCGCTGCTGTCGTTTAATTCACAACGCAACCAGGACCTTTTGGACGACTTCCTTGCGGGAAATCATGGGAGTGATGCTGCAGAAAATACTGGGAGTGGGCTTAAGGCAGGAGAGTCTAATGACAGGAAGCCGCAGTACGATGCTCATAGTTCTCTTTTGAGAGATGAACTTCTGGTTAATGTGGAAAAGTTTACAACGAGTCTTAGGAGGACTCAGCTGCAGATTGAGGGAGAAGTGAGATTAGAGGTAGAGACATAAAATATCTAGATATTTAATATTAATATCTAGAGATTTAATACTTTAATTAATTTCAGTGCATATTCTAGTTTTGTGATGATGAATAAATAATTTATACCTTTAGATTTAACTGAAATAATTTTACAGTATTAATGTAAAGGCAGTAAGTATTATTGTCGATTGATTGAACTACTGCAATTAATGGCATTGTGAAATATAAAGGTGCACAATTATCAAATAGAGAAGTTATACGAATTGAGTATAAATGTTATTAATGTACATGCATATTAAAGAAGTTAAATTAGGTTTAATGTCTACTTGCGAAGGTATGCTGTTGCTCAATACCAATATGTTATTAGTTAATATGTATAAATTATTATAATTAGTCGTAATTTGAAGTATACATCTAATTATGAAAGTAGTGGACCACAGTCATGGATGATAATTTCACTATAATATAGATTTATTTAAAACTTTAATTTATTTATTCTTAAATACGGTTCAGGTGCCACAGTTGAGATTAAATAACTCAGTTGAAGAAAATCTGCGTAATGACGTCATTAGAAATCGCGTAGAAGAAGTCTGCAGAAAATGGTACACACAAATATCAGCAGCAATGGCAGCACTGCAGAAGAAAACTCCACAGGGTGAGGGGCCCCTTGCTGAAATCGACTACTGGCGTGAACGCAATGCAGCTCTAAGTGCCATCTATGAACAGCTAAAAGATGCTGATGTTGCCAGATTACTGGAAATATTTGAACATATCGATGGGTCAAACTTTGAGTATTTGAGACAAGATATTGTTAAGTATTACACTGAAGCAAAGGATAACGTGAGATTTCTCTCCACACTTGAGAGGCACTTCAAAAATGTCACACATGGAGCCACCTTTCAGGTAATTTATGACGCATTTTAAGTTAACTACTGAATTAACCGGTCGTTCTTCTGGTCGTGGCGGTGGCATCGCTGCTATATTTAGGTCAACTTTTTCTTTTTCTGTTTGTAACTGTTCTCCGTTTTTATCCTTTGAATATATGTCGTTTCGTCTTGTATGCAAATCCAAATCCTATCTCTTTTTGATTGTCTACAGACCACCTTCTTTATCCAAGGCCAATTTCATTTCTGATTTTTCTTTGCTTCTTGAAGACATTGCCTCATCACCCACTGATTTAATAATTATGGGTGATTTCAACATCCACCTAGACTCTAATGACTATTATTCTTCTTCCTTTTTATCAACACTTGATGCCTTTGATCTCAACAACATATATCTTCCCCTACTCCCCCCTCTGGTCATATTCTTGATCTTCTTATCATTTGAAACAGCATGTCATTTCTTGATCAAGGAATCTCTGATCCTTCACTATCAGATCACAGTGCGATTTTCTGTAAATTGCCTGTGACTGTTAATGTACACCCTTCCAGAACACTTAAAACTTATAGAAAACTCTCTTCTATTAACATTGATGCCTTCTCTGCTGATATTGTGTCCGCTTCTTTGTATTTTAATCCATCTTCAACTGTTGCCGAATATTCAGCTCAATTTAGCTCAGTACTTTCTTCCATATTAGACAAACATGCCCCTCTCAAGACCATTCATTGCCGCTCAAACCCTAGGAAACCATTCATTTCTGAACAAATCCTTAAACAAAAATCTGAACGATCCAAACTCGAAACTAGGTTCAGGAAGGATCTGAAAAATCCGCCTAAACTAAGAAATCCAGACATTAAGTCCAGGTACCTCAAACAAAGAAAATTATTAAATAAAATGACTAGTTCTGCTAAAAGTTTGTACTATCAAAATCTAATCTCGCAGAATCAAAATTGTCCCAAGAAATTATGTAGAGCACTCGACTCTGCTTGATCGCACCATTCCCAAGTCACTCCCCTCTACCACCTCACCATCTTCTCTTGCTACCTCTTTTCTCAACTTTTTTGATGACAAAATAGCCAAACTCTGTAGCTCTATACCCTCCAACTCCATTGACACCGACAACTCCATTTCTATAAATATGCCTGAACCACCACTACTTTCTAGTTTTTAACCAGCTAAACCGGAAGAAATACTCAATTTTATACTTCGCTCTACCGACTCATCCTGCTGCCTTGATGTTATTCCTACACGCTTACTGAAATCCTGTATTGATGTTTTAGTTGCTCCTATTACTTACTTAATCAACCTCTCACTCTCAGAAGGTATCTTCCCGACCTCCTTCAAACAAGCAGTTGTATCTCCTTTTCTAAAAAAGCCTTCTCTACCAAAAGATGATCTTTCCAGTTACCGTCCTATTCCAATCTTAACTTCATCGCTAAACTTCTTGAAAAGGTAATTTATACCCGTTTATGCACTCATCTTGATTCTTTCCCTTCTCTCTGTCATTATCAATCTGCCTATAGAAAACTCCATTCTACTGAAACCGCTCTTCTTCGTATACATAATGATCTTAGCTTGGCCATGAGTAGTAAACAGGTTTCTGCCTTGGTTCTTCTAGATCTCTCTGCTGCCTTTGATACAATTGACCATGGCATCCCAATAAATAGGCTTAAATCTTGTTTTGACATATCTGATTCTGCTTTTTCCCTTCTCGCATCATATCTCTCAGGTCGCACACAATCTGTTGTTATTGGTCAAAATCGCTCTTCTGAACTACCCCTCCTACGCGGTGTTCCTCAAGGTTCAGTGTTAGGTCCATTGCTCTTCTCTTTATATATCCTCCTCTTAGCTACCTGCTTGCTCGGTCCTCCATAAATTTTCATTTCTATGCAGACGACACACAACTATATATTTTCTTTTCTAATCATGGTTCTGATCAAAAACTGGCTCATCTCTCATCCATTCTAGACAAGGTTTATTTCTGGTTTTGTGCTAACCGTCTTGCTTTTAATCCTTGCAAAACTGAATACCTTTTAATTGGCACTCCTTTGCAAAGAAGTAAAATTACCTATAGCTCTGTTAATTTTCAGAATCTTGCTCTTTCGCCTTCTCGATCGGCCAAAAACCTTGGAGTCATATTTGATGAAAACCTTGACTTTAAATCCCATATCTCTTCTGTTTGTCGCGCTTCTTTCTTTCAGATTCGTCAGATTAGGCAAATACGTCCATCCATTACTAGAAATTCAGCCACTATCCTTGCTAAGTCTATAGTT